>VCRD01000436.1:242972-253526 GCA_006783055.1 Trinorchestia longiramus
TCCATTATTTTGTCCACCACCTGTAGGTGTCTCAATTGCCAGTCACGATGCGGGCAGTCTGTACAATTTGTTATGGGATCTCATGTTCCTTTTTTTCATAGACTCGAGAGTTATACCACAATAGTTACTATTTATTGTCGTTGGAAATTGCATTTATTTTTGCGAATGGTTCGCATCGGAAACGTTATGGATGAATCTAGAACTCTTTTTGTTTTGCAAGCATGCTTTCTGAAAGCGGGCTTCTCTCTCTCAAATTGCATGCACTGCCGCTGCAGTCGTATTTGTGTTGAGGTGAAGGGCCCTGGTTTTATCCCTTCGGGCAAATTGCGATGAACTTCGATGACAAATTCACTCGATGTTGAGTGCTTGTCAGATGCATTTGTATTTGGTCGGCACTCGAGTGTCGTCAAGAGCCATCGCTCCTGTCGGTCCATAGAACCGGCGAACTACATACGAATGTACGCTACTATTCTCTTGGCCTTATCATAATATCTAAACAATGGTCGTGTTTGACATCCTTGACAGAATATGAATACTGAGTGTAGTGTTCGTCCGTGCTGTGGATTGTTTCATGCCACACACGCCCTGCTCGCGGTGCTCAACTAGGGTCTATGACCCCTCATACTTCTGTTCAAATCTGATCAATCTTTCGTCGTTTGATTTTGAATCACTGCTCAAAGTCGCAAACTGTTTTAATCGAGAAATTCGATTTGTTATTCCATTATGATCGTTAACGAAACATTGTGTGTTCGTTCAAATCAGAAAATGTGTTCATAGTTTTGAGGTAACTAGATATTAATCACTATAGCGATTGAACCTTGTATAATTGGTTAAAAAGTTAGGTACTTGTAAAGTATGAGACATTATCTGAGTATCTTTTTTGTATTCCCCTCTCTTTATAGCCTTTGTTGCATACGAGTTTAATTATTGTCGTCGTGTTCCATTAAAACGCTCAAGTTGATAATTTGTCTTCCTTGTCTTATGAAGCGTGTATATTGTGCAACTCCATTGATCTGTAAGTTATTATAAGATCGTTTGAGTTGTGCGTGGAACATTTTACGAGCGTCATATTACTTTGAAAAGTATCATACAATGTTGGAGATCAGTTTCCGTGGAGCGACTTGAGTAGAATAGGTCGCATTTGCCCCGCTGGGCTCCCCCACTTCATCATGTTCACTGGGTCCCGTTGACGCCAGACATTCTTTGAGAGCGTCTCTCATGCGATTTTATTGACCATTAAAAGTAACCTTGGGCAGACTACTGATGTCATAACCCAAAGCTAGGGAATCTGATCTTTTTTTCCTTGCGACCCACATGCGGCACATCAATCTTGCCATGTAATTCAACTATCTAGGTACCTATCTAAACGTCTCTGTTGTTAATTGGGAATGTATACAAGTACAGAAATGTGCGTTCAATAAAATTTTATCTTGAATAGCGAATGTTTTAGCGTAAACATTTTGATACAGACCAGAGCAGGCATTTTAAAAAGTTAAAATTGCCCAGAAATTAACTGGATCATGGAGGCACACGATTATGTATAAATAGGGTTATTAAACAGAATTGTCTCGTGGTACGTTACAGAAGTATTCTTAAATTTCGTTCTTGAATAAGACACAGAAATGAAATACGCAACGCGCCTCGACTGTTGATATCCAGGTAGTCATGCTAAGCCTTTGTTTCTGTCGTGGGAGAATGCTCACTCTCCACTGTGTCCACTCATTCCTAATGATACGTGAGAAAAAAGAATGCCACTCGTTTATAATTACCACAACTTCAGCTGCAAATAACAACACATGATCACGCGAACGCGTGATGCTGTTACTGCAGAGGGCCACACGAAGGAAACCAGCGGGTCACATCGTTACTTGCTTCTCCTCTTATTTTAGAAGAGGCATTCCGTCAAATTTATGCAGGTGCCTCCCGGCTATTAAGAGCCTCTCGGTTCTGGCTCAGGTCTCAAAGAAATGACTTGCTCGATGACGCTTTCTGGCGTGTTCGATTGATTGAACAGTAGGGTGTACTCCCTGTGTATTGATGCCGCCAACAACTGTCTTTTAATTTTGTCTATTTCAGTTGCTGTTTCTTTGGTGCAGCTGTTTTTTCCAAGTATGCATCACGGTAGTGCAAAATAGTTTCAATGATTTCTGAATTGTGCATTGATGTTTTTATTCTTGAGTTGAAATCACGACCGTGCAATGATAGTTTTCTCGGTTTCCTTGTATGATAGTTTGAGCGACAAGGTAAAGTCTATTGTAAAGTATGCATAGACACTCGGCCTGTGAACCACTCCATTTATAAAAAATTGAATTGATTTCCAGTCTCTTGACTCTTACCTCGACTTTATTTCTACCAGACGCTGCTGTAAATATTTCTTTTAGGATTAACGTTTGTAAAGTGCTGAAACAATATATTTTGACAGAAGATCGGGAATACTGGATACAATAAAACACGGTTCATTGGACGTTTCGGGAGTCCCATCTCGTCTTGAAGTTTTTTATTGAAATTCAGTCAATTAAGAAATTGGTGAAGGATTTGATTCAAATGATAACAAGATGAGATCTGAGAAATGATTCATTGAAATGGTTGTGTAGAGCACGAGGTCAGGGGAAACGTCAAATAAATCTTATAGGGTTTTAAGCAACATTCCGGATCTTATATAAAAATATTTATTAGTAACAGTAATAATAATGAATATGAACCATTACCAGACCCTGTAAATATCACTTGACTTACTCTATACCTATTTCTCATTGGAGTGTAAGTACCAAGTCTGGAATTTAGATTTTGACAGTTTCAGTATCGATTTTTTTCAGCTGAAGTGAACTGACTGTTGAGGAAGAAATAAACCACAGTCTTGTGCCAGTAGCCTCTCGTTCCAGCCAGAACATGGGCATCGATTCGTTGCGGTTCCCTTATTTTAGTTTCGGTATAAATACCTTGGCCCTCGGTGGCCGATCGACATGCTGTCCTTACTCCTTGAAGGAGTCATCAATGTCAATTTTGGCTGCGAAACTGGCAGCTAACTTTGGTCTGCAGTCCAACCTGGCGAACCCGAGCAACTTGTACAGAGGTGGCAGGCCAGAGTTAATTACGGAAGGTAGGAGTTGTCCAGTCCACATACTGTGCAGCAGAACTCGACGTTAGTACCTGCTGCCCTACCAGAACAGCGACGGGTACGAAAATAATTCGCAGTTTTTCAGAGAAACTTTAATTTGCACATAAAACGTAGCAAGAACAATGCACGAAGATCGAAAAGCGGAACAGACTGTTAATGTGAACGAATTTAACATATAACTTCGCATTTGGATGCTAAATTTGATCGTCAAGCTTTCCACGGCTCTAATTTTAACGAATAAGTCAACGGGTGCAAAACCGTACATGGTGCTGTAAGTGACCAATGATAACTACGGTCTCGAGCCCACGAGGGATGTTCCAATACTAGGTATTGGTGCTGTCAGTGTACATGATTGGAGATTGTGTCAGTATTGGCTGTTATGTCATTGGCTAAACCGGTATAGCATCGGTACTGGCCAAACTGGTAACTGCCATTGTCGGCAACTATTGAAAGGCTAATACGAGTCAGTTCTATCATCTCGATTCAGCGTAAAATAATCTCGTCATACTAGCACGTGATGCGTATTTGATAAGGGACTGCACTGTTTTATGTTGTTTTGTAACGCGGCTCAGCATATTGGCTTCTGAAGTATCGCTTTATAAGCGCAAACAGAGAGCATTTCTCACGAGTCTCGAGTAGTAGTTCTTGGTAGCATCCAAGAAAGGAGTTGTACATTGTGCTACTTTTTTACCTGATCTTTAGTTTTCTGGGAGTTGGGCCTTTGGACTTGGTCCATTGGATGTAGCGTTTTGGAATTTGTTCTTTGGACTTTGGTTCTTGTGTAACTGATATGTATTTCAGGAGCGTGAATGTAATTGTCTATCAGTTGTGATTTCTTGTCGTGAAATTCAGGTTCTTTTGTCGCTAATCGCTATTCGTCTTGCTTATCTTCTGATTGTTTCATTTATTATTCATTTTAAACGGACGAAAATGAGAAAATCGAATGTTTGTAGTAGGAAAACAATTTGGAATCCAGTGGTCAGTTTTGCAAAAATCTTATCAATGGCTCCTGAAGATACGAGTAGAGCTTATGAAAAATTTAGACTGAACACCAATAAGTTTTGAATACATGCTTGGATGCTCTAAATATTTTATATATCAGCTATATTCTACCCATTCATTACTCAGAGTAGAAAGGAGCTGGGTAAATTCTTTAGGGCTTTTCTTTAAAAAAACTAATTCTCCCAAAGCGAATTTCTCTGCTAATCGGGAAGAATATGTCACTCGACAATTTTTTCAGATCTGCGATAACTTTAAAATTCGAATGCATAGAGGTTTTGGGTTTCATGTAAAAATAATCGTTTTTTGTTACAGGCTGATCATACTCAGAAGCATGAGTGAATACATAGGATGACATACCCTAGAGCCAGTACGAGAGCTCTGAAATTTAGGCTCAATAACTTCGTGATGTAACCCAAAAATTGTCTTAAAATTTTGTCTATTTCAGTTTCTGCTACTTTGTTATAGCTGCTTTATACAAATACATATGTGTCACGGTAGTGCAAAATAATTTACATTGATTCCTGAATTGTGCACTGATGTTTTTATTATTCTTTGAGTAGAAATCGCGATCGTGCAATGAGACTGTCAGTTCCTTGGGAGTTTGAACGTCAGGAAAAATAGGCAGTCTTCACCTTTTTCATTTCCATATTTTATTCTAAAAAAATTCATGTTATTATCAGGATGCTAGTCAACTTTTATGTTATCATGCTCACATCAAATACTGCAAGTATTACGCTTGGAGCACTCTCTCACCTCTTGTCTCTCTCTCTTTGTGAAGTCCAAACCTGGCTCATAAGGGTTATATTTTACATAGCATTAGTTCATATTCTAAGATTGGCTTATCGTGTATATCCTTGTCATTTGTTTTTACTTGTCTTCGCACGCAAAAGCCTGAGAATAATCGTGTCTTAAATATGCTGGTTGCTATTGAGAATCCCAGCGAAGTCAGGAATACAAGGTCGTATATAAGACACCTTGGGTGACACTACAAGCGTTCTTATCTCTGCCTCTCGGTCGTCTCAAAAGGCTTGATCGGAACTACACACTTTCTGGGGCTCTCGTGCCGGACTCGATCGTCTTTGGTTACGAGTCAAGACTGCCATTTTTTTGCGCTGTTACAAAACTTGGTTAAGATATTCCAACTGCGCCCTCTAAATTATTTCAGAATCTTTTTGAGGATTTTTTGGTTGCTGTGGAATTAATAGGCGCGTTCAGAGACGAAAGCTTCTAGTAAAAGTTAAGTTTGGAAACACTAATTCGACACTTCTACGGTTACGAGAAGTGCTTCTAAATGGCAAAGTGCGTGGTCGTAGTTGTCTCGTTGATACGCATGCTGTGTTGTCAACCGTCCCTGTGAGCATGAAAACCTCTTGATCCTGACTAGCTCTTTCTAGTTACTTTTGCTTGCCATTGGGCTGGTTGGTGGGCTGTGTGAAGTGTCCAGGATTGGGTTTTACTGGCCCACGCAAATACTAAAGTACTTCTCGTTTTACATCGCCTGTCCCGATTCGATCTTTAAATTTCGACGACTTTCAATGCTTGACTTTGGTTGCTCACGTTTGCTGAGTTTGCACAGATATTGCGGTGTATCGAGGATATTATCGAGTGTCAGGGATATTATGTAGCGAGGATATTATCGAGTGTCAGGGATATTATGTAGCAAGGATATTATCGTGTGTCAGGGATATTATGTAGCGAGGATATTATCGTGTGTCAGGGATATTATGTAGCGAGGATATTATCGTGTGTCAGAGATATTATGTATCGAGGATATTATGGTGTGCTGAGAATATTATGGTACAATGTATATAAGGGATAGTATGACGTGCTAGAGTTATTATTGTATATCAGGGATATTTTCGTACATCTGGGATATTGCTGTATATGAGGGGTACTATGAGCATTGGATATTTTTGAATTTGTGGAATATTATCTGATATTATTGAATACAGGGAAATGATCTTTAAAATAAATACAGGCTGCAATGTACAAATTTTGTAGTTGTTTTTGAGGCTCATTTGCTCGTATAATCAACCCACTCACTGAACTGAACAACTTAATGTACATATTTATTGCATATTTAACTTTTAGGATGCGCATTTAGCTTCCAATTTTTTCAATATCGTCATTTCTGCTGAAGATGTGAACAATTTTCTCATCGTTTGTGCTTATTTTATTACCGTCGCCATTAAATAATGGAATTTTTGGGATTATTCATCGCATTGGTGTGAAACTTTATAGAATAGAATAGAATGAGGCTATAGGAACGAACCTTCTGGCCCATTCTTGGGTCGGATAATTACTTCGATAATTATTCGGATGTTTACCCAAGTCCTATGCCGTATTTCTAGCCGCGTCAACCATGTCGGCAGCGGGATTCGAACCCGGGTCTTCCTGCTCGAAAGCAGATTCGCTCACCGGTCGACCAAGCTGGATAGTCGACCAAACCCTTTCAAATATGCAATGCAGTCAATTGACTTCAATTCCTTATTTCGCTGTACCTACTAAAAATTTGCAATTTACGGTATTAATTTTGAGTTCTGGAGTAGGTAAAAAACTATCGCAACTATGGTAGTAATACCCCATTGTTGTCTTGAGGTGCTTCAGTGCTGCATATTGCTTCTTAAAATCCCATCACTACATACTTCTGCATGTATTATACTCCAGTTCTTTTCGGTTCTGGTTTTTCAGACTTTGTTTGTGTGTTTTTTGTGCTTTTCTTGTGGAGCGCTGTCCTACAAGTGTATTTCAATACGTTCAAGGTTTGTGCATATCTTACGGGGAGCTGTCTAAATCTTCCGCCCATGTGTGAGAAAATGAGGTTGAGTGCTGCAATCTGCGTACAAAACTCTCACCCTGAGGGTGGGTGTGCGTTTGAGTCTTTGGGAACCTCTGCAATAGATGGCTTCTAATCGCGCCATCTGTCTAATCCTGCACCATCATTCTTTCTCTCACTCTCTTGAGCACATCTTAGCACTACAGAGCAGATCTGTCTGGAATTTTGCGCGCTTCAGTCGTAGACTGGAAGTAGCATGTGCCGGAGATGTTCATCTCAGCATTAGATGGGGCAATTTATAAAGATATGGCGAGGGAGAAACACTTGTGCCCAATGGTGTCATGATTGCCCCTCCAAATATCATCATTGGCAGGGGATGTTCTGCTATCTGGCGATAGTTACATGCTGCGCTCGCCACAGCTAAAAAAAGGCTGCAAAAAAAGGTGCACGACGGGATTGAAAAGCAAAAGGTTAAAAAATGAGTTGCCCGAGGCGGTTGTTCTGCGGAGAGCTGCTTGGTCTTGCTGCTGCCGACTCCCGACCTGCTAAATAAGAGCGAATGCTCGTATTTTCGAAGGCGACATGCATTTTCTGAGTTGATGAACACGTTGATTATTTCTTGCAATGCTGTGCCGTAAGTGTGACTGTTCGGCGAACCTTGTTCCGTCGATGCAAGGCAATTTCATTCGCTTTAGCATGGATGAAGAAATTCTTCAGTGTCTCGAGGATTCTTGGGCTTCCCTTTCATAAAGGTCACTTTGCCATGTGGTCGGTGTCCGACGACCAGGCCGTCTCGCTAGGATGCTTGCGTGGTAAATGGACTCGGGCTTGTCCCTGGTAAATGAAACTTTTGAATTATGTAGGCTTCATATTTCAAGCACTTAGCCGCTCATTACCCAAATTCGAAGTGAGAAACGTGGCTTTCGATTAATTCTGTCATGCCCTCCTCTACCTTTAGGCGTACGAGATACCCTTTGATAGAATCTTTCACTGGATTAAATTTAATAGTGAATTTTTAATGTTACCTGTTATTCATTCAGGAATGCTGTAGTCGTTGCTCCTGGGACTACCTCGCCATGGGCTTACGTCTCGAAGTTGAAAAACCGCGAACTCGTTGCGAGAGAGAAAGAAGTCCCAGTCATATTTTTCGGAGTCGCTAATTGATCTTTTGTGTTTTTTCTAGGTCATAAATTGTTGGAAATATTCAGTAGGCGAACCCAGTGACTTGCGGCGACTGGGCTCAGCAACGGCGACTGAGAACAACTGGCGAATGACCACTAATAGACGAAACGAGATGGTAAATGACCACTTATAGAACAACGCTCCTGCTGCAAAAAGCGACTAAAACTTCGACAGTTGAACGGTCCAGAGGCATGGCTGAGCTTAGGAGATGTTGCAGCAGTCATTTCTACGACAGAGAGACCTGTTGTAGGTGATGTTACAGCAGTCCTTTCTACGACAGAGAGACATGTTGTAGGTGATGTTACAGCAATCATTTCTACGACAGACATGTTGTAGGTCATGTTACAGCAATCATTTCTACGACAGAGAGGATATGTTGTAGGTGATGTTGCAGTAGTCATTTCTACGACAGAGAGACATGTTGTAGTTGATGTTGCAGCAGTCATTTCTACAATAGAGACACACATTGTGCTGCTGCCACCCCCTCGGTGTTGCGCTTCTAACTAACAGGGATAGAAAGTGTGCTCTGTTGGTGCTTGATTATTTGTTGAAAAGAATTAATCGTTTTCTGCACGAAGAAAACCATTGCCAGTTATCACTCCAAAATACATTTCGGGTTTTGTTAGTCTGTCAGCTACAGTATTAATAAAAATAATAAAAAATAGCTCTTACTTTTATTCCATTAAAGGGCTAAATTATTACCGATGAGATTGAAATATTTTGTCTTCATTGGTTGCTTTACAGATGAAATTGAGGTTCGTTTTATTGAATATTTAGCGTATATTCTGTGATGCGATACTACAGAAAACTGAGGTGTGAGCACTGTATCACGGTACCAATGAGGACTCATCATTAATTTGTTTTGTAATTAGTTGCGATTTCCTTTAATCATCGTAAATTATTCTGAAACGGAGGGAAATTTGGGAATATTTTTGCTACTCCTGCACGATTATTGACTGGGGAAGCTACGATGACACCCAACTCCTGTCCGCCCCATGCACCTTGTGTCTGCAACTGCGTCTCCCATACAAGGTTCAAAGGGCAAAAAATTTATTCCTAAAATAGTTCGATAGCTCGACGCATAATTGCACTTCCTTTCTCGTCGGTTTGGTACTCGTACCATTCGATTTTTAAACTACCAGGTTTCTCGAGTGAATTTAATTCACCGTATAATTACCAGTTTTTAAATTACTAGCATTGGTTAGCATCCAGTATTGCTGCTTCTTGGTGTGTGGGCTGCTGTTTAAGTTACGTCCAAACTCCTCCGCTTTCTACTACGCAGTTCATCTGCAACAAGATTTCCTCATAACACCTCATCCTACAGTCTAGGATGTTCACATGACTCCAGGACTGATGACATGTGTCCTGCGAAACCAAGCTCATCTTCCCGTCCAGTCCGAGCGAGAAGACGCTTCACCTACAGATTGCGTGGTTCACCTACAGATTGCGTGGTTCACCTACAGATTGCGTGGTTCTCCTATAGATTGCGTGGTTCACCTACAGATTGCGTGGTTCACCTACAGATTGCGTGGTTCACCTACAGACTGCGTGGTTCACCTACAGATTGCGTGGTTCACCTACAGATTGCGTGGTTCACCTACAGATTGCGTGGTTCACCTACAGATTGCACGCAGGAAAGTTCATCTTGAAATGTTGTAGACGTTTTATGATGTTGCTTCAGTGAATGTTTTTTGGAGTGGTGGTGATGGTGCGTCATGTACACTGACTTGGCTGCATTGATTTGGCTGCACTGACTTGGCTGCACTGACTTGGCTGCACTGACTTGGCTGCACTGACTTGGCTGCACTGACTTGGCTGCACTGACTTACTAACGAAGCACTGTGTTGCGTATAACGAGTCAAACAATTGGGTTTGCGGATCAGTGGTGTGGGTATTTATTCACTGAAACAATATTTTTGTTAGAGTACTTATCTTGTAATGTCTCTTTCGTAATGTGAGCGGTTCATTCTAATATGTCCAGTCAACTTGACACACTCTATGTGCTTCATTGTTGGTTGGCATTTACCGACAATACTGCGATGACCATTACGGTGCACTGTAGCTAGCTGGTACGCAGTGTAGCTAGCTGGTTCGCAGTGTAGCTAGCTGGTACGCAGTGTAGCTAGCTGGTACGCAGTGTAGCTAGCTGGTACGCAGTGTAGCTAGCTGGTACGCAGTGTAGCTAGCTTGTACGCAGTGTAGCTAGCTGGTACGCAGTGTAGCTAGCTGGTACGCAGTGTAGCTAGCTGGTACGCAGTGTAGCTAGCTGGTACGCAGTGCAGCTAGCTGGGACGCAGTGCAGCTAGCTGGGACGCAGTGTAGCTAGCTGGTACGCAGTGTAGCTAGCTGGTACGCAGTGTAGCTAGCTGGTACGCAGTGTAGCTAGCTGGTACGCAGTGTAGCTGCAGTGTAAATTCACAAGACTCAGCATCCTCCTCCCCTCTGATCCAAGTACTCTTAGCCCTCCCCCTCATCC
>VCRD01000436.1:253608-289004 GCA_006783055.1 Trinorchestia longiramus
GGCCTGCGCTCGTCTACTGGACGCCTTCGTCAGCCTGCGCTCGTCTACTGGACGCCTTCGTCAGCCTGCGCTCGTCTACTGGACGCCTTCGTCGGCTGGTTTTAGGCCTTAGTTCGCTGAGAAACCCTGGGTCTCAAACACAGCCTTTTCATTATTGCGTTGGTGCTCAATCATAGTCAATTCATTAATGTGCCAGTTCACTATCACAGCCTTTTCATTATTACAGTGGTTCTCAATCACAGCGTTTTTAATAATCTGGCGGTTTCCAATCACAGCCTTTGCATCAAGGAGCCGGTTTTCAATGTCTTTTCATCAATGCGACGGTTCACAGTCTCAGCCTTTCCATCAATGCGACGGTTCTCAATTACGGCCTTTTCATTAATGCATCGGTTCTTAATCAAGGCCTTTTCATTAATGTGTCTGTTCTCAATCACAGCTTTTTTATTAATGTGCCGGTTCTCAGTGACAGTTTTCATCAACGCTTCGGTTCTGAATCACAACCATTTCATCAACGCGCCAGTGCCCGCAAGTCATGCATAGACGTCACTCAGGTTCACGCGTGCTGTCACGCAGATCTTCGTGTGCAGATGGAAAAACTAAAATGTTCAGAGGCTAAATCATAAAAGGTTTCGGCAGTGTTGATTTTTTCTTCACAAAAGGTGATTAATGTTCATTTATAGCCTATCAACACCGTTTACTGTAGTCCCATATTTGATGTTTAGAATAAATTCATCTTTTGACTACTTTCAGTTAAATAACGGAATGTGTTAATTACATTTTCTCTATTTGCAATCGTTTATAGTGTATAAAAACTCAAATTTCTTGAATTGATGATAAGAGAGATATAAATAATGTGGAGGATGTTGCAAAATCTCATAGTAGAAGCTTTGCAAGTTTTATACCGTAGCTTGAGAAGTGTAAGGACGGGCATTGTCATGCAACAAAATTGGGTCATCTGTATTCACTAGTTTAGCTGGCTTCTTTTTCAAATTTTTATGTTTCTAATCAATTTCATGGCTAGACGCTCTTACTGTTACCGTTATACCTTATTACAAAAACGAATGCCGTGCTTGACTGACGGAAACAAGGAGTTATTGAAAATGTGACATTTCATGTGTGACACCTAATGCTTGGACCAATACCGAGAATATTTATTTATATTTTAGAAAAGTACCGTAACCGATGTGTAGTTTAGTGTACGGCCCTTATCGTCTTTAGCAGACTGTGTGAAACCAGAGAGTCTCAATGATACTGACGATGTTCAGTACCTCAACAGAATAGTCTCTTATTGGTACAATTGAAAACATGGCTAATATTTGCGGGACTGATTTTAATTACTTCCGCTTTTTGTTTGATTTTGGATTGTTGTAATCGTGACCATCAAAGCAGCAAATTCAGCGGTCCCCTTGCTCTTCTATTATTGAGACGGTAACACAACTAGGGCTTCTTCGTTCCTTAACAGAATATATAGAAGTGATGAAATACATTGTTTTTGCATTCAAATGCGGATCCTGATGAAGTGAAAATCATATTTAGATTTGTTAATGCTTTCTTTTCTTTAACTGTTATTTTTATTTAATGCCCACTCAAGCCTCGTTAGTTTCACTTTCGTTATTTGCATCATTCACTACTTGTAGTGCGCATTAGAGCATTTCTTCATTATATTCAGTATTGACTCGCTATTTTCGTGATTTTCATTCACGTTTTCCTACATATATAAATTATTCAAACCTTAAATTATGACTTTAATAACAACAAATACCGAGGTTTGATTATAACGATGTCTATCGCACGTATTAGACATTGTTTGCCTAGACTATTTTGCATTTGTAGAGCGCCCATAGTATCTTGAGCATTAAGTGCAAGACAAGGCTGGCTTGAGGCAACTCTACGGAGGTTGTACGCCCTGTTTAGACATCAGACCTCTGCCTCTTACTGCTGTTTTACTCTCACTGCAGGTACTATTTCATGCAAGAAAGCACATTACACGGGTGCCTGTAGAGATGTTTTTTAAGTGGTACGAGAAAGAGTGAAAGTCTTCAGTTTTTCTAGCCAACGATGATGACAAAATTTATTGCCAGTATAATGTTTTAACCTCAAAGGTTATATTCCTTCTGTCGCTTTGAATTTGTTTCGCATTCTATACATTAATTTTTTAGTTAATAATTTATTGGAAACTTTTTTAACTAAAGAAAATTCATCAAGCACCAAGTTATGAATTAGAACACGTATTTAATGTGCAGTGTAAGGATTGTCTTACAGTCTACGGATACTTTGCGTACGTCGTCGCTAAATATTGTAATTTCATCACTATTTAACCTCTTCATCCTGAGTCTAGTATTGATAGCTATTGAAGCACAGGTTTTAGAACTTTGTAATGTATCAAATAAATCTTGAAGTATAACGGAAATTTTTTGTACATTGGATTAATGACAGTACTTTGTAACGACAGTACTTTGTAATGACTGTGCTTTGTAATGACAGTGCTTTGTAATGACAGTGCTTTGTAATGACAGTGCTTTGTAATAACAGTGCTTTGTAATGACAGTACTTTGTGATGACAGTACTTTGTGATGACAGTACTTTGTGATGACAGTACTTTGTAATGACAGTACTTTGTAATGACAGTACTTTGTAATGACAGTACTTTGTAATGACAGTACTTTGTAATGACAGTACTGTGTAATGACAGTACTTTGTAATGACAGTACTGTGTAATGACCGTACATTGTAATGACAGTACTTTGTGATGACAGTACTTTGTAATGACAGTGCTTTGTAATGACAGTACTGTGTAATGACAGTGCTTTGTAATGACAGTGCTTTGTAATGACAGTGCTTTGTAATGACAGTACTTTGTAATGACAGTACTTTGTAATGACAGTGCTTTGTAATGACAGTACTTTGTAATGACAGTGCTTTGTAATGACAGTGCTTTGTAATGACAGTGCTTTGTAATGACAGTGCTTTGTAATGACAGTGCTTTGTAATGACAGTGCTTTGTAATGACAGTGCTTTGTAATGACAGTACTTTGTAATGACAGTACTTTGTAATGACAGTACTTTGTAATGACAGTACTTTGTAATGACAGTACTGTGTAATGGCGCTATTTTGTGGTAATGTACTCGTGTACTCAATGATGTACAGAATTTGTACTCATGGCAACAAAGTTGCCATAACAATGTGAGCTCAATTACTAAACTGAAATCAAATACTTTGTCAGTCTCTGCCACGATTCTTGCATCCTGATACTGACTCTTGCATCGTAGTACCTGTAGTGACTCGCTACAGTCTTGCTTAATTTAAAACAGTTGATTCAAAATCAGTTTAACTGAAGTCTCTGCTTAACTGAAGATCCTATTTAACCCTATATGGCACAATGTTTCTTTCAGGCAACATACCGAAAAAAACTTAATATCTGAAACTGAACTGAACTGAAAATGCGTGCCATATAGGGTGAATTGAAGATTCTATTCCATGAAAAATCATGATCAATTGACGATTATTTATTGAAATCCAGTTTTGTTGTAGACGTTCATTCAAGTTTGTGTGTTATTGCTCTTCTTATCGCAAGATCTAGCTTAACTGAAGAAATTATTTTCTTGAAGATGTTGTTTAACCGATGATCTCATAAAATTAAAAATCTTCTTTAGTTGAAAGTTTTTCGGCATTTAGATTGGCTGAATTAAAAGATTGAGTAATCCGCTGTGAAATTCCTAGAGGGCTTTAAATAGTGAGCAATTTTATTTTTCTGCTCAGCGGCTTCAGGACAGAAGAGGATCACCCAAAACGGTCTCTAAGCTGTGTGCTGGAAGCAGATTTTGTACAGTATGACATGAAAATTAATATCGTAATTGAGAATTTTATGCCCCGTAGTTTTAAAACGGAAACTGTCAGATCTAGAATACTGTTACTATCCGGTACCTAGAATACTGTCACTGTCCGGTCTCTAGAATACTGTCACTATCCGGTCTCTAGAATACTGTTACTATCCGGTACCTAGAATACTGTTACTATCCGGTACCTAGAATACTGTCACTGTCCGGTCTCTAGAATACTGTCACTATCCGGTCTCTAGAATACTGTCACTATCCGGTACCTAGAATACTGTCACTATCCGGTCTCTAGAATACTGTCACTATCCGGTCTCTAGAATACTGTCACTATCCGGTATCTAGAATACTGTCACTATCCGGTATCTAGAATACTGTCACTATCCGGTATCTAGAATACTGTCACTATCCGGTATCTAGAATACTGTCACTATCCGGTATCTAGAATACTGTCACTATCCGGTATCTAGAATACTGTCACTATCCGGTATCTAGAATACAGTCACTATCTGGTATCTAGAATACAGTCACTATCTGGTATCTAGAATACAGTCACTATCTGGTATCTAGACTATAGTCGCTATCCGGTATCTAGACTATAGTCGCTATCCGGTATCTAGAATACTGTCACCATCCGGTATCTGGAATACTGTTATCATTTTTCTTTGAGATTGGAGGCTTGCTTCCTCATATTAGGGACCACACCCCCAAATTGGGGGCCACACCCCCAAATTGGGGGCCACACCCCCAAATTGGGGGCCACACCCCCAAATTGGGGGCCACACCCCCAAATTGGGGGCCACACCCCCAAATTGGGGGCCACACCCCCAAATTGGGGGCCACACCCCGAAATTGGGATGCATATCCTCAGGTTGGGGGTCCATGCTTCTGATTCCACTAAGCTTCATAACGCAGTCTAGAAATCTTATTGAATTTGAAGTTATATCAAAACTGGGTAGTTTTAGTGATGAACTCTTTGCTAATTTTCACTGTTTTCTCTAGATTGTTGTAAAAATATTTACATGTCAGTTCACAAATGAACATGCACGTGGATCAGTATCAGTATCATATACTCCAGTCATAGAAATACTCTTGGTAACGAGAATAGTTCGTTAAAATTCTGAAATGGAATTATTGGTGATGCCAAAGTCTGCCTTTGCTTTATGTGCAACACAATAGTACCGACAATTCTAGTGCAGACGATCTTGATGCCTTTTTCAGTATATTACATGTTTCGCAAAAATGGTGTTCGCGTATCGACTAAAACGCTCACTTTTTTCTTAATATTGGGGTGGTCTCCAGGACGTGCCATCAGTGAAGTATCGATGCATTTTTCCAGTTTCAGGTCTTGTAATACTTTGAAAACCTCAACACTGGAAGCTGTTCTCAATCGCGCTCCCATTTTGAGTCCTGTGCCTCCCCATTTTCTGGCGTTGGTCTCGACAATTTCAATATTTCACGCCCCTAAGATCACTCTAACAGCCGCCCATTAGAGTGTCTGACGCATTACTCAAGCGGGGCTCTGTGTGCAGGCTCCTATTAGAATTAGTCGAGGTGTTTCCTGCTGCAACTCTAGGTGTTGATTGCAATAGATGCCTGCCTGGTTATGGTGGTGGTTGTGGTTGTGGTGGTTTGTGAAGGTGGTGATGCACGTAGTAATGGCTAGGTAGGGTAAACTTACGGCTTCTATTGTTTCCGCCGTACTAGATGGTCATGATAAAAGGTTAAGTGTTATGGAAGCGTCGTAACAGTGCATTGCTTCCAAGCTTTTTTTGCTTCTGAAGTATGGGCCCCCTTGAGAAATCTGGCTCTGTGTATGGTATGAAAATGGAGAGCTTTGAAAATGGTAGTTCGAACTGGTTTTAAAAAAGTATTTGCAATGATTATTGATGCATTAGTTTAGTGTAATAAGCTGCGTTGAATATTGCCATTAAAATCAATCAATAAAATTTGTTTTTCTTTCTCGCTTTTTCTTTCGTTCGACTGGGTAATGAAACTTCGATGTAAAAAAATGCTACTGAATACCAGCAAGTTCGAGCTTGGAATTTAGGGGTATAAGTGCTATTTTATTTCAGGGAAATAAACATTTAAATGACTGTTTATTGCATATGCTGAAAGTTTGAACGACTTTTTAACACTTCCATTAAGTGTTGCTTAACGGAAAGTATATGAGTGGCTTAACCTTCATATCTCGTTTTACGTAACTGCCTTCAGCCAATATATCACGTCATCGTTATTTGTTTCATCTCGAACGCAAACAAATTCGACGATAGTTTGTTGTCGAGTCTACTCATGCGTCCGTGAATCTTGTACTATTTCAACTATATTGTTTCATAAGCGTCCCTTAAATTACTGAGCTAGAAAGATGTTACTTTTGTTCTCTGGACACGCGAAGTAATTAAAACTTGTCTGGTTCTATCTGCATAAGCCTTGCCGCCCTTGTTCCTCTTGTTTAATCTTTACAAAAATTGAAAATGACAGCAGCCAATCAGGGCGCTCACTGACATGAGAGTTTTAGCCCTTAATGTTGTGTACGAGTATGGCATTGCGGTGGAAAATCTACGGACTTTGTTACCTGCGTTTTACGTGTATATTATTTCCTAATGTTCGCACTCAATTTTTCAATCTAGTGATAAGATCGAGAGAAACTGAATTTCCAACAATGATACTATTTATATTGAATAAATAAACAGTATTTAAAAGCTGTGTGTATAAAAAGTGCTCAAATCCTGACGAATATTTTACGCGTTGATGGAAAATCACTTCAGCTTTGATGGAAAGTTGCTCCTCTATTGTACCCAAAAATTCCCAGCTGAGTATTAAATGAGTGTGTATATTTATTCGAAAATAAAAAAATTACCTCCATCCCTAAAAGGAAATAATGAGTGACATACTCGTAAGTTCATGCATTTTCCTTTACTCTTGACAGTAAATACCAATGATTCACATGAAGTATATTTGTTTTTGTATAATTGTTTTATCACAATTACATGAAGGATGACAGCCATTGATAAAATGAAGAAATTGTTGGCTTCAAATATGCTTCGAGTTACTGAGAATAAATATACCTGTGAAAAGAACTTAATAGCATGAGTAGTTTCTGCCTTCAGGACAGCGTTCAGATTGAAATTTCGCCGCTTTTTAAGAGCGAAAGAAGATCGCGTGCTCATCAGAACTTCCATCTTTCGCGCTTGCTTCTATCAAACTCATCTCGTGGGTCGCGCCAGTTGTCTACTCTTATATCAAGTGCATCGCACTCTTCCTTAGTTGACGGCCTACAGGGCTCAACATATCTCTGCCTTCAGGGTCTCCTCGTATTGATATCAGTATGATCGATTTCTTCTAGTGTTTCTTGGTCCGAAGCTCACAGACGCCATCCCTCTTCTCGGCTTAATCAAGTGACCTCTGAACCAATTCGCCGGCTCGCAAGTGGATTTTTTAAGTGATTAAATTTAAGGCCAACGAGACTGTTCGCAGTCCACTTTATTGTTCTTACGCCCTTGATGCAATTTTGTCATTTCTTCGTATAGCCCCAGGAATTGTTCAAACTTCCAATTTCAGGGAAGTGTTTCTTTACGTTTCGCTAACACACGCCCTCCTCTATTGTGCAAAAATGTTCACTTTTCTGTCTTTAGCTTCGTCAAAAAGCCCGTGTGAATGTAACCTCATCTACTAGCAGTGCTTTTTTTGTAGTGTTGCTAGTCACACTACTAAACTACACATAAATCGAGTTATTATGTAAACGTACACAAAGTTTATCATCGGCCCGCCTGAAAATGTAAACGACGCTCGAAGGTATTCTGAACATCTCAATGAACGGTTCTTGTATCATAAGCTCGTATCTTGTGAGCAGTTTATGCTTCAGAAATTGTCCATTAATTTGGTACAAATTCAGGAGAAATGAATTTTTCTACAGAAAATTTGCTTGTGCTCTTTCCATAGATTCGAAAACATGCATTTGATAATTATTTGGAGCTGTATACAAGAATTTACAGTTTTGTAAGACTGAAAATAGCCTGACTGGATAATTCAGATGTGATTCGATGGTGACTTTTCGAAAGATGCTTAAATGTGATAAAAAGCATGGTAAGAGGACGTTAAGGATACTGTTGCAGGATCAGGAATGGTATTGTCCTATTGTGTGTACGTCGTGGAATGAAGGTGAGCCACACGTCTCTCAGTCATGTCATGTAGCGTGCGTCTGTGTCATATTTAACCCTATTGTAAATTTACCTGGCAGTAGTTGGTGGAGTTTTTTTCTTAACTGACCCCCACCGTAATTGCGCTCGAGGTCTTTTATAGGGCTGAATGTTAGTGTTTTGCCAACGTTTATGTTGTTTAGCTTTACGAAGATAAAAGAGGACTCTTCGTGAGGCGCCTGACGACGGCAAACACACGGACAACCCCAGTGTTGATTTTGGGATGACTTGCGCACTGTTAGTGGCGCTTTCGATGCTTCAACTTCGAATTTATTTGCCTTCTGAACCATGTGCTGCCTCAGGCCTGGTGTTTTGACCGAGCTTGTGCATACGTCTATGCGTGTTGCGGCCTTATTGAAGCATAGGCATCTGACCTTCTTGCATGATTTTCACGTCATTTTTGCACGGTTTTATAGTCATTTTTGTACGATTTAGTCGTCGTTTGTGCATGATTTAATCGTAATTTTTGCGTGATTTAATCATTTTTTCATGATATTTTCGACATTTTATTGTGAACACGACTGATATATTCCCAAATGAGTTTATTATTGTATAAATCGTATGTTCTAAAAATAACCTCATTTTCTTCAGTTTACTGAACATTTCGATCGTTCAAAGCATGCGCACCCGTCCTTGATGTTGAATTTAATGATCTTCATGTACTAGAAAGCTACCTGACAGTTACGATGTTGTACCAAACCATAAGACGCACCTTAAAAATGAGTAAAATATTTTTTACAGCAGTTATGCATTAGTTTACTTTAAAAAAATCCTCGTCAATTTTGTGATAGTCGTGTTTGAACTGCATTAATTCAAGGTCCATGATTGCCACACTCAGGTTATTGCGGCAATGCTTCATCTTTTATCAGCTTTATGTGGTTGTTGCGTGAACGTCTTAATTTTGAGCCTTGCCTCCTCTATAATTAACATTACTAAAGCTCTGACTGTATTCACATGTCTGCCGCATTCTTTAAATGTCCGCCGAACAGCTCTTACCTCCCACGTATAGCAGCAGCTCTTGCGTATGGTATGTTTTTTTCTGTTATTGCTGTACGGTTTTAGTATTACAGTGCAAATCTTTTTAACCGGCACCTATGGGAGCTTTGTAGTTGCCGGTTAATATCATAGAAGATGCCGTTATTTCAAGCGATCTCTTAGAAATGCCTTGAAACCTTATTTAAACCTCCGATTATATCACCCAAGTAATCACAAACAATTCATAGACACGCTAGACATAAAAGGAAAACAATATCAATTGCGAGTGCCAGTTAAAAGGAATTATACTGTAATACTTGAATGGTATAATTTTTTAATATTATTGTGCTCCTTTTCCTCCCAATTTAGGTGTATTGAATTAATTATTCGTAACTTTTTCTTCGCATATTCTCTGCCATCAAAACGTGTCTTTATCACCTCGCTTCTGGTATTGTAATATCAAAACACGTTTAAAAAATTTTACCGAACGTTACGGATTACAAAACGCTAAATGAAAACTAAGTTTGTCTTTAATTTTTGTGGTGAAATTCACAAAAAATCTTTATTTTCACGCTGGGATTTCTCGGAAAAATTTGGAAGCAAACTCGGGTTCCTGCTGGCGATTCTCTGAGATAACGAAATGCACGATTACATTTCACTTGGACACGTCTTAGTCACGCCAGTGCTGATGATCCCATAAGCAGATAATGATAATATATTACTTTGAGCGGTGGTAGTGACGGTGGTTGCATCGATGGGGGTTGTTGTCATGGTTTTTGTGATGGGGGTGGCAGTGATGGTGGTGGCAGTGATGGTGGTGACAGTGATGGTGGTGGCAGTGATGGTGGTGGCAGTGATGGTGGTGGCAGTGATGGTGGTGACAGTGATGGTGGTGACAGTGATGCTTGTGGTAGTGATGGAGTGACAGTATAACAGTAATTGTGTTGGTGGTGGTTGTGGTACTGGTACTGGCTTTGGTGTTGATGGTGATGCCAGTGGTACTGGTTTTGGTTTTGATGGTGATGGTGGTGATGTTGGTTTTGGTGGTGATGGTGGTTTAGGAAGACGGCTATATTTTGCATAAACTAATTTGTTATTCATTCCTTACGTCGACTGAATGCTGTAATAATGATAAATGGCTTGCTACATCAGGCAAATTATAGCTCACATCCCGGCTTCCCTCACACGCGTGATCATTAAATTAGCGGACTATACACCAATTTGTTTTGTGCATTCCGTGGTCGCAAGATGATCGTGTCATCGACCGACGACAACAGGGTTTTGAAGAGACGCTTGTCCTGGATGACTATTGAGACCAATTATCTTTTGTTTATTCTAAAATGCCCCATGCCCCAGTGCTGCTATGGTTCTTAAAAAATGAACCCTTGTTGATTTTGCCTTCTTTCAGTGCGTAAGAATGTTGAATTGAATGGATACATGTTTTTCACTGGATTCATGAGTAGAAGTAACTCGTTGTCTCTCGGGAGTTCTGTGTACAGGAAGTAATTAGGGGACTATTCATGAGAAGGCATATTCATCAGCAATTGCGTAGGTTTGTGTACAGAGAGCACGTACTTTGTAACGCCTTTTTCCTTGACGCTGTTACGTCATTTGTCATAGCGCTGTTACGCAATTTATCATAACTCGGTTACAATACCATACTGCTGTTACATCATTGTTATAGCTGTTACGTCATTTATCATAGCGCTGCTATATCCATTTGTCATAACGCTATAACGTCATTTGTCGCTATTACGTCATTTGTCTCGGTGTTTTGAAGCATGCTCTCCCTCACTGCTACGTGAGAGCTAGTGCATGCTATAACCCTACTGCTAGCGTAAACACAACGATCCCGTGACTCTGTTAACTCGTCTTCTAACTGCGAGTCACGGCCGGTGTTGATGATGTTTGCTGCTAAGGAGATGATCCAGAATGACAACAATCACCCTGTAATTATTGTGAACGTTCTGCTTGAGAAGAAAGCTCATCCACGCGAGGTAGGTAAACAATTGTTTAGTATAGAATACTCAATGAAAAATTATGCCGGAGTATAAGAGAAATTGCTCTAGATTTTCTAATAGTCCGAAATCCTTTTCTTCGTTCACGCGGTGGGATCCAGTTGCCACTTTCTCGTGGGATTGTCACATACGAAATTACAGAACACTCAAGTTCCTGTATTTTCAAATTGTGATTCAATATGAGCTTGAAAATGTTCATGTTTACGTATTTATACTGAAATGGCATTTCGTTACTCGTAAGTAGAGCACAAAATTGCGAAAACGCAACTACTCTCGATCTCCAATATAATATCTTTGAGAAATTGGTCACGGGCAAGATGGTGTCCGATCTCCCGGTATCATAAATCTTTTTGAGGGGCGATGAGAAAGCTTAGGCTGGTCTCTCTGGTATCGTTTGTTGCTGAACAGGACTCCTCGGTGCCCGAAAATGCTGCAATGCATCTCACCCCCTCCTTGTGCAATTTAGGCCTCTTTTTGGGCGCTCGAAGTTTGACCTTTTGCTCTTCTAAGAGACTGGTTGCATGTCGGAGTTGTAATGTAGTTAACTATGTTTTGAAGGTTCCCGTCAGGAATATTTTTGAGTTCGCGTGTGTGCTTGAAATAATTACATTTACTTCTGAAGAGTTCGATTTGAAGTAAGAAAACTAGCATTTCGTTTCAGTATAGTAGAAAACAAGCATTTGCTATTGAAGTGAACTTATGGATCATATGTTGCTTCAGGCTTTAATTCGTTAAAAAAATTACTCGTACAAAGCCACTGACAAATCAGGGCTAGTTTCTTTCAATAGGTAAAATTTTTAAGTATTTGGCTGAACAAATAGCGAGATTTTGTCCACCCTTTGACCATAAAAATTTTTGTTACTCATAAGCAATAAAAAATTTGCTCACCCTTCGGTCATAAAAGACCACTAATTCTGCAGTAGAAAATTAATTAATTTTATCCCTTGCTGCGATTGGCATTCCTTCTTTTTGGAATTCTGGTATTTGAAATGCCTCACGGCTTTTAGATTCCGACTCTGAGCAAGCAAAGTAATGTGAAAACGGCAGGATCTTGTACAATAAACTTGGAAAAATATATATTCTGGTAACCAAGTTAGGTATTTTCCTGAACTGAAATAAGGCTCGACTTAGTGTAAACATTAGTATTTATTCAAGGAAAAAACTTGCCCAAGTTTCTTTTTGTTCCTATGTGGTATCAAAATTAGAATCGTGGGGTTTGTTGTCATAAAGTTCATATCATCGCTGCTTTCCATAAGAAAAGGGTAGTTATAAATACAGATGTTATTATAATGGCGGCACAATTGCTGGCCTCAGAAAACTCGCGATTTGTGTAGGAACTTCTCAAGTGAATCATCATGTGCGCCTCACTTTACTATCTCCGCTGCTGGGTCCCAATAGTATTGTTTTTATGTCTCTTTTCCAATGACGCGTAGTTTACTTATGCGGTTGTGAAACTTTGTTCCGTAAATTTAAGGTTATATTTCCTTGAACTTTCGTTTCTAACAACACAAGAAAGAGCTGTCGCAGAACCTCGAGCTTCTCGTATCATTTTCGTTGGCACATGATGCGATCCTCGTAAGGTCACCGCCTCTCTCACTGTCCTCTTTTTTGTGGGTCACTTGATCCGGGCTTTTGTCGTTGTCGCTGCCTTGTAAGTGTGATAATTTTTGTAGCTCTCACAGCCTCGTCTTCAGCCCTCTCGTGCCATGGACTTGACCGGTCTATTTTTTCTATGTAAAAAATAGGGTATTTTATTTATGTTTTTATTTTTTATCAAGCTTTAAGAAATATTTAGGTATTCAAGAAGATCGCCTTGCTGTTGATGAAAATAAGCACGGAACTATGTAAGGATTTTATGATGTTTTTCTAATTTGCTGTGTTTGCTATTTCGTAATTTTGATAGTGTATTCGTGCTGATGTGCCGTCGAAGGTTTCGCTGCAGGACATAAAGTTACTGCAACGTCGGTTCTCTTACGGAATTAGGCTGCAGAACAAGACAATGTCAACTCCACACAAAGATTGCAGCTTCGATTTCTAAATACCTGCATCGTCCGGGTCAGCATGAGAAGTCAAAGTATATGTAGGAATATATCGACTAGTTCGTCAATGAACTGTTGAATTATTACTCAAAATTATCGAGTTTTCTATTACAAAAAAGAAATTTGGGCGGACTGTCAAGTGTCAACACAGTCGTACAACCTTACAAAACTAACAAACGCGGAGTTGTTTTCCTCTTGCTCGTATGTCGCCATTGAAGCCACAGAGTTTGTAAATTTTTTATCGATCAACAGCTTTTATTAGTAGTTAAACTCGTTACATATGCAATTCATATCAAATTTCTACGCTAAAACTAAGCATATAACTACTATTACTGTATAAATTTTGTTTCTCGTTTGTAGAAAGTTACGGTTATCAATTTTTTCAAGTACTGTTTGAAGGTCGTGATTAAATTTTTCAACTCGATTATGTAATCTCAATTTCATTGATGCATGTTTTGTTCATTTAGAGTAGTTGCCAAATTTTGTTTCACAAATTCAGGTTTTTGTTTTCAACTTTCGTTTCTAACATCATAAATTTGTCGTTTATTTCTCAAATTAAAATTAGTTTTCTTCATGGAAAAATATGGTTCACTAGTGGGAAAAACACTAGTGGAAAACATTTCTATTGTTCTTGTGAAAACTTTTGCATGTCTGTTCGTAGTTCATTTTTTTCGTTGTTCCAGTGTCTTTATTTTAATATTGTCATTTAAAAACATAGTTTTTTACTTCGTAAAACTGTGAATTTTTCCTTTTCCTTTACTCATTTAAAAAATATTTCTTGTGGCATTTACAGAGGAAAATAACTTCACTTTATGATTCTCGACTTCTGCCTCTCGTAACCACAAACAGAAGTTGACACGAACTAATGATGCATATGTTATATTTCTCGTGGTGTTGTTCACTCCTAACTTATTTTATGCGCATGTTTTCTTTGTCCTAATTTACCTGAAAATGCTGAGAGAGGTTTTTCCATTTGCAAAATGTTGCAGCGCTCTTTCTATTCTCCCTTTGAATAAAGAGAACTCGAGGCCGTGCGTACGGAGGCTATCAAATCAGCGCTGAATTTTCGCCTTTCTCAGGTAACTCGCCACGCTACTTCGTCCTGTATTTAGGCCCGCCAGCCCGTCCTAAACTTTGTTCGTTTTTTGTTCGTAGCGGAAACTTTCCGAGCGCGGTGGTTTCTTGCGTCCAAAAATATTGCAGTCGTGTCTGAATAACTTTTTTGTTCGCAGGTAAGAGTCAGCGTACGTGTGCTTGGGCAGAACGCCCCTCGAGACAACATGTGGGTGCTTGCTTCGAGGGTGAGTAGAATCATCAGTACAGCGAGGGCTGCAAACTTTTCCCTAATGGACGAGTGAGGGCTGACCTTTCTTCTAATAGAGAAATGAGCGTCCAAAGTTTCTTTTAGTAGAAGCATGAGCAGCCAAACTGACCTTTTGCATCTACTCATGACTGTATATTTTTTCCGAATCGAGTGATGTAATGTCTCCTAATGATCTACCTATTTTCTCAGATTCGATACTTCTGATAGAGCCGTACGCTCTAAACTTATTTCTAATCCAAGCACGCAGATCGTTTTTTAACTGAAACTTTGAAGAAATGAACCCTGTAGAATTGAAAAAAAAACAATTCGAAATAAAAATATTCTCTAATTCAAGCGAAGATGCCGCTGAGAAAAAGCGCTGACTTTATTCTTTACGCCTGTACTCTTCTTTTTGTTCCTGTCTGTCTTAGAGAGGACAGCCTTGGTGCTTGTTCATATTTTAGTTTCCATGGCTGTTTCAAATTTACTTCGATAACTGAATTCAAGAATCTTGAATGAGGAACTAAAATACCAAATTATGACCGGAGAATGAGTTACTGCAGAATAAGACCCCATCTCATATTGTCATTAATGTTGACGTTTAATATTTTTTTGGACAAATCAACCTACTTTTTCTTTAGTTACTCACGGTGTTACACAATAATGAGACAAAAATGTGTAATGCTACACAAAAATGTGTAGTGCCAGTAATGGTTTCACCGTAGTCATGGATAAAAAATGAAGTATATACATGCAAATATCAAAAGGTTTGGAACAAAGGAAAACATTCGTAACGCCCGGCCGGGTGTGCGCAAAATACTTGATCCTGTGCCGCATTGCGTGCAAGTAGGACGAGGTGTGTGTGGGCAGTGCAGGCTCTGCTTCAATTATTCTACTCCTTGCAAATGCTCCTTGCATTAATACTGAAGTCACGTGAGTGCGTGAACAAAATATCGACCTCTTCTGCCTACTTTTTCCATGTACGCTTAAAACGATGTTCGTTTGTAGGGTTGTCTGAACAATGGAACGCGATGTCGGTAAGAATTATGGACTGCTGAATGTTCTCATTGATATAACAAGTGGAGTTTCTTCCAAAACTAAAGAAATCTACCTTAGTTGATTGCGAAGCACGTTTAGTATTTTTTATAGTAAAGTACAATTGCGATTTGAATTTGAATCAATGAAAAATCTGTTCTGCCGAATAGAATTGATACGCTATCTCAATTTAGCATTGAATGCCTGGATCATCTAAAAAAAGTCCTTGACCCTAGCTTCTGCCCTCAAAATGGGCAATGATTACATAATCTTACAATTTAACTGAACTCATTCTAGCAGAGAAATGGACTTGTTTCGCTGAAATATTTTTATTTTTACTGTGACAAAAGAGTAATCATCTCATTATTGATCTTTTCAACTTCCCTGATCTAGCTTGTAAAATCCATATTAATATATTATGTTTGATGCTCAATTCATTTTTCAATTTCTGCAAAAATGCATACTCTGTGTGTTTTATTTTTTATAGTTCACCGACATCGTTGTTGGACGTTTACGTCACCTGCCTTTCTATTTAATTTCAACTTTCAACTGCACTAGTCTTGTTTCCCCCTTCGTACTGTTTTTTTCTAAGTGTACTCTATTGTTGGCAGCCGTCTACGAGTTGGTCATCCTGTACTTCCGTTCATTGTGACAAATAGCTTGGAAAATTGTGAAATTGCGATCATTCAGTCGAGAGGAGATTCCACCTTTGTCATTTCTCGAGAAACAATTTCTCCTCAAAGACCCCATGAGAAATGACCGAGAAATTGCCTCGTCGAATATCCGTTTGTGTCTTTCCTGTTGATTAAATTTTGTGTTTGCAGAGTTTGGCTCTCGAGGGACTTTTCTATTGACGTGGCAAATATGGTCGCCTCAGACGGGGTAGATCCACGCTGAACTTTTTTCCCATTCCGTCAACGAGACTCGTTTTCCATCCCGTCAGCAAGACTCGTTTCCCATCCCGTCAGCAAGACTCGTTTCCCATCCCGTCAGCAAGACTCGTTTCCCATCCCGTCAGCAAGACTCGTTTCCCATCCCGTCAGCAAGACTCGTTTCCCATCCCGTCAACAAGACTCGTTTGGGAAGATTTTGATCAGAAGGATGTTTGGATGAGGACATAGATTATGTCCTCATCTTTATATATCTACCATTTTGGTGGTGCCTAAAGGGCTCAGTGCAGGTTATAAGTATAGTATCAGTATTAATCAAGGCTGATCTATATTCTAGTGCAACTTCATGGTATTGTTAATCAGTGTTGACCACTTCTACGATACCGGTTTGTGGTGTCATTATCGTCCGTTTTGAAAGCGTTGATAAATTGCGGTACTCAACATGTAGATATCCTCGTAGATATGATTTGTTGTCCTTGTGCATTGGCCTATAATTCTTTTTCTCATTCTTGGGTGCATGTATTGAGCTGGAGAAAAATGTATTTATTGAATTTATATATTGTACATACATTGTAATTTGCTCTCAACTATTTCTAACGAGGGCTACGAGACGAAGATTACAGTACGTTACTTCAGTGATCGGATTGTCAATAAAAATTCTGATTAATAACACTCCGCAATGCAAAGCTCAATCTATTCGAGAATGATTGTGAATCATATGAGGTTAGGAACTTATTGCTTGCAACAAAATTTGTCCTGTGTTATTATTTGTGGGACGCTAAGCGAGTCATAGATCGCGATGCAATTAAATGCTTTGCTTCTTGTGTCGGTGGACTCTCAAATCCAATATTCATTTCAACATTTGACAAGCCTAATTTTCTGGGTCAAGCATTCAATATTCATTTTTGCAAACTGATTCTCATATATGTTGGTCTTGTACAAGTTATAGTTCTATTTTTCGATGTCTCAGAGAAATTTATATACAGGGTGTCTCAAAAAAATGTACTCACCCTTTAACCGTTGCTAACATGCTGTCTTCTTTGTGTTGCAGGTGTGAGGTTCAAACCTTTGCGGACATGATTAAATGTGATTAAAGAATCATGTTCGCAAAGGTTCGAACCTCACACCTGCAACACAAAGAAGACAGCATGTTAGTAACGGTTAAAGGGTGAGTACATTTTTTGAGACACCCTGTAAATATTTATTTATTTATTTATTCCAAAGCGAATGCGAAATCAAATTTGAATGAAAGCCAGCGAGAGTGATGGACATTTTCACCAAAGTATGCCCCAAAAGGGAAACTGCAACCAGGACTTTCTTGTACTATCATGTTCCTGGATTCTAAAACCAACCATAATCTCGCCGACACAAGACGCACAGCAGCAAAATCGCCTTTCCGAGCACCATTACAAGAACAGGAACATCCGCAGCGTAAGTTTTCTCCGCAACTTCTCACTCAAATAAAGGCTACGCCAGTCAGTGGAGCTGCGATGGTATTGTTGCATCTGCATCTTGTGTACTGTGGTGAAATAAAGCCTCTAGAGCTATATCGTGGAATTGAAATGAAGTTGAACAAGAACTGCTTAGCTTTCATGTAAATCACTTGGTTCATGGGATGAAATGTTTATTCGGATGTTCAACAAGAAATGATATTTCATTTCATGCTCGACTACAAAACTGTTGACTAACTGTTGAATTTTGGAGGAACGTTAAATCACATAAGGATCCAAACTTGGGCGAGTGTTTTTATGCTCTGAAGGACTTAAAAAGCTGGCAAAGAACGAAAATTTGGTGGCGCAAGAATTTTGCGGAACGAGAATTTTTCCAACAAAATAGTCGTGACTAACGAGGGCATTCTTCGCTTTGGCATCTTATTGACTGCAGAACTTTTCAGCCTTGCATTTATGACCAAAAATAAATTCCGAAAGAGACTTTTTCACTTCACTGTGTGGTGAAGCATGTTTTGAGGATTGCTGATTCCTTTTTTTTCGTTCCGAATTAATCATGCAGCTTTCATTTCTGACCAGAGTTTCCTCAAAATATTGTTTCAGAAACAAGAATCTAATCAAGTGCCTGAAAAATTTGCTAGGGAGCAAGTTTAAGTAAAAAAGTCAGAAATTTTGTTGGTCGAAACGCCATCAACCTCCTCGCGTATTTTTTGCGCCGCACATTTTTGTTTCACTTGACTGTGTACACAGCTGTGTTGTCTTCCCTTCTGTCATAGTGAGGCTTGAGACTGAAGATAAATTTGAAACCCAAAGATGAGTTCCTTCGAAAGCGTAGGTCAGGCGCAGTAGACTTCGTATGATGAACTCATTTTCTTTATTTTTTCAGTTCATGCAGGTTCTGTTGTCTTGGAACGGAATCCTATATCCAGAACGAAAATTATCGTATGCATTTATCTGTTTCTGATCATGTGCCAAATAGGAAATAAGTTTATTGTTCCCTGATAAGAAAAGCATTTCACTTGTGAATTAATTTTAAGTTTTCTTCAGTCCGTCGCCGGGTTCAACACCAGATTGTCCGTAATTTCAATATTATAATTTTAGGATATTGCAATACCAATGCTGCATATTAGACCACGCTGATACCACACGGTCTGGCATATTACTCGTGCAGATCGAAACATCCTCTATGAAGCAACCGCCGATACAATATTGCCTCATGTCACTGACGCCGATTACCGTTTCAATATTAGTCACTGTTACTATCGACACCTCTTGTATGCGTTCCAGATGTCCCTTTACTGCACCAGACCATGTGTACCGGTCAGTTACGTGCTCCATTACGTGTCTTCCTGTGACCAGGTGTGACCAAATCATCCCTGAAATCCATGGGCTTCAGTTTGTGGAATCTCAGTCCGAGGGTCACTCTTCTGCGTCTCTCTGAACCCTTTTGGGATCCAGACAGACGCATTTGTTCTTGCGATTTTTCAGTCTTTAGCGTAGTATTAGCTGTATTTTTTCCCTACCTCGAGCCAAATGGACCCATTTGTTTCGGTGGTTTTGTTATTTCACAGATGATTCAGCCAAGTTTTCTTCCCGTGAGCCGCTGCTAATGTTTTTAGTTTAATTGTGCCTCGAGTTTGAAGTGCTTCACAACGTGGCTTCTATTACGGTCGGGAAGAAATTAACCTTTCTTTACTAGGTTTGAGCGTGGCTTCCAGTGTTATGCAAACTAGGAGTTCATATGTTTCAACTATTGCTCGTCCGTAAGGGAACTCGTGCTGCTTAAAAATTGATACATTGAATATTTCTGGATATTTCAAGTATCGATCGTCATCGCTTTGATTAAGTATTGTCGTATATGTTGGGATTGAGAATTTTTTTGGACAGTAAGTTTTACTCGTTTCAGGCAAATTACTAATCTAGTATAAATCATAGTTGTAAATGATGATTTTGTCAAGTTTTAAATGAAATGATATAATTGTTAACAGTTGTATTTTTCAGATGAAAACAAAAGTAACACTACGTTGAATAAATTTAACATGGCAGTTTGCTCATGGCTAAGTCTTGCTACATAACACTTTATCGCCCATTGCGGTATGAAATACTCTATTTTTGGCTATTATCTAAAAACGATTCAACTCTATTTTTAGTGATTCTCCAAAACAGAAAAACTTTAGGATCGTACATTATTTTCAAACATTTGTTGTACATTTTTGGATCTTAAATGATTTTTACTTCAACAATTGTGTTAGGAATGTCCTGTTCGGAAGTGTTGGAAAATTTTTCGGTGCTTCCGAGCCTGCGGTTTCTAAAATAAAAGATTGTGTTAAATTTTACAAATTTATTCATGGCTTTATCTTCCGGACGTAGCTCGTAAGTTAAAAAACGCTCCTTCATAAGTGTAAACTCATCCTTGAATTTTGCTATGTCGCTGCGGGTAAAATACATTTGGATAATGACTTATTTGAGATTTTAAAGTTATTTTCGTGTATTGCAAAACATTTAGTGTCACTATAGAGTTGTTAATGAAGGTTTTCCAAGAAACAGCTCACCTAAACAACTCACCTAAACAACTCATATTTATGGCTTTTTCCAATTGTTTCCTTCAGTCTTGCGCAAAATAACGCATGCTTGGCGAACCTAGCTTACAAATGCAATTTTTCTCTCACAGCTCTTTCAGACCCTTTCATATTTCAACTCGAGTCTGAGGAGAAAAACGAGCTAAATAAGATTATGGTTGCCTCTGCTGTCCCTTGACCCTTCCCCTAGTCCTTGCATGCAGAGAAAAAATCTTTTGGATGCAGAAAAAAGGTGCGGGATGGCAAGGTTCGGATAAATGGATGCCGTTAGCAGTGACCATTTGTGTAATGACCACGTCTTCATGCGCGTCACCCACCTCCTGTATGTGAACTGTGGACGTCCTGCGCACTCAATCTTCTGTCTCGGTTGCGACTTTTCTTACCTAACAAGCTGTCGGCTATTTCCAAATGTCCAGACCATTCTTTTTTTATTTTGTTAGTTGGTGCTTAAAAGCTTTGTCCATTCTTATTCATGTTCTCAATTTTTGTCCTACTTTTCGTACTGACCGCACCATAACTGAAAACTAGATATTCAGTATCGGATAAATGCAAGTTTATGTTGCTAATAACAAAGGCCGACGCAGTGGTTACACTTAGGAAGTATTTACCAAGGCACGAAATTGGCAGATAAATGACCGTTGTTTTCTTACAACTGATACTATCTGCTGTTGTCGGGCTGCAACAGGTTTTGCAGTCTATTTCACGGCACGGAATAAACTTTTAGGTTTCATTACTCAGCGACAAGATTTATGTTACACCTCAGCAACTGCTAGCTATCTTTTATTGGTGTAATATATCACAGTGAACATTTTTATTTCTTTTTGAGTAAAGCTGTTCCATACCAATGAATGCTTGATGACTGATGAATGCGAGTTACTACCAAACTCTAGGTATCATGTTGCATTCAGGTAATGCAACATACCATTGAATGCTTGATGACTGATAAATGCGAGTTACTACCAAACTCTAGGTATCATGCTGCATTCAGGTAATGTAAAAAAAATATCCTTACGTAGAATTTGTGATTGAATCGGAACTACAGCCCATACTTTAAAACCGATACTTACAAAATATGAATAGGAACAACAGCCATTTCTTTAATACCGGTATTTACAAAAGATGAATAGGAACTACAGCCATTGCTCTAAAACTAATATTTACAAAAGACTTTTATCGATACCAAGCAGCAATATTGATCACTACACCAAAGTTCTTCAGGTGGTAACTAGTTACGTATGATACAACCGCACCCAGAACCGCTTGAGCTTTGTTGAGTCTTGCCTCCTCAGATCGACCGTGACTTTTGTACGAAGTTTTGCTGTGCTCCAGCTCGTTGTTTCGTAATGTTTGACGTTGTTTTCGTAACCAAGAACTGCGCGCGTGTTGGTCACCTACAATTTTTCTTTCCTCCATGGAACCCATGCTGCTGCGTTGTGAGCATGGACTTAACATTCGTGATCACTTGGAAACAGATTCAGGATGTTTGCTTTCTGAAGATTTCTGTGCTTGAAGTCTATATGTATACCTCTTTACGAGAGGGAATTTTAGTTTCAAGACATTAACTTTCCTTGTGTTTACCTAGAAGCAGCTTGGAAATGTTTACGTTTTCGAAGATTTTTGTGTATAGAGTGTTCGTTCAGTGTATTTTGTTTATTTTGGTTCTAAGGTAGGATGTTTATCTTTGAGTCAGACAACGCCACTTCTAGGCCCTCTGGCTGTACGGGCTCTGCTTCACGTCACCTCCATTGGGGTTGCCTACTCTGTCTACTGCCTATGCACAGCTTGTTTTTGTGGGTTATTAATAGCGGCGAAAGGTAACTGTCAAACTATATCGGGCTTGTCTATTCTAATTTAAGTGTTGTGTTGCTTGAGCTGAACAGAGGCAGGGCATCTGGCTATGCTGTGCGTGCTGCGCACACTAACACGCCCAGACTCCTGCGACAGACAGAAGATAAGGCTTTGTCTGGCGCAACTAGACGGACTGACTCACAACTACTGAGTAAATCTGCAAGAAGACTTGGTTCGTTCTTTAGTTCACTTTAAAGTATCGGCTCTTGTTCAGGTTAAAGGCTTCATTGATATTCTAGAAGGGAAAGAAGTCTTTTAGCTATTCCACTGAAATTTGGTAGCTGATGCGCTATCATATGATGCTGATGGTCGTTTGTGGCTTCTTTGAATTGTACAGAGTTGCGTTGTTAGCGTAATACATTTTTTATGCTGAAAAACCTCCGTTCTTAGTATTTAAAACAGAACCGATCCACTGAAATGTTTAATTAAAATCTAATCATTTGTGAGGATCTTCGTCCATTATGTTTCAAACTGTGTACTTCGTTAAGTAACTAATTAGCAATCATATCTTGGACTGATAAAACAAATATGATGAGTGGATATGTATCACAAAAAACACGTTTAATTGGATTCATCGTCAATTCCTGCTTGTTATTTTTAACATAAGGATCTTCATATTTCGAGTCCCTCAAGAATCACACTCGGCAGTTTTTGCGATGTTAATCAATAACTAAAGAAATTTCTCCCACGTCATTGTGGACGGATACGTTGCTGCCTCTCTTAATTTTATGCTGTGCTATGAACAGAAGCTGCAGATAAACGAGGTGTTTGCGTGCTATTGCTTACTCAACGTGATAGTCACTAGACGTGCCGAGTCAACACTCGTGCACGTTTGAGTTGCACGTAATGGACGACCACCACACGTGCACGTGTGGGTGGCCAACGCTCTATTACGCGGCCTCTCGAGAGGCTCTGATAAGAAATCCCCTTCCTCCTTTGCCTTCCCCATTGAGGGTACGAGGGGTGCTTCCCCATTGAGGGTACGAGGGGTGCTTCCCCATTGAGGGTACGAGGGGGTGCTTCCCCACTTAGGGAACGAGGTGGGGCTCACCTGGGAGTGCCGTCACTCTGCATGGGGGAACAACTTGTATCGAGGAATTTAACAACAAGAGTAATATTACTGCAAATGATATTAACCCGTTTTCGTCGACTGTCCTCGTTTGAGGACAGGTTATATTGGCTAAATTAGCTTGACGCCGATGTTATTTCTCCACCGAACGAAACATCGCGTAAATTACCCCTCATATCTACACCCTATTTATGCCAAACTTTAGAACGAAACATTTAGAAATAGGGCTAAAGTGAATGATTTCTAATGAACTTGACCTACTATACATAGTATGATGGTCACTAATGGGTTGAGTTAGTGAGAATTTTGTTCATTGAAGAGTTCTAGTACGAATGGTGTTCATATTTTCCTTTGGAAAAAGTTTCGTTCACAGCAAAGGTAAAAATTTTTATCTCTGAATTAAAAGTAGTCATAAAAACGAAAATTACGCTTCGAGAGGACTCCAAGTTCTCTTGCCTCTGCTTCTTCACTCTACTTGTACGCCACAAGGTACGCACCAGCATTGCGCTGGCACCAGTAAATGAAAACTTTGCTTTCTGCCGACTTGGGTTTGAATCCTCGTATTACGACCAAGCTGTCCCCACATCAAGCATACTGCTGTCGAGTTAGCTGTAACAAACTATTCAAAGGAAACTCATTCAATTAATTTGGTTGTGCAAAATTTATTTGGATAAAGAATATTTTACGGCAGATAATTACTATGTAAGCAAGTTTGTTTTGAGTAGATTTTGTTTTGACTATGTCTTTGTCTACGAGAATTACGCCAGAAAAACTTTGTTTGATTGCAAATTTTACTAGATAGAATTTTGAAAAGATGCATGTTACCAAACAGATTTTTTAAAGATAAATTTTTTCCAGAATTTTTTTTTTAGCGACGTGTTATCAGAGTAATTTTAGCGAGGAAATTTTACTAAACAACGATTCTTCTAGAAAAGATAATTCAATAGCAATTCTGCCTGAGAATAAATTTTGGTCAGCCAAAGTATTGCTTTGTTTTCAATTAATTATGTCAGTAATCGTCTTGTGCTGAAATAATACGCGGCGGCATTTCCCACTAATTATTTTGGCGAAATTTCAGTACGATGAGAGGAAACTTTTCAGCGTTAATTAAAAAACCCTTCATGCGACTCGTATTGTCACGCTTTGGGAAGCTGGTCTTAGTTCCTCTCAACTTTTTCATGCTGTTCTTAACGGACTAAGTGTTTAGTGAATGAAGCTTAACGAATTGTTACTCAAATTCGTGTTCTCAATTGACTGAGTAGCGTCTTTTTAATTGTATACACAATGTGGCAACTCATAGTTTTGTTCTCATGGAACAGAGTCTTAGCACTGTATTTTTGTCAATGGGTTTAACGGATCTATTTTATTCTTGTACTATTTTCATTGCAATGTGTTCCACTAATATTTGTAGCGTTTTTCAGTTGAAAAATGTGTTAAACACTGATAGAGAAGGAAGTTCTACTCCATCACGATATCCTAGCAGTTCAACCATTTTAACAGTCCAACACGTTTTGACACTCTAAATGTGCGCCAGTGTTTATGCATACAATTACATTTCAACAACGAATAAAATTCAAGATTCGTTCATTGGCCATCGTATTGTATTTTGATGTGTTCTACCGTCATGCAACTGAACATTTAAGGATTTATTGAAGCCCCACAGCATCACTTTTCCTACCTTATCACTTTGCTTTCCTGACTATCACTTTGCTTTCCTTATTATCTCTTCTTCTGATAGTCTGACCGCATTTCCCGCGGAGCTGCCAAGACCTGCTGTCATTAGGACGACGTACGGTCCGTTTTTCTACTCCAGTCTTCCCAAGGGGCTCTTGAAACCCTCTGTGGACTTTATTTAATGTTGCTTTCTTTATTAATGCCACGTAAATGTAGTCCAGAATTTTTAATTGGACGTCTAATTTTGTTACGCAGATGAGTCTTTTTTTATCACGTTCCTTTATTTGTTGTTAAGGTTCCAGCAATCTCGTAGGTTTTTTAATATAATGTTGATAAATGCACGAACTTTTTCGTGTACCTGATATAATGTCCCTCATTCCTAAAAAATCTCATTTTGTGCCTTGAAAATAGTTTTGCTGGATTTCTTTCGGATAGCTCCATTATATTGGAGAGCATGTTTACCAGACTTTCTAGCCTGTCGGGTGTCATAAATTTGTGTTATTGATTCGTGTACACAGTGCAACGGGCAATTTATGAAAAAATACAATTTTGTTTAAAACAAACACCGTTTTGTATATAAACTACAGCATGAACATTTGATGCACTTCACCAAGCGATCGTACCTTCAGTATTTTATTTTTTAACACCCGACGACATCAACAATGTACAGCTGGCTGTAGAGGCCTTTTTGTTATGAGTTTTGCACGTATTTTGTTCGAAATGTTCCCTCTAAAAAGCTAAGGCACGAACTCTGAAGGCATGGATTTTTTGTCGTGTTTCAAGGCAGAAATAAAGTAGCCAGAAACATGAAATCTGTTTGAATGCCCTTTAGGTGAAGTTCTTCTACTTCACACAAGATCGTTGAAGCAAATAGTGAGTGTTTACAGGGCTATTGTTTGAGATGTATTTCTTATCAAGTGTTTGTGAGTGCGTGCATGTACATAGATTTCTGATGTTTACCAGGAGAAAATGGTCACTCTTAGGGACATGCTCAAAAGTACGGTCGAGTGGCGGGCATATCATTTGGGCAAGTCCGGAAAGGAACACGGTGACGTCTTTTGCAAGGCTTTATTCGTCTCATTTCTCGAGCAGGCATTTATGGCACATAAAGATATGCCACTGACGGGAGAAATAGACTACCAACTTGACTTCGTCGCTACTGGCCTATGCACACACATACGAGTACATGTTTGTATGTAGCTGCTGACTTCTCCACACTGAGCTTGCATACGGAGCTGGATTGCCTCCAGATTTTCCGCCCGATAGAGAATCGCCGCGTAAATGGACCGTGATCTAGCATCTGGTTCTTCAAGTGCTATATGACCTGAATTTTCTAGATAGGTTTATTTCTTCGTCCACCTTATGACGACGGAAAGGACCACAGACTTAAGTAGTGAACTCACCATCCTCAACTAGCGTGTGTTGTCGGTTGCTTCGTCAACAAAAACTGCTTAGTTTTTGAGTAAATTGTTTCGATATAGTGCTCAGTTGGTCCAAATGATTTAAAAGTTTCTCTACCTTATATGGTAAATGTTGGCATGCTTGTCATTTCGACCGCTGCTATGTTTTATTATCGAGGAACTACAAAATGTGTGTTCTGTCTATTTTGAAAGCATGAGAGTTCCGTCATGAAGTTGTGAACGGATATTGTGATTTCAATATTATTTCCATACTATTTTTACCCTGTTCTAAATATCAAACTTTTGAGAACGAGCGGTTTTGCCCAGTCCCTGTAAACGAGGAAATGCTACATCACTTAACCACTTTCGTTTTCTCTTCTACTTATAATGAAAATTCAGCATACAATTGAAGACAAGTTATTTTCTGCCCTCTGTGCGACTCGGAAACTTCCCTTTCACTTGGAAGTACTGGTAGGAAATGAACAGGGGATGAGTTTACAACTCGTTCAAAAATGCAGTGTAATTCTTCATCTCGTTACAATATACTACTTCTATTGATAATGTTAAACAATATTCTTATTATTTCCATTTCTAACACCAATCTGTCAATTTCGCGGACTTCATAAGTGTTTTATTCTGCGTCATCGCGCGCATTCCCTTTCGTTATAAAGTGCCTTTCGTAGCAGAGTAGCCTCGAGTCCTCGTCCAATCATTTCTAGACCTCGGACACGGAAGACCTTTGGCCGCATCTTCGGGCTGGTGAGGTGCCAATAACACTCCCGATAGTGCCAATGGGCAGCAGCGACGGTCAGCCACGAAACAACGATACCTGAACAAGACCTAACGCTACCAAGAAAGTATCTCACGAATATTTTGTTCGTAGTACACCACCTTGGGCGACTTTTTGTCCTGAAAGTTAGTTTGTTGCAGCGATTTGGTTGTCGAAGATCAATTTGCGCGTCAGCGTGGAATCTTGAGAACGGAGTATTGCCGCCCCTGAGTGTCTTATTTACGAGCTAAGGCAACACAGGCAGGCCCAGAGACTAGCCTTGTCTCGGCAAATCCTGCGGTGGGCCGTAGCTTCTTGTAGAGAGCGCTTTGGGTGGTGTTTCGAAGGTTCTTTGCGAAAGATGGAGGGACTTTTAGGTAATCCTTAACGCCTGCACCCTGGCTTCGAGTATCGCTATGCCACGAGCTTGCACTGGCCTCCAATATACCGTACAACGAGGTTCGAGGCGCTTCTTACAGCTTTTAGATGTACTTAGTCTTTTCGCCTATATTGGCTGTCATGTCTGCGACCTGCAGCACTTACGGCGCGGTGTGCTGTCTGACGATGTTCTGCGTCAGTGAACAAAAACTTGAGAAAAGAAAAGCTATGGTGAAATTTGTTTACGGATTTCGTGTTATGTCTTAGAATTATTGGTTTAAGATCTTAGAGATACTTCACTGTCAATTTTCGACACTAAATGGAAATCGATTATGTTATGTGGCCCATAAAAATTTATGCAATCAAAGGACTAATTACTGTGCGTTTAGTTATCCTACAGCGATGTGATATGAATTTTTTGCCTGTCAAAAATTTGTTGTTTGTTGTATCTTAACTTGCAACAATGAAAATTTTCGTGAGTTTATTTTCTAGTAAAGCTTCAAAGACTAATAATATTTTTACTAGCTGATTTCGTGAAATACTTTATCGTTAAGGTGCATGTATCGAGAATTAAGGATACACGCAAAATCGATGTTTGTCTAACAAATATCATGTCACGTCCTTTGGCCTATCGTCATTTGCGTGGGAGCCAAAATTATGCTTTAGTATAAAACCGAACTTTTTGCTTTCAATTTGTGAGGTCAGACAGAGACGGAACCAATCTCCTACCGGAGTAAAGTTTTACGGATGGCATAAAAAACTTTCCAGCTGCCAGTCTTCCCCGCAATGTCTACTGATTTGGTTACCTTCCTAGCCATAAGTTTGTTTTGCACTTCAGTTGCTTCTATGCATCGAAATTGATGAGTGTATGAGAACAGAATTTGTAAGAGAAAGCAACTCTCACAAACTAGATGGAGGTGGACCATGGCCCTATCTGCTAAGTAACTTCTGGAAGCTCTAGCTCGTACCTACAAATGCGTCCGTTATCTGCCAGGTTCGATCCTTTACTTTGGCCGCAGTGTCAGTTATTGCTGGAGCTCCCATTGTATGCAGTTCAAAAAGCACGATTCAGATGCATTGAGTTGACTTTCTCCTGTAGCAGCCGGGGCATCTGTGGCCTTACAATACCCGCAATCGTTGCTCGACAGTATCTCATCTCGTCCAAAGGAGACACCAGTTTGCTGCTTTTCGATTCGCCTGCCATGGAAGACGCGCGCATAAATAATGGGATTACGGAAATCCATTGCCTTGTTCGATGAGATAAGAAAAAATCTAACGAGAATCCGCCCGGCTAGGCTGCTGGACGTGCATCCTTGTCTTGCTTGTAACTCGAGTCTGTCTCTACATCGGATCTCGCTGTGTCTCTGCTATCGATCTTAGTTCTAATGGGGCTCATCGCTAGATCGCCCAAATGATAAAGTCTATTTGGAGTCCAGTCACGTGCATACAGCGACGTTTTTCAATTTCCCTACCGGCAAATTAATGGTGATAAATTTCCACTGTAACTTTTCAATCCAAGTAAACGACGTACGTCCCCACAATTGCAACGGCAATTCTTCGTCCTGGTCATTTTTTTGGATTCAACTTCGTAAAATCCATGGGACGAATATTTGCTACTTCGTCGTATGATTATTGTTTTGTACATCCGTACATCTTGTCTGTTGTTTGTGTGGATGTTGTATGCGACCCACGCTTTCACCGTTACATAATTTGCTCCTCCTTCAGGTCTCTCATGATGAACTCTTCCGGGAAATTTTGGAAATGCGCTAGTCATTGAGCCGTTGTGCATGTCCTTTTTTCTGTCTTTGATGAAGGATGCTTCCAAGAATTGACTACACGATTGTCTCATGAAAATATTTCGCTGGGAGAACCATACGCCGCTCGGAAGCACCACTCAATTTTCTTCTTACTTCAAATTTTGCCGAGCTTTCTTTCGGAACGAAATACTGCTGTTTTTCATTCACGATAAGGTTTAATAAGGTAACGAGTCTATTCCTATTTCAGCGTATGTTTCTTTTATAAATTAAGCTTCAATAGATTGGTTTATGCATGATTAGTAAACGAAATTTTGTTGATGCTTTGATAAAATTTCTCTTTGAAGAACACGCCATACTCAAATATCGCGTTCATATGATCTATTCTGGTCGAGCTGTCCTTTATTTTCTCGTTCTATGCTTTCACAACCATTTTTCATTATTTCCTTTCGAGCCCATATACTTCATTATCGAATTTCCTTCCGAATACGAAATCGTTCTTAGAAAATTTCATTTTTAAAAATAATGTGGACTCCAATTATACTCTCAACTTTGCAAAACTTTTTCAGAGTTTCTTTGTCGCATTTCCTACATAGGAGCCAGTCCCGTTAATGTGAGACTCGAGCACGTGAACGATTTTACGTCGATGTGAGTGACGGGATGATGCTATAATTCAGGAGGGTGTTTCTGGTCGTAAGTTCTTTGCTATTCTTGCGGAGAAATCCAAGTTTGTATTTATTAGATGCATCTCCAGAACGGTTGTCAGGTAATGATTCTCATACGGCTGAAAATTTTTTACCCCATTGAAGTATCCTATGCACGTTCGTTCTTGCACTGGATAGAAAAATCATCTGTAGAAAAAGTTTAAAGCATCGGGAATCGTTTTCAAGACAATTCAAGACGCTTCAATCTGAATTTCAAGACAATTCACATTGATTTTCATGCTTAGACTGAAGTCGATACCAGCACATTAACAGAGCATCCACACTGGCAGCTATCTACTATGAATAGATTCTTAGATTCTTCCGCACACAACGGAGCTCATTGCTGGACTTGGGGGCCTGTTGCAGCCTAAGCAATATTTGGAGATCACGAGATGTCTTTCATCATTAGGGGTAGGGCCCAAAGTATTGGTATTAACTAATTTTGGTGGTACAGGTATTGATGACTGTCAGATATCGGAGTGCTAGCTGCCAGTCTTCATGCTCTATAAATGTGCTGGTATCGACGTCAGTCTAAGCATGAAAATCAATGTGAATTGTCTTAAAATTCAGATCTTCTTGAGAGGTCATCGACTTCCTTTAATTCCTCGTCCATGTACTAGCGGCAGTTTAGGTTCCGATGCTTATTAAAAATATTTATATTCTATGTGTATTTCATGGATGTTTCTATTTGTTTCACGATCTTGAGATTGTGGCACTTCACATTGGTTTGCGAATTTCCTCACAATTTCTTGTAATCACAATGCTGTTGTGATTTCTTCGAAAGGAAGATTTATATGGGCAACTAATCGATGCATGTTAACTTTAATTCTCTACCTATTGAGTATCGGGCTGTTCAATAAGATCATGAATTATAATTTCATGTAATTGGCCTCAATAGATTTTTCTGAATGAATTCATAAATTTTATCTCAATGTCACAATACAAAAAATTCAACAAGTTTGATAAGAAAGTCTAAGGGGACAGAAAAATGAAATTTAAGTCACACTTTATGTGCTTTAACGTTTTCCTTTGCAGAAATATTTATTTCTATCACAGCAACTACGGAAGAAATTTTGAAGTGTTAGATACGAACAAAGGATATACGTTAAGCATAGTTTAATTTTCATGGCGCAAGAGTTATTTAGCTAAGGTTCTCGTTCTTTACTCAGCTTGAGGGATGGACTTCAAGCTTTTGAACAGGCAATCTAAGCTGGGTACACTAATGAAACACTGGACGCTTTTATAGACCTTTCCCTTGTTTATCTCCTCGAAACTATAAACTGATGCTTGAGTGCAAGATTTTGAGTATTTCTTTTCCATGATTCTACGCAGAAATAAAATTTACGAGTTTTTATCATTTATTTTGTGAGGTCGTTCGAAAAGTTTGTATTTGTTTCTGGTCATTAGTTCACGAACGCTGTTCATCATAATTGGTTGTATTCATGCTTACTGTTCCCAACACGATTGTTTCTTTAGAGATTTCTGTAGCTGTTCTCCACAGAATTAAACGCTGGTTGTAAGGTACAGTTTTATGTGGAAGTCTTATGTGATAGTTTGAAAAAACTCAATGTATGAATCTCCTCTTTTTTCTTTTTTTTTGAAGCTCCAAGTATATCGTGCAATCGACTAATTTCTTCAGTTTTCAGCACTCAATTTGCTTAATTCAGGCTTCAAGTTATACCCCGACTTCAGTGATGGGATAACGTCAGTCGATCATTTGACAGTTTTGATTCAAAATTCACATTCGTCAGGCTCTTAAAAGATAAAAACTGGGAAGGCGTCTCGTTGCTTTTCCAATAATGTACCTGCCAGCGCTGAGTCTCCTGCTTAAGCAAGAAAGAAAGAGGGACTTGGAGCGTTAAGCTCGCTCGCAGGGCCGGTCATTACGGCGGTACACAACCCCTCACTTACGGGCTTGGCTGTGACTCAAACGACGCAAATAATGACAAAATAACGACCTGATCATCAAAGTAATCATACGTGACCAATTTCAAGTTCCTTGAATAATTCGCGTGGCGGAGTGTCATGTCTTCGTGTTCAAATTTTCTGGTCTCAAATTTGCCACAAGAAATTTTTGCCATAAAAAGCCATGGGGTTTGAGGCTTTTCCGGTTTTCATTCCATTCATACCTGCAGAATTTCTTCCCTAGTTTGGAGTCTGGGCTTTATTGGTGCTTCGGTCGTCGCCTCTAATGTGACGTCTGCGTCTCACAGAAAGTTGGATTTTATTAAAATTTTTAGCGGTTATCGTTTTGCAGACGTTTAAAAAAAATCCATTCTTGAGTTTTTCATGAAACAGTGTATAAGTTTATCTTAGCATTTTTTAAAATGCTAGTGAATTTTGGAAAATAGCGACTGAGCTGTTTGTTGCCAGATCTGCGTTTTGCACAGTAGACAGTTGCTACAAACATTACATACATCGATCGTGGAATACTGCATACATAGATCATAAAATGTTACCGACATGGATCATGGAATACTACATACATAGATCATAAAATGTTACATACATCGATCGTGGAATACTGCATACATAGATCATAAAATGTTACCGACATGGATCATGGAATACTACATACATTGATCATAAAATGTTACATACATGGATCATGGAATGCTACATAATAGATCATAGAATACTACTTCCATAGATCATGGAATGCTACATAATAGATCATAGAATACTACTTGCATAGATCATGGAATATTACATGGATAAATCGTCCGAAAATTCAGGGAAGTTTCAACTGGAATGCTCGATCACATGTTGCGCTCATCATGAATTCTACGTATACCAAAAATTTCACGTAGAATTCTACGCATATAAAAAACCTAGTTCCTAAGAGACACTTATTATTTAGTATAATTAAATAACCTGTACTTCCAGTGATTATACAAAGGCAGACTTGGTTATTTCTCTTTCCATGTACTATTGTGTTTTTTATAAAAAAGCTTCTGTCTGCCGCTCATTCAAATTATGATTTTCGCATATTTATTACGATTGCACATTACTTGAAGCAAAACTTTTTTCAATAATTTCATCTTTTTCGAGTAAAATAATGTTTCTTGTACCCAAAGTTTATTAAATTTCTGACCACATATATCGATCTGGTTGTGCTGTAAAGTTGGCACAAAATCACGTGTACTGCATTTGCTTCACAAAGAGGCGAAAAAAGTAATATGGCTGATCTCTTGCTTAGTGTCTATTGTCGCCAGGTCTATTCTTCGACTCTTGAGATTTGCTGAGCCCAATTTCCGTCATTGCAAGCAACAATATAGCAATAATATAGCATCAGTTATTGTCGTAAGAGTCCAAACAAGTGTCTATAAATTTGACTCAACGGCACGCCTCGAAAAAGTCCTCTGCCTGCCATTGTCTGTAATTCTCTTTTTTTTGAACAACCAAACACCCTATTGAATTATTTACTTTTCTGTGGTTTTGAATCTGCAGAACTCAACATCAAAAGAAAAAATCTTCAGTAAATCAAAATCAGGAAACTCGCCGTAAGACTATTTTTCCATTATTTCATGGGTCATGTATATGCTAGAGTTTGCAAGTCTTACGTTGAACAATATAGCTGCAAAATATGTAAAAATGGTAAGGGAACAGTGTATTAGAGCATGCAAATTACCAATTCAGTTAAGATAATACTCGTGTGCTTTTTTGATCGTTCCTGCATTCATTATTATTCCACTTTGCATGAATTTCAAGAGCTAGCTCAATTATTTAAATTCTATGCCGTTTTGGAACTTTTTTAAGGGTCTTGACACTGCGGAATTTCATGTCTTTTGTAGTTATTTTATCTTCAAACGTGCATGTGCATAAAACACTCTTAACTCAGTCACACTTGATTGTGTCAGGTGCTGTGCACGAGTAGGACTTCCTAGAAAAACATTCTAATCGTATCTGCTGAAATTATATGCATTTTTCAATAATCGTGTGTTCTTATCATTTAACAACTTCGTTACGTGATAAAAAAGTCGATTCGTCGAGATAAATATTGCGAGTTAATAACAGGATATGATAAATGACCTCTGAAGAGATCCATCAGTTAAGACCCTCATTATAGTTTGATTGATCTCAGTCGAAATGAAACTCATCCAAGGCAACTTAAAAAGTCGCAGAGCATATATACAAGTACAATTTTGCAAGCTTCTGTAGCATGTACTTTATTTCAAATAATACCCTCAAGATATTGCATTGTGGTACTATTTCCTTGCGTGCAACTGACGGTTGTACTTGAAGGTCAACATTTCTGTGCCTGCAGCTCCATTCGCAAGTTTGTGACGCCCGTATGAAAAGATCATTTTTGGTTTTTCGATTTTTAGCGTTGAAGTCGCGCCGTGAATATGACGGGCAAATTAACCTACTCCTTTATTCGGCCGTTCCCAATTGCCGGGGGTGGCATTCCAGAACACTGCTTCCAGCATTCCCGTCTTCCAAGCCATTGGCCCCAGTCGTGCTCTTTTGCTCTCACAATTCGAACTCAAATTAACTTTCCACGAAGGTGATTTTTACCTTGAGTCTTCTTTCTCTTTCTCCTTTAGTGATGCCCGGGCGTTGAATCCAAAAGAAACCGGCAAGTTTTAATTCGAAGGCTTTTGTCTTTTGCAGAAACCCCACGAGGTGTCGCTCAAAGGTGTGCGCTTTCAGGCCTTTAAAAGCTGTTTCTTTTTCTTCCCTTGAAAAGTTGTTCTGCGAGTCTGAAGGTCACAAACACGCGTGTTTTATTCTGTTGTATTGCATATTGTCTATTTGAGTTTGAAACTGCATCATGTTTGCATAGTGATGAAGAACGGGGACGAACAGAAAGGAATTACGTGAAATACTAATTATTGTCGCAGAATTTTTTTCAATATGCAGTCGCAATATTTGCTGTTCATTACTTATGAAGTAACATAAAAGGTCTGCAATTATCAATAGTAAAAGTTTCTACCGGACTTGATAGAAGTCACTTGAATTTCTTGGATATCTCCTTTAAAAGCAACTTGACTGCCTTGTTCTTTCCTTCTACTGCTCGTGAGAGACGCTACGGCAGAAGGTTCTTTCCTCCTGAAAATTCTGCGCATTTTGCTTACCTTTCTGTGCTTTAGTGCATGTGATTATTTGAATTTGGAGTTGTGTTCAGCTTGAGACCATTTAATTGGAGATAATCGGTAAATTTGTAGATGACTTCGAATTTTTGTTTTGTTTTGTTTTGTTTTTATATATTTTAGTAGCTATTTATTTATACACTTTTCTGTTGCACAATTATTTTTAACTATAACTTGTATCAACCTAATGATAATGCCCTTCTCCTGCCAGACTTTTTAATTGATTGTAGAAGCAAGACTGTGAGGTAATGTGTTGCTGTACAAAAATGAGTTCATTATCGAGGGCTTAATAATTCTCTAGATATGCTACAACTAAACTCGTTCAAGGTCGTACATTAGTAAATATTAGTTACGGGTAGTATGCCAGCATTCAATTTGAGCAAAAAT
>VCRD01000437.1:12058-148243 GCA_006783055.1 Trinorchestia longiramus
CTCCCAGAGAACGCCAAGTAACGAAAATATGTGAAAGACAATCTCCTTGATCATACCCACCGAGGGCTTCTCATGGAATGCATTTCAAAGAAATGTATCTAAATTATGTCTACCTAAATATAGCGTATTTGATAAAATTCTTTAGCTCATCGTCATACATCGGCTATTTACGAAAAAAATGCAGGATAGTATAGGCGGGATGTTACGGAACTGTACAGGTCTTTTTTTTTTAAATTAAATAGAAAATAGTAATTGTAAATTGTAGTAATTCTTTCACTTCTTTCCATGTGATTTATAAGCTTCAGGGGTTGAGCTAAATATTTAGACAATAATAATTGTTAGTCCTGCAGCTTGAAATTCTGTTCTTGTTTTAATTAAAGTGAAGCTAGTTTCCGTGTTCAGCGTAAAGTGTACAGCGGACGCACACTTTGATGTGGCGCCAAGATCATTACTCTAAATTTATTATATCTTATCTATTATCTACAGCCACCGTAGTCGAGTGGTCTGCGGCCCGTGTTCTGTGTCGGGTCTCTGCTTGTGCAGAAAGACTTGTGCGGGTTCGAAACCCAGCCATGAATACGAGTTGTTTCTCGTTTCACGCCGTGAGCTCGCACTTATCGGTAAGACCTCAACTCCCCGCCCATGGACACATCCCAGGATCGTCGCATGGAGCTCACCATAATCCTTACTCTAAGAATGTTAACCTTAAGAATTTGAAAAACCAATGTACTAAATGTCTATGTACTGTGTACTTGATTGGAAATAAAGATTGTTTTTTTAAGGTCTATTAAGTAGCTCAATCAACGAGTATCTTGATTCTTCAATATGTGAATTTAGTTTCAAGAGAGAAGTATTTACTAAAGTATTTAAATGCATTCCATGTATTAGTATTTAAATCAATTTGAACGATGTATTAGTGCCCATCACTGACTACGAGTAGGACGGGATACTGCACAGTAACTGATGACGTAAGTTCAATCGACAAATTGACGTCTGACAAAGCCACAACAGCATTTGAAAAAATGAACATGACTATGTTCATTTTGTCACAATCCTCCAGAATTAACTTTAGCCTCCAGAATTAACTTTAGCCTTTAAACCACAATTTTAGACTTAAAACCACAACTTAGCTGCCCTTTTCCATATTTATAATGACAAAATAAACACACAACACCCTCACACGACACATACACTCCCACAAGAACATTCACTGAACCTAACGACTGACACCCCAATGGAAAAGACTGACATGGCTACGGGCACTGGCGCTTGACAGAAAAAGCAAATTAACAACGAAATGGAGTACTCGACTTTACTCATTGATAATTAGCACACCATACCGGTAAAAGTTTTTATGAACGTTATGGACAACTCGCCAATACATGAAAACCTTTCGACTGACAGCACATCGACGAATCTGGTAAAGCCATAGGATTGAAGCTCTTTATACCTTAAATCCCAAACACTAATGGACTGTATTGCAAACAAGAGAGTTATTTTTACAGGTGCCAAAATCAACACCAAATCTCACGAACAATTCACAGCACTTCCAAAAAGCCTCTTAATACTTACAACATCCGAGAAAACCAAAAACGCAACAACACAGAAATTATCCTTCATAAACTGACTATTCTCCAACACAACGTAGTCTTGAAACTACGAGAAAAATAGCTCTTTCCAACATATATTAAACCATAAACATCAACATCATTCTTATCAACGATAATTTCCTCACAAAAAACCAGACCCTCAAAATCTTCAATTTCAACGTTTTCAACATAAACAAACGTAACGAACAACACGCTGGAGTGGCCATATCTATAAATACACATCCCTTTCTAACTACACAATTTATTTCACTCAGACAAGCTAGCCATCACAGTAAACACGCAATAGGGACCAATTACCATAGGTAAAACATTCACTCCATCCAGAATCGTTTACCCCCACGTCATGGAATTACTACACTCTATTCAATAAACCTCATCCCGTCTATTTTTTCGGAGACATAAATACATCACACAGAACTTTAGGCTACACATATAGTAACACTAGAGGAGCACATCTACAGTCATTCATGACACGCTACAGCGGGAGACACATTAGGCCATTTTCACAACACTCATTACACACTGAAGCACCGTCTCCCCAGACATTGTACATATTATAAAGCAAACATACATTCCACAACATCAACCTCAAACCAGGATCTCTCACACTTTCAGACCACATTCCAATCATTGCCACACTTTCTGCTAACCCACTACCAATACCTATCAGACGACGACTGCATTTTTACAAAGTGGACTGGGGCAAATACAGACAAAAATTATCATTAGTCACACCTCCCACAGAACACACCCCAACCTCAGAAGAAATAGATGAATATCTAAACACGTGGATAGAACACGTAGAACATACCGCATATAGGAATCAAACCAATACATGAAACATAAGCAATCCAAATACAATACCAATACACTATACAGGGCATACACAACAACTGACCCCCAGTACAACTCAATATACATCACATATCACTAAGCCAACAATTACAGCCCATTTTCACACAACAATATTCTGACAACTGGAATACACTAATACAGTCACTAAACAAATGGGAAAACCCCAAAATCTTCTGGACATCAGTCAAGAGGATGAAGGGATCTAATACGAAGCAGCGAATGCCATATCTGAGCCATATCAACACACAACTGCACTCACCACACGCGAAAGAACCCATTTTTTCACAACACTGACAGGATATATTTACAGAAAAGGACCATGAAGATTTGTACACGCAGACATGATCCAAAAGCACATGAACAACACAACACATGAAACGCAGGCGACATTAGCAGATTTGATCCACTACACTCCCTTCCAATGACCATAGATGAGCTTTCACGAATACTGAACACATTCAAATTATAAGCCCTGGTCAAACAGGTATCACAACACTACAACTGAAACATTTTCCCAGCAACATGGCTCACTACCTCTTTTACATATTTAACATGCCCTTATCAGTTACCTACTTCCTCGACAATCTCAAACATGAAATAATGTTATTTCTCCCCAAACACAACACATCACCGAAACCCGTTCAAAACTACAGACCCATTTCCCTATTAGACGCCCACGGAAAACTACTGGACAAAATACTCAACAAAAGATTAACAAAGCATTACATAACAATACATGCTCAGTACAACACCAGACAACACAGGTTTAGGCAATACAGGGGGACACACACAGCACTAGCCACACTACACAAAACATTTGTAATCAATCTGGCACCAAAACATACAGTAGTTATAGTTCTTAGGAATGATATCAAGGCCTTTGATAAGGTCTGGCACTCCGGTCTCATCTACAAACTAATCCCCAAGCCAACTTACCCAAACTATTCATCCGTACACTAAACGATTACCTTACAGGCAGAACAGTATCCGTAAGAATAGACACACATATGTGACCTCTATTTTTATTACATACACGAATGCCCAAGGAACATGCCTGTCACTCACACTTTAGAGCAGTGGTTCTTAACCTTGTTGGAGGTACCGAACCCCACGAGTTTCATATGCGCATTCACCGAACCCTTCTTAATTAGAAAAATTAAATGATTTTTTCAACTTCAAAACATAGGTATATATTTTAGTGGTGCACAAATTGAACCGTGCAACAGCATCACTGTGTTCAAAGAACAAAACATCAGAACATGATATTCATACAAAAAATATAATAATGAATATTTTCTGTAAATCGGTGTGACTTCCGCTGTTGCCTTCCAGGAACCAGTTCAGAAATGCGCGGCTTCACCTTGGCCAGTACCACTCTCATGTCATTTTCGCAACAAAGTCTATTCCTTTTCTTCGTTTTTATGCTCAGCATCCTCGAAAAGGATTGCTCGCAAAGATGTGTTGCAATAAACGGTATGAAAATCTGCAGAGCTTTCTTAGCTATAACAGGTTACGTTACCATTTGTTGACACCAAAACGTTGAAAACGGTGTTGTTCTGAACAGTTGCTGTTGAACCTGGCTCTGCTAAAATTCAAAGATTTCATCGAGGTATTCATCATTGACATCTGTTGTCTCAACACTAAACGTGAACGGATGTCTCACCCATGCTGGTTATGACTCTCTTGTAGGGTAGTATCCGTCGAGAAATTTTGCAAGCCCTTCTAAGTGCGTGGCAATTACTTGCTTAAGTTCCGCGGGTACAGAAATGTCTCCGATTCTAGATACATCTTCGATCTTACACAGTTGTTCAGCAGTGGAAAGTCTGCGAAGTTATTGTTCACCGTTCTTCGTTTCCATAACGGTAGCTTTTTTTGAAAAGCCTTCAGATTTTCCTCCGCGTCGATGATGTTGAATCCACCGCCCTGCATCTTGTGATTGATAGCTGCGAGGATATCAGCCAAGTGCACTAAAATGAGAATAAACTCAGAATTTTTGAAGCAATCTGCATGACAATGTTGGTGCTCTTGCAAAAACAGGGCTAATTCCACACGCACGGCAAAAACGCGATTCAGCACCTGTCCCCGGGATAACCCCCGAATATTGGAATGGTACAGAAGTACCTCGAATTCAGAGCCCATTTCTTTAGAGTAGACAGCTCACTGAAGATGCGGTGCCTCAGAGCACTACTTTGCATATAGTTCACGCAGTCCACTATTTTTGATACTTCTGCAAGTTTTGGAGGCAAAGTTTTTGTTGCCAACGCATGCCTGTGCAGAATACAATGCGTAACAATGATGTGTGGTGCATCGGCTTTCACTACCGCACCAAAACCATACTTTCTTCCCAGCGTGACTGGAACTCTGTCCGAACAAACTGCAGAAACCATATCCCACGAAAGACTGTCGTCTTTGAAAAAGTTCTCCACAGGTTTCTTCACTTCGGCTGCCTTAGTTGTTGTTGTAAGAGGCTTACAAAATAAAAAATTTTCATTTATCACGTCGTCTTTTACATAGCGCACTAATACGGCAAGCTGGCTTAGATTGGCAACGTCTGTGGTCTCGTCGAGTTGAAGGCTGAATTTTGACGGGCTTGAAATCAGATCAGCAACTACTTGAGCCAAGATGTCTTTGCTCATGTCCTCTATTCTGTCGCTGATGGTGACATTTGAAAGAGGAATTTGGGATAACTTTACTTCAGTCTCTTCTCCAGCATGATATTCGCCATCGTCAACACAGCTGGTTTTAGGAGTGTTTCACCAATGGTAAGTGGTTTGCCCTGCTTTGCGATCAGGTAAGAAACTTCGTACGATGCTGTGAGAATTGGTTTGTTGATGGGTACAAAGCCGAGAACAGGCAGAGTAGCCTTTTCATCGAATCTAGCTCTCTTCACCTTGAATTCAACAAGCGTTGTATTCTTGTATTTTTCATCTCAATGCAACTTAAGGAAGTGTTTTCTTAGTTTTTCCGGTGATAGACTAGAATTGCTCTACTTGGCATTGCAAATCATGCAGTTAGGACGCTGACTCACATCACGTTCCGCTTACATGTGAATCCATTTTGTACATATTCATCCGACCTCTTTCTTTTTTTGCTCGACATAGTAAGTATGAAGGGATTAAAATTTTAAGGAAGAAACCACAAGACGTACCATCACGACAGTCACAAGTCCACAAGTCACCAAATTCCCTGCAGCACAAATTAGCCAAATGATGTAGCATGATCATCTGCAGCCAATGATGGCCAGCAGGGCGTGCCATCACGAATTATATGAGTCGGATGTGTTTCTTGATCTCCGCCGAACCCCCGAGACTGATTCACCGAACCCCTGGGGTTCGATCGAACCCAGGTTAAGAACCACTGCTTTAGAGCTTTTACACACACGATATACCTATATCTCAAAGGTCAAGTACAATACCCTGACGTTAGTTTTTATGAAGCTATGTCTTGAAAGAACGACGGTTGAACATTCGACCTCAAGCTGTGTATAAGGCATTTTCGCTGCCGAAAGACGTTCATTTATTTAGCAGCGCTACCCATTGCATACTGAAAATCAATGCACTCAGTAGAAAGTTTATGATTTAATTTAGTATTATTCAAATCGTAAGCATTGTTGCGGCTAAAGTCTTTGGTTACTGTCGAAAGTAAATAAGGAATATAATAATGTACTATTAACAATAATAAAATTCAAAATTCAGATTTATTGATTCCAAAAATACGTTCATTAATATTTTTCAATCGATTCCTCATCGTCTGCTTTTGCTTTAAATGTTGAAGTCTGCTTGTCCGTAAGATAATCAGACTCTTTGGCAGTCTTTTTGAAGAACGTTTACAACTGGATTTGGTTTAGCTTTCAACGGCGGCGGTTTACATGTAATATTTAATCTCTTTTCTGAATTTACGCGTTGTCTGGAAATGTTTCCAATCATATTTCATTTACCTCAAAATCTAAGGGGATATACAATCATCGTGATAAAGGGAACCGTAATCATTCTGTTTTGAAAAACATGAAGCGACGGACTGTTTAGACTCAAGTTATCTATCACATGTATTCCTGAAGAAATACAATATTCGAGCTTCACCAAGTTATTCAACATTTACTCACTGAGTACTACCGGGGCTGTTAGCACTCAGTCGGCAGGGTGATCTCAGCCACTGATTCAGTCGCAGTAGCTTCGCGCTAGGCCTCGCTTTCACGACAGGCGTCAACACTTTCTCTAAGAAACTGTACGCAGGGGGGTAAGCTTCAACGGAAGATTTGCACCTCTTCCTCCACATGGCGTCTTTTTATTCGAAGACTTGTTATTTGGCTGTTCCTCTAAATGCAAAAGGATAAGTCCCGTTCAAAAGACAAAAAGCAATCACCCCTAACGCCCAAACGTCAGCAGGATATGGGTCGTAAGGACCCCTGGAACTTAACATTTCTGGGGCCATGGTGTATCGGGTCCCAGGGCGCGAAAATGACGTTGAAGCCTCGATTGAACTTAAGCCAAAATCTGCAAGGCGGATACTTAAGTGTTGGTGCTCGTCGCCTATGTTCCCTGCAATTAGTATGTTCTCTAATTTGAGGTCCCTGTGAGCCACTTTCTTCAAGTGCATGTATTCGAGGGCACCGGATAACTGACGCAAAACACAGCGGGAATGTCGCAATGATAAGTTCTGTTCTCGTCGGTTGAAAATTCCAGTTAGATCCCCATAACGGCAATATTCCATCAGTATCATGTATATACGGCTTTGTTCTATGAACTTGTTAGCGAAAACAGTGACGATATTGGGATGCACTAGTAATAGTCCACATTATTTTTCAGTGTTATAAAATCTAAGAAATGTTTTTGAATTACTTTTTTACACAGCTACTTTGCATGCTAAGGTTTGGCCGTCTTAGTCACTCTTGGCTTCGTAAACTCGACTAAAGCCTCCTCTGGCAATCAACTTGTACATCATCCATCGTTAACCATCGTATGTTATTGATAGCTGTTCGGGGTCGTTCAAGTCTGCATCTTCTTCTTCTTCATTACTTCTTTCTTGAGGAGCCATTTGCTAGTGAAGCAACTTGAAAATCGAGAAGAGATAAGTCTCTCCACATACGCTCTTTGATTTGCAATAAAAAAGTTTCACCACATTTTATCATGCATCTTTTGTATCAGTTATCAGCTGAACGTTCTTCTCTCATAAGGTGCGCTATGATTATTATTCCAAGTCTGAAGTATAAAATGTATAAATGAATGCCTATAAGCCCATACTGCAACACTAATCGCTACTCACCGTATCTATGCTACAGAGTCAAGTTACGAAAGCCGTGGTTAGTGAAATATTCAAGTAACTACGATAGATAAGGTGGAGAATCTTTAAAGGACATAATATAAAGCTTTCTGTTCAGATGATCATGTATATGAAACATGATAGCATGATAGTTTTGGTGCACTGTTTTTTCCAGTATCCGTTTTAAAGGAATTTAGAAAGGCATACATATGTCAGGTCCGTGGCCGCGATTAAATATATTTTCCTTCAGATGCAGCGTGATAACGAAACGCTGGTCCAGAGGTTACTTTGTTCTTCCCATCCAATGGGTGTTGCACACCCAACACCAGTTACAAAACAAATTGGCTACAACTCTTGGAATGCCAGGTTATGAACGACCACAACTTAAATACTCGCTCTTATCTACAACTCGGCTTCCTGTGACCGAGGGTGGTCACTTTGAACCTGGCCTGCTTACACATATTTACTAAATTTCAGTTGTCATCAACATATGCAGTAGAGAACCCAAATCTAAAAACATGTCACACTGATGTAACAGTTGTGGTTAAGGACATGGTTAACAAAGAATCTGCAAATAAATGAGGCCAATTTAATTGGATAGATGTCATCACCTATTGAGGCTGCAGTGGTTAAACTAAGAATATAATAATAAAAATAAGAATAATAACCATATTACTCTCAATGACCATTATAAGAACAAAATTATTAATAATGTGGAAAGTTATAGTATCGATGTATATCATAATAACTTTAAAAATAATTATTTTTATTGCAACCATAATTCTAAAATGAAATAAAAATATCATTTTAGCCACAAAAATAATCGGAATCTGCAGGACACACTTGTGTGTCGCTAACAAGCCATTTTGAAAAAAAGTCTTCAAAGTGAACCAATTAAGGTTTTACCTGAAGATATGATATATAGTTTCTAAAGCGACCAGTTGGTTTAATTATCTATCATACTGCTTCATCAGCGGGTAAACTAGCTCACTCCAATACTATAGTCCTAACTGTAAAAACAAAACTTAACTTTTTTATGTTTAAATTCTTACGCTAAATTGAACTTGATACCGTTTTCTCACTTTTCTGATCTGACTTTAGTCCAATAAAAACACTAGTAGGTTCCTGAATTTTAGGCCAGAGTTCATAGTCAAGATTTCTTTGCGAAAATATGATCAAAAATATACGCTTTCGGTGTCATATACTTCGAGAGTGCTATTAAATTTACTGTATAATAATGAATCTGAAATTAAAAAAAGGTGCACTTATTTTGATTAAATAATATTTCAGTGTATCTTGAACATCTCATTACGGTGTGAAAAAAAAATACAAACCTCACTCCAACCAACATATTGGGTTCGAGGGCTAAATTATAATTTGCATTTTTATATCATTGATAATAAAATGTATTCCTGTATAAATGCTTGAGCTTCTGTGGTTAAAATACAATATTTTATCAAATAGTGAAGCGAAATAAGTTTCTGTTCAAGCTTTAAGTATAATTTCTCAGTAAGACTACATTACATAACACCAACAGACGTAGATCTCATTTTTTTCTCTACATATTCACCATGGCTGATGACAAAATTTCATTACCCGATACAATACAAGAAAGCAAGAGTTTTCTTCAGCCATGAAAAAGTCAAGTTTCGACTATGAACTTTGTGCTCTCCGTATAACCGTAGAACACAAAATGTAACCTAAAATCGAATTATATAGTGAGATTCACTTTATAGTGTCATTTAAAAAAACTTATGCGCTACAAATTACTAGGGAACGAATTGAAAAAAATTTTTTTAGTACCTCAGATTTTGGCCTGATTTTTGATAAGCTCATTTCGCTAAATGAGAATGTAATTTTCATTTCTTCATACTAACTTCAGCTTTTATGCTTATTACTTGTCAGGAACAGTACTTTTTGCCCCTATATCATGGTGGGTCTTTTAGCTATTAGGTATCCAACGTATTATAAGTAACAAATTAATTCTTATATTTTACATAACCAAATAAGTGATGGTGACGTACTGTAGTATTACCAACATTGACGTTAATAACGCTATTTAAATGATTTTGAGACTTTCTTTGACATCCTTTTTTTCTACGTAGCGATCTGCCTGTCACTTCTCTGTACATCAATTCCTATAAAACAGAGGTAGATTTTTTCAAACAACGGCTATCATTTTGTCTTCAAGTTGTAGAATGTAAACTAGATGATTTTATACTATAAGGATATAACATATTTACATGTTATTGCAATTCTAACAGTAACTATTATATTAAAATTGAATAATGTGATCGGAATTGTGTTAGTTTTCTAGACCGTGGTTTTTCCGTAGTGTTTGGCATGCTTCAAAATAGGTTACTTATTTCAGCGTGTATTCATAAATCTGCTATTCTTTTCTTTTAATTTACCGCCTATTATTAATTGCAGCTAACCGATGTGCATGACTTTGTACCCAAGAAAGTGCCTGAATGATAGTTTTTTGAGAAGCAGCATTTGTAGAGAGGCACGTTCAAAGAGCAAAGAAAATCTGTCTCTGACTTTGTAATAAGAGCTTACTTCGACTATTTTAAAACATGACTAGAAGATGAAATTATGATTTGGACGCCTCGCACTGTCTATAAAACTTATGCTGAACATCTCCGGCAGTGGTCAATGGTGATAGAAATTACTTAAAGTTTATCATAACTTGGTATACCACGAGAGCCACATTGAAGGGATGTTATTTCTGATGGCTAACATAATGGGTATTAGTGAATGTAACTGAAATAAATAGGCGTGTATTTACCTAAGCTTAGCAAAACGACCAGTAGTACACTCAGATCAAATATGTGTTTCATTGTTCTTTCATCTACGAGTTAATAAAAGAGTTGTCTAAAGAAAATTAATCTTCATCTTTATCAGTTGTGTTCTCTGTCATCAGCTATGTCACAGAGATTTCGAAAGAACCTCATCATATTTAGTTAACTGAAGTTTATTAAACACATTATGAAGCCAAATCCCTCTAAAAACACAACAACATTTTTCACATTTAAATTCGTAACAAATAACTTATTGCAAATGCAACCTAAAATCCCATATCATCGCAAAATAGAGATTAACTATTCATCTTTTCTTAAACAAAGTTTAAGATATGCTTATAAACAGGCATAACAAAATATGTCACAAACGAATGGTGGTTGTTTATAGACAGTTCGCAATGAGACCTAAAGTGCGTACGATTGCCCAAGGTCAATTCAATAAGGATCAACTTTTCCAATTGGTCCCTCAACTAAAATAGCTAAAGAGATGACAACAATCGTCATCGTTTTATGGAAGATATCAAACTACGATCATAATGGAGTGATCTCGGTTATAATGAAAATAGTAACCATCTTAGTGTCGGTAAAGTGGGTACACCAGGAGCCATTGCTTTACATGTATGTATGTGTCCCAGCATTACAGGACCTCAAAGGAAACGGGTAATTCTTGAACATTCGTGTGCTCCTATGGCCAAGCTATGCATCAACGGCTGCCTGTGTTTTTAACATTGAATTGTGAATTTTAAAATAAAAACTCAATTTTTGAGTTCCGTCATTTTGTTTTTGGGTTCCATAACGCTGAAGCACGCTGAACACTCGCATGTTTCTGGGAGCTCTGGATAAGAATACAATGGATTCCAAGAGAAAATATGATAGTCTAATAAATGGATTTAGTTAGAAGAAACGAATCAACCATTGGTTGATTGAAATAAGATAATCGTACCACGGCTGTATATTAAATACGGTTGAACTACAGTTGAGTTAATGTCAGTGCGGAAGTTTGGAGAAGCTTGAAATTCATCGACAATTTGTTACTAATGTCTATTGTCAGCTTGGGATCAACGTCTTCGTTAATTATCTCGAAAAATCAACGACAGCAACAACGTGGAAGTAATAATTAGCACACTCTAACCAGCAGCATTCCTTCTAAACCAGTGGAACTTGAAGAGACCTTTACGTCGGAGAGTTAACGGCACCAGGAAACTGGGAGACAACATACGCATACGCACGCATAGTGTAAACAATAAGGACGGCCCTGCGATGTGGGGTAAATGTACTATAGAGTGAATTATTAGTATGTTGTTAGTGTGAGCAAGGGGTTATTCTTCAGATCATTCAGTGTAAGATTGAAGTTGGGTTATTGTATTAGTGAATTTTGGTGATAGGATTGTGTGGATGCTTTCCATTGATTCATGACAAATTTACGTGTCATATAAGCGTGTCGTCAGTGTGAACAGTGCACCATTCGCCTACCATTCAGTGTGGGACATAAATCAAGGGGTCATCATGAGTGAAATTAGACAATAGAATTCCATTGACTTTTACATTGATTTATGATATATTTTCGTGACATTTACGTGTGTGTTAAAGTAAACATAGCTAACTAACTTGTCATATTTGTTCCCTCCTTGCATCGGCCTCATTTATGAATAGCGTGTCTTTGATTGTTAGGAGATTTGGATCCCTCTAATTTGAGGCGACTGTGTCTTGATAAATAATTTATTGCATTCAGGTTAACGTAAAGGTACGTATGTTATTTCACCTTGAAAAATTCCATTTAATGTTCGTAAATATCAATAATTCATGTATTAATGTAAAGATTCAGCTCGTATCGCCACACTTCTCACCCACCTTCATACCGAAGTAATGCTGATCGTAATAGTCTTCAAAAGCGGCGTCAGATTGAGTTTCTGTGATGAAGATGTCACACATATGAGGCGCTCCGTCCAACAGAGCGAAAACGCCGCAAACGAAGAAATCCGTTTTCTATGATGCCAAAATCTCAGAGCCGAGCTTGATTTTTTAGCCCGTCAGCTGATGAGACCAAAAACATATATATGTGTTCATGATTAATTATGTTATTGAAATTTCCATTTTACAAACTTTGAATGGATAATACTTAAAACTTGTTTATGGGATATATGCCCTTCTGGCACGCACCACTCATTTGAAACAGAAATTATTCATTAAATTTACATATTTTCGTGACATTTTGATACAACAAATTTTACAATTGAAAAACACTCAAAAGCCAGATATTCTGGAACAAAAATAATATGACACATTTACGGCAACAGTTAGGTTTGTGATCTACAGAGATCTGGGAAACCCTCTGTTATGTCAGGTGAGAGGTGTGATTACTCCTAAAAACAAAATTTTTCCCATACTAAAAATGTAGACTCTGATAAATTGTGTCACTGTATCTGGAAAGCATGAGCTAATCGGTCATTTTTAATGGGATTTTCGAATCCAGCAGGTAGAAGTACGTATTAAGACGCTAATTTTGAGCCCGAAACATTTTCATTGTTAAGTAGGGGTATCAACGCCAGTACTCGTACAATAGACCACGACAGAGGCCTCTCTGCAAACATCATTTTTCAGCACACTCAAATTACGCCAAAACTTTTTTTAGACAAGAAAGTTGCTTTTGGAAAAGACTACTATCGAGCGTTGAAACAAAAACTGAATTAGTTGAAAATAATGATGTAAACAAGATTTGTCTTCAAAAAGATGAGGTCTTTCTCCCCAATTTCATTGTGCCAACATTTCAACATGAAGGTGGTCGCATGAGGTTTTGGGGTTGTATCAGCTCGAGTACTACTGGTAATTTAATTGAAACCAATGGAGCAACAAAATCTGATCACTACATCAAGATACTGAATGAAAACCTAAAGTTATCTTACGCTCGGCCGGCGTTTCAAATTCCAGCATGACAATGACCCTAAACATGCGTCTAAATCTGTGAATGCATGGCTTCAGAAAGTAAAATCATACTTTTGTAATAGCCTTCCGATGAGTCCTGACTTGAATCTACTTAAAAATTTGTTGCTAGAATTGAAATTTCGAATGCATAGTCGGGTTTCGAAAGACTTAGGAATTAGGACATGTTGCCATTGAAAAATGGAATAATATCCCGGCACAAACATGTTCAAATTTTATTGAAACGTTTAAAAATCGTTTGATGGATGTTATCAAGATAAAAGGCCTTACTATTGACCATTAATATTGTTATTATATTCCCTTGTTTCAACTGTACGAATATTTTTGCATATTCATTTTTTGAATTATGATCTTGTTAAACTTGTTACTCTAAATATGTAATTCTGAAAACTTAGTTTAAATCCTTTTTCATGAACTAAATAACAAAAAAATAATACATAAAAATAAAGAATCTGGTAGCAGTGCAGAAAAATAACAATTTTATTCAAAATCATGATCACTAACAACCATTGAGAGCTTGATGTTAGGCAATATGTATACTATTGTCTGAAACAAGCTGGCAATGTTTTTGGTGATCGTTGTGAGTGAAAGAAGCTATTTACTTTTTTCAATTTCCAGATTTTTCATTGACAATGAAGTTAGGTTCGACAAGCCCAAGTAAAATAATTTCCATATTTTTCTTCTCAATTCACTGTATTTATATCATACATATTGTATGCAATGTATTAGTCTTCTTATAATAGAACAAATTTATTAGAAAAACAAATGACAGGATACATAGTGACAATTATTGTAAAAACAAACTAGTTATTAATGTGTTTTTTACTTTGCATGTATAATACCTTTTTTCAAGGACACCATTAGTTACACGAAACACAAGGCGGTACTCGATTTCTTATCAGGTTTACCTCCCCAGCCACGTTGGGGTGTTCTGGTGCACTGATTCTCTCACTGTGTTTGTTCAGTTTCCTTGACACATGAAAGGTTTTCTCATCTCTAAACAAACTCGTGTGAGAAATGTTTCATTACTAAAGATTCGTTCTAGTATGTCAGCTGCCAACTCATTTCGATTTGGTTTACCATTTAGCTCGAGTGTCGCAACTTCTTGTGTACGATCTTGTCCAATGTTGAACCGAGTACATCTTACTGTCTGGCAGCGACGGGAGAACGAGCTGACTTGTCTTGCACTTTCGATGCCTTCTTCAGACTTTCATGGTCGCTCACTCCTTCCTTTATCCAACACTGTCAGTGTCTCCATAAATTTTGTGTGCTATGTATGAATTGCCGGACGTGTTGGTGGATCTTTTCATATTTAGTTTGGTAGTTTCGCTGAGTCTGTGTATCGGATTTTATTTTTTAGGAATGCATTCAACATCAACATCATGATGTCTGGAACACACAAATGCAGTGTAATTTAAAACTTTGAATGCCACTGAGTGCAATATAACAAATATGATCTGATCTCATTAATTGTCGATTGTTATACATTCGTCAAATTGTAAGGTGATGTTTTGGACACTACATATCTCGTGTTGCTTGTCAAAAGTTTTTCTACTATCATCCATCACTAGATGAGTCACATGACCGACTAAACTCATCTTACCAGCTTAAGGAGCCTCCAAGCTGATATCATGAACTTGAATACCACTTGAATTATTAATAATGGAAATCGTAGAGGCAATCATGATTTTTAGAAACGATTTGGGTATGATATTTAAAATTGCTAGATAGGGAGGTGTGAGTGAACTGGAATATTTTGACTGTTTTAAAAATTTATAAAACTTCTAAGCATAGTTTCATGCTTACATACAAGTTATAATTTATAATTATGAAAAGATTATTGACTTATAACCCGTGGTTGATTCCTAATTTTTCTTTACAGGGCTGGTAACCCCATTGATGGAGTGCGCCACTAGGAAATTCTATCTATCTTGGAAGGGGACAAGAACGATTCTCTAGCTCCTCATAGGATTATGCTGCTAGTGTCTATTCTCGTGTTCGTTCCTAAGGGCCGTAAAATTCAGCTCAGAGGTTCTAGGCTTCATGTAACACCAATAGAAATTTAAGAGAAATGGTTGGGTTCGGGTTACATTTTTTATTTCTATTGCTCCTTTTCTACTAGGCATTGATGTCGTCACAGCTGCCTGCCGTAAGGTGTTGATGTCTCACCTGCTCGAGCACAATCGTAACCGGTATTATTCTAGCTTCATTTTTCGGTTCATGAAAATCTTAATTTATATTGAAGCTCATCATTCGGACCGATAAGTCGTAGTGTTTCAGAATGATAAACAGATTGAGATTATTAATATCAGGTGTTAATGTGGTTGATAGAATGAAGGGTGGTTAATTACCCTATCTCCTGGAATCAGCTTCAACAGTTTCGGTAATATTTTTAGAAGCTGATGTGAAAAAGAGGACGTTGTTGTGGTGGTTACTTGTGCTGACCTTCATCATAAACAATGAGCTCTTATATCATCTCCACGAGCAATTTTTCCGTAAGTTGCATTGGACGAATTAAAACAATTAGAAATTAAAAACGATGTCTTTACTAGGATATTTTACCCAGTCAATAAATAATATTACTAACACACTGTATTACTAGCACACAATATTATACATGTAGACAATTAAATCTTTGTTGGGCACTGTAATCGAAGAAGAAATAAATCATAATTTGACAAGATTTTGCAGCGGAGATGTGTCAGCATCCGATCGTTTTGCCATGTGTTCCATGCGATGAACATAAACAATTAAATATGTATAGACAGGGTTCCTCTTTTGAAAGAAACTCCCTTTGAAAAAAGGAAGTTGTGTTTCCACACCCTGTGTTAGGGATGGAGGTGGTAGATGACAGATATTGAAACACTAAACATAGATGTCTCGAGTCTAGGCACATTTTCAAGGAAAACACTAGAATTAGATGCCTCTCGATCTTTTGTTGAGAATGAACCTACATCAGAGAAGTAAAACATTTTTCTCGTCTATCGTCTCCTGTCCATTATACCTCTTAGAATATGTTTCTTATTTATATTCTACTCTATGTCTATTAAAATTTTAGACTTGGTTTAGTGGTGGTTAGCACTTAAGGCTGTTGAAAATAAACATATAAACAGAAGAAAACGAAATTATCAATGAAATTAATATTAAAATCTACTAAGTAGAATACATTAGTAGACACAAGTCTTCAAGGAATGAACCCATTAAAAATTTATGAGTTAACTAAACACAAGGATAGGATAAATGTATCCAGGAGACTCAACACAGTTACTAGCTAGGTAGAAGCTCTTAAATACGATATGCACAGAGCAATATGTTATGACTGACTTTACTTCAGTGATGCCAATGCCAACGTGTTATCATTGAAAATAATCATATATATCACATCTAATGATTCCTTAAAGTAGCGTATTTTATCTTCCTGAATATATCTTACACTAATGCTCTAAAACATACTTTTATTCTTATATTTTGTAGCGCTAATAGGATGCATCGTCTTTTACTTGAGGTTGTGTGAGAATGAAGCTTTCAAAATAGTTTAGCCTGATATTTTCAAATAAAATAGTTGTTGGTGATGAATCAATTTGTAGTGCAGTTTTGCCATCTTAAATACAGACAGATATTCCGACAGTAACTGAGAGTATTAAGTAGGTACTGGCCTTTCGATGATAATTCAAAAGACAACGAATAACATGGATGCAGAGGCAACGCAGCGTAACTCGAAAGTAGCGTCAAGGGCTTACGTTGAAATGCGTGTGGGTTGTTCACAACAGCAGACAATGATAACTCGTTACAACCACAACTGAGTTCATCGTCGCAAAGATTCTTACGTAAACACCGGAACACAGGCAGGAAATGGATTTTCCCACTAAATTAGCCTTAAAGTAATAGGAAACAATGACACGTTCACATAAATTATACATAGTAAAACATAAAAAAGTGAAATGGAGACGCATAACTTCTGTATAATATTAGTCGTAACTCATAGCAACAGCATTTAAAAGTTGTGATAATGATGCATATTTAGACTAAAAAGTACTTGGACTTCAGGAATGATAACGAGTTGCATCAGAAATACTCTATTATGCTATGTGTATGTTTCAACGAATAGAAATAGTATTCGAAACCGTTTTAATCCTTATCATTTTTGTTGAAATAAACCCAACAAAAACGTCCATTCGTAATTAAACGAAACGTTTCCAGTACTCTGACACAAGCACAGTTACCCACTGGTGGAAGACGCTCCTCCATATCCCTTGAGCAGTTGCGCAGAAGCCACACACAAAAAATCGACACAAAATACGAAAAGGAAGTTGAGTTCAAAGTACAAAGAATCCTATGGTAGCACCTTGGAAGTGCGGGCGCGTAGCCCTATGATGAAGCCATGATTTTACCTTGCAGTAGTTCTTACATGTGACCAGTGCGTGGCACCTCATCTGTGAGGCTTAACATCGTCTTACACCCAGTCTTGTTACCAGCGCATGATAAATTGAGTGATTTTATACACCTTGTGATAGGACTGCGCATTTGATAAGTTTGAATGGTTTACCTATAATTTTTTAAATCATACTCGGATGGGTAACAGTTCACATTTTCCGAAAAGCTTTCTAAGCAATCGCGGAAACTTTCTTGGTTTCTTCAGTGGTAATGCCCACGCGATTGAGCCCGCGTAACTCTTGAATAGATTTTTAGTTTCTGCTTAGTTTTCACTCATTAACTACAGTAATAAAGAAGGTATACATCATGAACTGCTTAACGTGGAACATGTCTGATTATTAAATTTTACCCTCATTCCAAGCTTAGTTTTAAAAACAGATATTGATCATCATGATGCTTTACAAAGCCCTTGTCAAACTTAAAACCAGACGCAGTTCATTGCCAAAATATTTACGATGACTTGTAGCATAATAGATGGATATTATCTGTTTAAGATGTCTGAATGTACATCGTATACTTAGAGAGGTCTATGGAGGTAAATAATAATTTACACTGCCAGACAAAACAAGGTATACAGTAGTTTTAGTTCTCTACTATTCTTTACTCATTAAAACCATCAGATTGGTAGTTTTTCTCGTCAGTAATCAATTTATTTTAATTTATTTAAAAAATCAACGTGTTTCTTAGTTGGACCAATATCAAGAATAGGAAGTAAGTAGTTGTTCCTCAACTCAAAAATTGAAACTAAAACATTATCTAGAAACTAAAAAACCTCTTCGTTCAGTAGCGCAAATTACAAGGAGTTTGCACCGTAGTTAGTAGACATAAATCTCCTTGAGTTGGTAGCGCAGGTGCGGTGGCACCCCTGGTTTGAAGTCATCGGTTGTAGGCTTCGGAGTGAGCGACATCTTGCGTGACACAGTGCGCACAGCAGTCTTCACTTGTTTTCCAAGGGCGGGAGGAGGCAGGGGTTCTTCTGGCATATTCAACCACTGAAAGAAAAATATGTATTACATCAAATTCGTAAACCAATTCACACTCATGTATGTTGTGCAGTTCATACGCAGTAGACGGTCAAAATGAATTCTATAAATCAAATATTTACTCAACGAAACAAATATATGAATTGTTAGCAACAGCATTCACGATTTCCTCAATTTCTTCAACCGTATAAAAAAATCGTATTCAAAACACTGAACCTGGTCGTTTATGTGTACTGATTTTGAACAATAATTCTACGGGGAACAATTTATTAGGGGTATACATTTATTAAGGGTAAGGGGGAACAAGTTGATGCAAGAACCATAAGGTCGCCTTTACGTTTTCTAATATCTGGTATTTCAAGATCTCGGATGCAATTGTCCTTCATTTTTAAATTTAGTTAGATACATTGTTCACTGCAGGGTGTGGATTCACCACACCGAGAGTTCTACAAGACTTTCCTCGGATCCCTTCTTCATCTTCTTTTAAGCTAATTTTGAAAGAGCGTTTCTGGTAATAGAATTGTTCATTTGAGCCAATTTGAAATCGACCTTATAATCATGGAAGTTGGTACATTAAAATACTTATGTATCGCGGGGTGGAGCCTTCACTTAATGCCATGCAGTGTGATGAGTGTTTGAAAAAAATGAATCGAGGGTGTTTGGTTTTCAATAGAAGCGCTGCTCTATCGCTTTTCAGAAAACTTTCTTGCACATTCATTTTGCGTTGTTAGTAAACTGGAGAGTAGTGCTGCAATAATGTCTTCAATTGGTGCAGTTCAGCAGTTCCTTGAGAGTTGCTGCCAAAGTGGGAATTGGAATACGGTAGCCAGAATAAGAACAAGTACAGAGAGAGTGACGATGGAGCAGCGGTATGATTTTAGGAGAAATCTAGTAAGAAAATAAAAGTATGTAACGGAAGAAAGGGATGTTCTCGCACCGTGAAGGATCTTGAGAAGACATTTTGCACTGATCATCATAGAAGCAACAGAGGAGTCTCTTGAGTTTTCATAGAATGGGCAACAGACTGTTGAATTCCGTGATGTGTTTCAATGAATATGAGAATTTATAGCAATAGGGAAAAATAGGAGCGATTGGTTTCATGTGGTGTGGAGAGAAGTTTTCGTGTTATCACAATGACATTTTCGTTTATATGAGTGGGTTTCGTCGTAAGAGAGGCGAATAGCACGGTTGCCTATTGAGTTCTCAGACTCACAGCAGATTGTAGTGCACTCCGCTAAATCCTTTTCGTTTTACTGATGAAGTCAAACTTATGTAACAATTGAAAAAAAACTGGACTAATGAGACTAAATATGTACTGGCGCTGTAGAATAAAATGCGTGTGAGTCTGCGTTGACTCATAAAGAGTTCTAGGAATAAGAATGTGGGAATATCAATAAAAGTGTAAATGGAAATAAGATCGATAAGGAATATTTTTAACACATACTGTAGTACATCGCTGCAAATGAAAAGATATCAAAGAACATTACTACATCTTTGTTTGTTAAGGAATCTGATACTGCGCTGTTCGTAGAATGAGTTGGCACTGGACGTGAGGTACTTTAAAAGGATTCTTGAAGCATAGACAAGTACGGACGAGTTCCGAGTTCCGAGTCAGTTTACAAACGAGTTTGTCCATGAGTAAGATTGTCCCGACTGAGGTGCATAGAACGTGAGTTCAAAGAGAGTGGAAGTATCATTGAAGCTTTGTTCAACTGATGAGGTAAGATGGCGCTGGTCAATATTAACACCACTGAATGGTATCCTCAGTTACTGTGTAGCTCAACACGTGTAAATATCCGGATAACCTAAAAGTAATATATCACGTCTCAACTAAGGTACGGTATGCTCTGCTCTTTTAAGAAGTGTTTTGAGTATGTGCTCCCAAGAGAATTTTATTTTGCCAAGGATACAGTACGTATCATAGAGGTTTCATCATTTTCTATCATCTATCCGTCAACGGAAAATTGTGGAACTTAAAGGATTGATCAACTAACTTTGCGGAAAAAAAATTTGTTCTTTAACAAAAATAAATAAAATTTGACTCTGCAACTGTTTATATTGAATTGGAGACAATGCAGAGCCAAGCGTACAGTGACTGTGAGCCTAGGCTCGGTGTACCAGGCACTTGCATTGTTCTGACTCGGCCTGCATTGTGGATGCTAAAAGATTTATATTGTTTCCTACAGCCATTGCGCCTGAGGTTTTTTTCACTCACAATCGCAAAATTGTGTTCAGGTGGTGCATGATCTAGGGCGAGGTTAATGTTGCCATTGTGTACACACGGACTGAAAAATCACAACAATAGGAACTAGTGTCAACCAGAAAAATATCCTGACGACTTAATCACCTTGTAAAGTCATGAATTATACAACGTTAATTTAACGTGTAAAATTATATACGATCAGTCGTGCTCTTAATAGCTCCTTAATATGACCTGAAAAAACTACTTTCTATTTCTCGGGGAAAAATTTTGCTATATAAAATGACCCAAAACTCACCAAGGGGTTTCAATTTCTGATTACTTGCTTAATATTACAAACAAATTCACAAAATTTAAATAAGGTATAAAGTACATATTGAAAATATGATGCAGTCAGTAATTTATGTTATACTTCTACATTACATATAAAATGACATCTTCTAAATACCGCATTTTTCGGTTTCGCACAGGGCTGCTCATTTCAAAACCTGATACGTGGTTTGAGCAAGATGGTGCAACTGGTCATGCCGCAAGAGAGACAATGCATTTGCTACAGCAGTGCTTTGGAGAGAGAATAATCAGCCAATACGGCAGTGCCAACTGGTCATTAAGTTCTCCAGACCTCACAAGCCTAGACTTCTTCTTGTCGGGTTTAGGAGAGGGTGCATGGAGGAGAGGGCTTAGTTATACAAGCCAAAACCCAAGAACAACTGAAGAAGAACATCAATGCGTAATCAAGATAGTAGTGCCTGAAACTCTTGAAGTTGTTATGGTACATGTATTGAAAAGAGCATGGGTGCTGAAATTCGAAAAGCTGTCGTATAAAAATGTAATTTTTGGCATGTTATATAAAAATGTGACCAAATTTAACCAGAGCATATTAATCACCATTGTATATACTGTATTGTATTGATGTTTTATGAATTCATCCATAATTTTACGGATATTATTTAGAATTGAAACCGCTCAGGGATTTCTAGGTCACCCTGCAAGATCAGAACGTAAACGGCAAGATCAGAGAGTAGAATTAGCTCCAGTGCCGACAAGGGTGAGAGTAATTCAACTTTCAAGTAAATATATGAGGAATATCAACTACTAAAAGTCATAAAAAATTTAGATACGTATGTCCTTAAAAAACACTATAAAAATATCCCTTTAATCCTGAGAGTTCAAAAACTAACCGGAGTAACGAAGTGAATCAACATTCGAACGGACATAATGAGGGTTTGAAAATTGTTAGAAAAGTAGGAAAGATAGAAGAAAATACATAGCTTTACCAACACTAAAAATTATAAAAAATAAAAAAGAATTAATATTCCTGCACTAAAAAATAGATTCAATTGACTCCAATCGAAGACATAAAATATTTCTTAAATATTATCCGTTTAAAGAATGTGAAAGAGTGAATGAAAAATTTACAACTCAATCAGCGGAAAAAATTCTTGAAATAAGATTTTAAACGTGTGATTAGTGTAAACGTAAACAAAAATGAGCATTTGAAAGCACAAAAACAAGCATTGTTACGACGGCTAATAAAGTAAAACTTTAATATTTTGCGAGACGTCTTTGAAGGATGATAAAGGAATTGTTTCGACTCTGATGTGAGTATTAGGAAACTGTAGCAGCAAGTAAACCAACTCTATGTTAATAAATTTGTCTGTCAAACGCAAGTTTTTAAAATTTTTGGTGTCATCTGTAGCGTTGAGAGCTTGTACGATTGCTGGCAAAATACAAGCAACAACAGTTGCAAAAATTGTTTCAAAACGAATTTCGTATTCACTTTATCAATCATTTATTTAGAAGCCATTCTACCTGAATACGCAAGAATTTTACTTTTTGGGTCACCGCGTCCCTAAAGAAACACACAGTCGTCATTTCCGAAAGTATCATTGCGGTAAAAATTTGTACCTAATGTTGGCCTCAATTTTATTGAAGTTGAGAAAATGCATATATCATGAAACCGATCTTAAACAGTGAGCTTAATTACCTTCCCTTACTGAAAGAAATGATAAGCGAAGAAAGATTGATATAGATTTTCAAGTGGAATGGAGGAAGGTTGATGTAAGCACATGCAGCTGTGCGCGTAGCATATATGTGCATACTGAATTTTTTGGACGTGGTGGTGGTAAAAGTGCTGTTTTTGCTAGACATCTAGACTGGAACTGAGCAGAAACTGTCGTTTTTGTTCGCTTGAAATGTCACAATCAATTCATTCTCCAACTCAGTTCTGACGCTGCTAAAAACGAAGTATATGAAGGTTTTCTATCTAAATAAATCCCGAGTTTCTCGATTTTCCCTTTCATAAAATCATATACGAGCCAATGATGGCTGAAGTTTTAAATCATAGATGAGAAAAAGTTTTAAAATCATGAATTAATGCAATGACTAAAACCAAACCTAGCTCGAATAGTTCGCTGGTATTTAGAATTTCACAAATACCTACAGTGCAAGCAGAAATATGGATGCAGACAAAGTCGTGCCTATCAAATTAACGCAGGCAAGTTTGATGATCAATCTTTGCATAAGAAATGAAAACAAATCTATAGCACCATAAACCCAGCATCTTGCAGAGTTACGTTACTCGAATCCCGCACTTTGTCTGAATCCTCTATGTCTGCCAGAGACAAGGGCCATTTCATTGCAGAGTCGCTGGTTCCTCTATTCAGTTTTCTCCTGATGAATTCTGGTTTCGTCATTCGTTCACTGAAACTGTAACTTCTCCTCAACAGCGGATGATCTGACATGGGATTAGACGTGAAGGACGCTGACCGTTTCAGATTAGATGGAGTGGTTACTGTAATTTCGAAGGCAGATGCTGAAGGGTTGTAATTCGTCTCATGTCTGAGTTCGTTATTCTGTTTTGAAAACGGAACCACGCAAAGCTGCTTATCCGATGCAGGGCAATGTTTGCACGAGTAATTTGAAAATTTTGATGACCTGGTTGATAGTTTTCGTTGCAACTTCGCTCGTGCTGAGGATTTAGAATCTACAGCATTGGAGGGTGAAATTGGAATTGAATGGTTCTTAAGACTGTTTTTGAGAATCGAAGGCTTTCTGCGGACAAGGTTTGCGTTCGATGGACCACTGAAAGAATACCGTCTCAAAATTTTGTTTGAAAACTGGCTTTCACAGGCATAAATAAGAGGTGGTTCCCTAAAGGAAACTCGGCGCGTTATGTTCGATCTGCCACAATGTGCCCTTGCTGTAATAGAGCAATGAGTATCACTTCGCTGGATGGCCCGTTTTGCTCCAGTTCTATTTAAGTTTTCGTAGTTTACTAGCAACATGTTCTTGAACTCGGACTCTTGCGAAAGAATTCCTAAATTTTCGAAGTCTTCTTTAGTAAGCCCATTCTGAGTCAAAGTGAGCATCTCCGCATTCGTAAAGCACAAGTTTGTCACAAGAGCTGGATAATATTTTTGTGCATCATAGAATCCAGGAACTTTTTTCGTGACTTCAACTACCGAAATTTGAGAGTTTGCTTCCATGCACTTCTGCAGATAAGCTTTGCGGAAGCGCTTGGAAACCTGCCTGACAAAATTCGGATCATTGATCGACGCAAAACCCAATTTTGCCTGTTGTATCGTAACACTGCCCTTTCCTTCGTCAGTTTGTTTTTCAGCGGCATCACATTCATTTTTTCTTTTGAGCAGCTGAACTTCATTTACAGATGAAAGTGTAATCTGAAAATTCTGTGACTTTAGTCTAGTGTCACTTCTGTCGTCACTTTCAGCACCGCGAGGCTGATTTTTTATTTCACTTTCATATTCGATGGCTGTCTCAGCCTCTTCAGACACCAGTTCAGTGTTGGAGTCAGTGTTACTTCGTCGTAATTTGGGGAGCCAGAGGAAACATTTTTTCGATTCTTTGATGAAGGCAATGCCTTTCTTTTTCTTTTTAATGATTATAGTTCGAATTGAGCTGACATTCGCAAAAGGATGGCCCGGAGGTCTTACCACTGAACTGAACACTGAACCAAAAACTTCCATACTTTTAGAAGCTTAGTCAGTTCTGAAATAAAGATATAAGTCAATTACAACTTCTTAAATATAATGAGGTCAAAACTATTTTTTAAGGCCGTAACTTTTACAAAAAAGTTAGTTTACTGCTATGGTTACTTAATCTTTTCAATAGTGTGCGAGCGTTTTGTAGCGATTATGCATGTTACTGTTTGAACGCCCTGATCATTTGTAGTTTGTTTATTCAACTCGCTGTTTAGATATGGAACTCTATAATGAGTCGATGACATTAACCAACAAAAAGCGATGTCAGCCGGTGCCTCACACAAAGTTCAATGTTTCTTTGAGTTCACTTTTCATTACTGTGATAATTTCTCTATACAACTGACAGTGCAATAAATATCTCTCGTTCAGGCATACCATAAGTAAAGTTAGGTCAGTCGTAGAGTATAAATTATAATTGGTGAGTGCAACTCATGGATTATAAGTTATACTTTATCTTTGGGTAGATATCGTTAGCTAAATCCAAACGAGTGTGAAATTATAATAATACAAATTACAAAGCCAATGGGTAGATTTACGTAATATTTATGAACCAAGACAAGAAAGAAAGTACCAAGTTCTTTGAACATTTTAAGATCAAATTTATGCAGCGATCAAGCGAAGTAAGGCTGCACTTGAGTCCAAATGACACCGACTTCTGTCAAGAACTGGCACAACTCAGCACGAGAGTTGCCACTTGAAGCTGCCGGGGAAGTGAGTGGCAAGGCCGAGTTCAGAGGAGGGGGGATGGTTGGGGAGAATGGTGTCGAAATACCTAATTCGCACAGGGCTACATGAACTAATTTAAGTCTAAAATATATGTTGCACACTTTGTAAATATTTTTAGGGGGCAAAAATATTACTGACTGAGGTTTGACGAAAATTGGGAACGACATAGCGAACGAAAAATTGCTCGAAAACAAAAAAAGAGCTGAAGGGCCTGATGAAACAATATCTTGTAGACAATGGTTGCTATAGGCGCAATATTTAGGCTGCATACTGTGTATCCAGAAACTCGTTGGGTATAAGTTCCATCTAAGAATCGTAGTTATCAGGCTTCGATGAAACGTTTAAATATTACGGACGCGTGTTGAAGAATACACGAAGAAGTTAAGTGTTGAATAAAACAGCATAAAGGCAAAATTTTGTCTGATGCAAGCCTAGGAAACAGTTAAGACATGGAAGGTATTACATCCGTGATGATGTTTCTTAGATAGAATTGTATGTGTGGACACTGATGAAGTATAAGAAGCCGTTTCAGTCAGTAAGTTGTGCACCTAACGTATTAGAAGATAAATTGTATCTTTCAATTTTTTCTTTATTTTTAAAAACTTTTCTTAGTTACAGATTAATTTTCCCTTTATTCTAACTGCATAGGTTTCTGTACGTTCATCTGTGACACTAATAAAGAGTTGATAAAATCATCGTTACTTGGAAGATGAGTTCTATTAAAAAAACTTGTTTAGAAATTCTGTAGGGGCTTAAAACCACTACGAATACGGAATGTTAATTGAATCCGTTTTAATTGGTTGTATAAGTTTGATTAAATTCCAAACAAAAAGGATTCTAGCATTCGAATTGCTTGGAAAATGTCTTAATAGTTGAAAAATATAATTGACATACACGAGGCGATTCTCATAGTATCAGACGTACGAACTCAGGCATATCCATCATGCAGCCTTGCAGCGTTACGTAAGTGCTAGTTTGCCACCAGTACCTGCGGTGCGTGTAGATGTCCACAAGTCATCGATGTCATTGCATTGTTCTCCGCTTAAGCAACTTGGACAGGCGCACGGTGTTCATATCGATTGTTTTGTTTTAGTCATGGAGAAAAAGTTCATGGACCGAAAGGTTGGACTTATTATTTACTCTGATTGTTTAAATAATGGAATTCAATTTTCTTGCTAGATTAAACATCTAAAAAGTTTCAAATGGACTCAGAGGCCATCTACTGGCTATATTCATTTCTATTGCTCTTTGTTATTTATGTACTGGCAGATGAAGCACGTACTGAGTCTGTGTTTCAGTTCAGAGATATTTTGTGTTAACAGATTTTTTACGTACGTAAGTTTTCTACGGTGAAGTGAAGAAAATGTTCATATATTAATGCCTGAATGCAGTTGGTTTGTTTTCCTCTGAGAGTGTTCATGCACAACTTACGGTGTAAAATATGTACATGTATTAAATTCAATTCGCATGTTCTATCTAAAAAATGAATTTTCTGTTACTGAAGAACTCGGAACATTTTCTTGAAACTTTGTTAGTTTCGATCGATAAGCGTAAGACGAACGAGTTCCTTCTACATTATCGCTGGAATTTGGAGTTAGAAGTCTTTGTTTATCAGGTGGCGCTAGTAATGCTCACATGTTTTATTTTCTCCTTGAGAGAGAATGCTTTTTTTTTAATAAGCTCTTTTGGCTTTTTAACATTGATTTCGAAGTTTAGCGATGTGTCATTTTCAGTGAAGGTATCGTATGAATATTATTGCCGTAGTACAGGGCTTTATGTACGAGTAATAAGCATATATGTATATGTTGTGAGAAGAGGGTTCAAACCTTGACTCTGCAGAAACAGTGGTTTGATCACAAAACTATTCGCTACTTTTTTATACAATGCTCAGAATTTCATCTCAGTCTCGCAATTTTTAGAAATTTCACCTAATCTTTTATGCTATTTGGAGCCATAGCTCGAACTCTTCAGAATACATGTCGATAAATGCGTTGCCCGTCTATTTCTGCCCGGAATAATTACCTCCATGTAAGGGTCATTCTCCTCTTTCTTGCTCCTCATCTCGATGTCTGGCTGGTCCTGCTCAGGGGTCGGTTTGCTTCTTCGAAATCGGCTGTGAACAAAAAATGATTAAATTTGATAGCGAAGAATCGCGTAACAAGCTAAGGACGCAAAGCTTTACTGGAAAACTATAATATGTAAGTAAACTCGCCTTCGCTGACTGCTTTGCCCAATAATTTCCGGATATAAACACGGTATAGATAATAGAAACGTATAAAGCGATTCCACCATGAAGATTGGGAGAGATGTTACAGTAGTATCAAATATATTCCACATCTTGGACAAAGAAAAAGTGTGAGAAGAACCACATCCCCAGTCACATGTGGTGACAGCCTATTCAACGACTCAGACACGGAAATTAATTTTTCATCTGACACTCAACGTGCGAGGCCGTCGTTGGGAGGACACAGCGCTGGTAACCTCGTCAAGCTTTCGGTTTTTTGTGAGCTTAATTCGAATCAGACTTTATCACAGGAAGTCTGTTCTTAGTAAAAACATTACACTGTACCACAAACTATTACTTGTGAAAGCATCATAATTCAATGTTTAGCTCTTTCATGCATGAATAATCATGTGCTGGGATGAGTAATACTAGGAATATAAGAATGAGTTACTAAGTGATTAGGAGGAATGGAGTGTCACATAGTAGCTAACAACTACTCGTATGTAACTTATCAATGTTTAGCTTGAAATTGCTAGAATAATAATACCCTAAAAATACCGTTGAAATTCATCTAGACTATACAGTATTGTACATCCACCATGTAAGGGAGAATATAGAGTACATAAAGGAAAAAATTACTGGATTGTATAAATTAGAATACGAACTAAGCTCAAAAGTATGCCTGTTTCTAAATTCAGGGTTAGTTCGTTTGGACTTTTGAACTTTCGGAAGTATTAGTTCTGAATCGACACTTTTTCCGAAATAGTCAATGACATCAATTCATGTACGTAAACATTTATGCACACATACATCTATATGGACATCTATATATATACATACACATTTATATGTATATTTTTAGACATATGAACATATGCGCCATTTGTATATCATATCTGTACAGTGAGGATGTATATGTGCATTTGTACAAACACACGTACGTATATTTTACGTATGCACACGCATACAGCTCAGCATATGTATACACATGTGTAAATGCATAGATATATAATAATATGCACTCGCACGTATATATTATAAACGGTATATATCTATGTATAGAACATTTTTTTAACCACTTCAGTGGAAATGGTCGCTCCTTATGTTATAGACGTGTAATTCTCGACTTCAGCTTTGAGAAGACATAATTTTTAGATTCGCGTCAATACAAACCTGTAGACGAAAGCGATGCCGATGATGATGAATATTACAGAGACGCAAGCCAAGAGTACTCCTGGTACAGTGAAGCCTGGTCCTGACGGTGAGCCTGTTGGCAATCAAAGAAAAACTTAGAAATTAACTTTTACTTCGATTTGAAAAACCATGAGTTAAAGAAGAGCATTAATGAATCTTACGACAAAAAATTAAAAACAATTTTCGAATTGTTAGTAATGGTAGGCCGAGAAAATTTTGGTTATTAATTCGCTATCAGCGCATGTGAATAGAAATTTTGCGTGCATCTTTAAACCAGAACTGTTCTTGAAAAAAAAATACAGCTTGTTCATAAAATTTACTTACAATTTAAAAAAATTGTTACGAAGGCAATTAATGACACTTTAATCCGCTTTGTTCTGTTATACTTAGTGGTCATCACAGTTATGAATCATATTGTACTCGTGTTTTTTGTGTAAGAGAAGCCACAATACGTATAATGGCTTATTCAAACAAAATCGGATGACCTTGACCTTTTGACCAATATGTGACACCACAACTAAATGACTGTCAACCAGCCATAATTTTTCAGCAAGATGTTACACCACCACATTGGGGCCTGCATGTTCATGGGTTCCAATTCGCTGGTCACTTCGTTCACCAAATATCATGCCCCTAGACTTCTTCTTATAGAGTTATGTCGAAGATAATATGTAGCGAACAAAGATATGAGACATTACCAACCTAATGCAAATGATTACTGATGCCATTGACCCCCTTGATTGTTGATTAGGTTATGCTACAGCAAAAATGGCAAGAAATCAAGTACCGTTTCAATATGATTCGTGCGACTAGTGATGGATGCCTCTATAGAGGTCTATTAAATATGATAAATAACTTCAATATCTGACTCTCATTTCGTAATAATTTTCTCGCATGTATCTTTTTATTTCCTTATACAAGATATCTGTAAAACTGTTAAGAAGCTTTAGGCACATTTATTGCATACTTTGTATCATACAATTGATGGAAAAATAATAATTTTTCATGTTTTTTCCATTGGAGAGTTGAATCGATTTCTATCAATGATTTTCCTGTAGCGTGAGATATAAATCCGAAGGAATTAAAATCTTACACACATCATCTCGTTTCCTTACATGTTTAAAATGTAGGCTAATAGATCTGATATACTTTGACCATGTGTCACTGACGCCCATCTTTTATCAAAACGTGTATTTAGACCGATTTTTCTTGTGAACGTTGTGCAATTAACATCCTAATGTTTGAATACCTATTATTCAAATTCACAGTAGATAGAAAAATTGATAATAATGATAATCAATAATTTACATATAATTATCAATAAGCAGCTGAATGCTAGCAGGCGTGCTTGTTGCTTGGAGCAATTCAGACGTAACTTTCAATTAAGTGGTGTTCCAACATTTGAGCGCATGCATGATGCCTAATGCATTACGAGACTAAATTACATTTTTTCTGACATCAAATGAATGAACAAATTTGTTAATTTCAGGCAAACAATTCTCAACTAACGTAATTGTCATTGACGACGTTAGCTTAAACACTACTGAGTTGTTGTTATTGGTGCTTCTTTCATTGTATGTATGATAACATTAAAAACTGTTTCTATAGAACAACCACTTTATCTATAAACTTACATGATTCAATTGGAAAATGCTACGCCACCCTTAGACTTTTCAAACACACATTTCACGAGGACATACACTTCAACTATCGAATTTTCTTCCAGTGTGGGCGAGTGGTTAGCGGTCTGTGCTACACGGCTGTGTGCTGCACAGATCCCTGGTTCGAGTCTCCAAGCAACACACGAATTTCTCCTGCTTACGCTGCAGGAGGCCAGGAAGACTAACGGACTGATTGACGTAATTGACTATTTCCTCGAACTTCCAGATCATCCCTGTGTCCCTACGAGCCTCTACCTCAAATCACAACACAAAATGGACGGGAGCAGTCGCTGGATGCATCAATATTGGTCTCAAGATGTTGGCATTAAGAATTAAAAAACAATGCATATGTTCTGAATACTTGTTTGGAAATACTTTCGGCAAGTTTTGGGGTCGCACTGAGGTATGAAACTCGTTGCCACACGGCACTAATTTTGCTTTTTCATAAGGTGATGCTGACTTTAAATTTCAAGCTTAGAGAATACACAATGAACGATAACACCATTAAGGAGAGGTACTAGTATCTTCTTTAATCTGAAAAGTAAAAATTCACAACCGTGAAAAAAGTTTGACTCTTCTCTTCCGGCTTATATCCATAGTGCCAGTGAATATTTTTGAAATGTTGCTGATGATAACTCTAATATTTCAATAGATGAAAGATTTTATAGAATTAAATTTTTATTAACTGCTTCCCAGCTTGCTACAGAACGGCAAACAATTTTGTTTTGATTAATCTATTTATTCCCAACTAACCTATTTGTTGCCTATTGCATTTATTTTGTTCTGTTGCCCTTTTTAAAATTTTGCTTGTGTGTATTTCTCAGTTAATAATACCTATGGTGATGCCTAATGATTGAAAAATTGACTATAATTCAATCGGTTGTAAGTAACTAGTAATCTACTTTGTTTAGCTTCAGTGTTTCATCAGAGATGATCGTTTATTTCTTACCCAAATCTCTACGGTGATGAAACCAGTGCCTCTAAAGAGAAAGAAAAAATGTGTGTTTTAAGTTGTTATCGATCATCTTAATTTTTTTTGTAGTATAGTGTACATAGACTAGCGCTTTCGTAATTTACATAAAGATTCGTGTTCACGTTTTATATATTTATTTCGCAATAACTCGACGTCACGATGTCAAAGAAAACTCAACCTCTAGTGAAAAAATCGTGTGCATTGTATGGGCTTTAAATTTTTGTAATTACTCTACTGTTTTACAAAAGTACAATTGTAACGGAAGAGCTACAAAATTTATTACAGAGAATTGGTAAATGCTGGAGAAAAAAATTATTCACCATCAAAATTTAGAAGACAGTTGATTTCCTCAATAACAAGCTAAGGTGCATTTCGAATTGTCGACTTGAACATTCACCAAAAAACTGCTGCATCCGCTCCGCATGCAGACAGGCTGATGAACGGGTGTCCTCTTTTGCAAAGGTCAAGAGGGCAGCGTTAGCTGCAGGTACAGTATATGCAGCAGCGTTAGCTGCAGGTATATGCAGCAGCGTTAGCTGCAGGTACAGTATATGCAGCAGCGTTAGCTGCAGGTATATGCATCAGCGTTAGCTGCAGGTATATGCAGCAGCGTTAGCTGCAGGTACAGTATATGCAGCAGCGTTTTAGGTGCTCAGAGGTTGACTAAGACTCGACACACTTTGCGATTATTTTCTTCGTACGTGTCGATAATTCTCGCCTTTTTCTTACTTCTTTACTTCTGCTGACTTTTTTGTCAGTTTTTCTTCGTTACTTCCGCCGACGTCAACTTACCTTTAACTACCGAAACCATAAGAATTTCAAAAAAAATTCATAAGCCTATTCAAGGCTAGAGATTCATGGACGAAGGAGAAAGGTTGTCAGTAAAGGCATTCACGACACAGTCTGTAGTCTACAAATTCATGGATCTCGTGGGCAACTGATGTGTCCTAACCTTGCAACTGCCCTTCCTACAGTCAGCGGTGACTCAAGTCCCTTAACGAGTATATTCTATGCAACAAATTCTTGAAAAAACATAAAAGTATATCAAAGTGGACAAAAACATGGTGAAAGATAGAAAACTAATTTCGTGTGTGTAAAACATTTCGCAAAAAGTGAGCGTTTCTACCCAAACACCTGCTGGGGGTGCAGTTGGTTTGAAGTTACGGTATTTGGAAAAATAATTCGTATTTTCGTACTTAGAATCACATTTTTAAAGAACATAATCAATAATTGTAAGAAATCATAAAATATTGCTGCACTTTATCGAAAACTGTTCAATATGGGAGGTTTTAAGGTATACTTGCTGAGAGCAAGACGTTAGCCTAGCATTTTAAGAAGGAACAATTCCATCACAATTTTCTAACTGAAAACATAGTTCCGATACTTGCCCCAGTAAGATTGTACTCATAGAAATGAAAATTATGATCACAACAATGCACTTAGTTGCACATAGAATGTGACCCAGAAGTTTTTGCGACCGTTGATGTCGGCACACATGGAACTGTTTTAAGGTCTTGCACTCCTGCAAGGTCTTCCGCAAGGTCGAAAGCGTTCTAGCGGCTCGAAATAGAGGTGTAATTGGAAATGAGCCACGGTAAATCCATTTCGAAGTGATATTTATGCCTTCCAAATAGCCAATGTGAACCGATGTAGGTTTTTCATGTCCATCCCTGTTCTTAAACTCAAAAAGAGCGCTTCCGTTTCTTTGCGGAACCACCTGGCAAGGTTATTCCAATTTGATCATGTTATTGGTTCTATGCATCGAAGCTGCAAATTCAAACATAAATTATGACTGAGTAACTGGTCTAGGAACAGCATTTCGTACAGATCGTTCATTCGTGTCCGCTTGCTCGACTGTGTAGCCTTACATTTGTTCACCGGTGACAAATTCCACAATCGTCAAGATTTAACACCTTGGACTATATCTTGAAAACGAGACCTCGGAAATGAGAACACTATGTAGCCTCTACTTTTGTAGGGTATTCCATATATAAGGAAATATTCCTAATGTAAGTGTAAATGTCAGTTCGCATTTCTCAAAGGTACAGAATTTTTCTCAGATTTTTGTACTAACGTGTAAAATTAAAAACAACAATGTCGTGTTCTCAACAAATTTGCAAGAAATTCTTTCCACGCAAGTCAAGTAATAAGCGATTCGAAAATTTGATCACATTTCATTAAGTGGAGAATGGATGCATCTCATTGAATTATCAGAGGAAGACCAGTTTCCAAGCATTTGACTATATATGTAATACAGTTCAGCGCTAAAACAGTTTGAACTAAGTGAGAGTGAGAGTAGCAGAGAAAGAAATGAGACTGTCGTTAATGTAAGTAGAAAGTACAAAGTACAGATTGGAGCAGGTGCTGGTTACAAATAGAATCAGACATGTTTTTAATCTAACAGAGTAAAAGCTTTGTTACCGTTTAAGGCAACTTCATTTTCAAAGTCATGAATCTCACTCTCAAATACATGGAATTTATTCATAATTTATATTAAAGATTATTATATGCATCCTTTTTCTTGCTTTGCCATGGTGCGAGGAATTTTCGACTACTCAAAAATTTGGAGCAAAAAGGAAAAAGTAGCTTGTAGAAATAATTATTTCAACCATGTACAAGAAGTTTGACCAAGCGTAAAAAATTATGGAATTTAAGTTTTCGATGCGCTTATTCTTGTTATACGAAACCATGGTCCCCTGCAAGCAGAGACTGACGAGTTCATCCCTAACCATCTAGGATTACAATGATGCTCTTGGAAGACAACTAGCTAAGGAAGCTTGATAATAGTATCTATTCATACTGATAATTAATAACGAAACATTTCGTAGCGCTTAAACTTGATTTTTAGATGTACTATTTCGGAATGCTTGAATTCATTAAAATTTTGAAAGCAACTCATTTTTAGAGTACATTTTTAACACAAATGTACAGTTACAAACAGCTTGCTAATGACTATCTTGATGAAATTATAAGTTACCAATGCCAATCAGTTTGGTTTACTGGCATCGTGACTTCGTAGGCGACGAGTGGAAACTCAGTAAGAAGGCCAAAGTAATGACAACGTATTATACGTACAATGATTCTGTGATGAGTCCTGTAAATTTCTTAGCTCGAATCGCTTGTATAATTAGAGTAATAATGATAATTATTCAGAAAATACACTGTAACCAGTCGGATTACTCAACTATTTCCTCAACACGTGAAGTGTATTCGACGATTGAACAAAACTTAGAAAGAGTTTGGTAATGTACGTCGAAAGAAGTTAATGATGGATGTGTAGCAAAGCTAATACAGTTTTATGATGCCCTTTTAAATGCATGCAAAAGAGGACACCGGTTATGACCGCTCGTGAGTTGCCAATTTAAACTCCTAATAGAATGAGTGAGCTATAAAATGTACAGCTTTTTGCTCATGTCACATGTATACTGGAGTCCTCTTGCAAGCTTTCATAATTTACGAGTATTTGCGGAAATACGTATTATGTGCAACTGAACAACACCTTGAAGAGAGTCAATATATTTTGAAGGTATTTAAAATGTATCTTTGCTACATCTGCATCCGCCTTAAGTGCCTTGATTAGTTCTTCTTCTTGTCTTATCGACCAGGTGTCACTGCACAGCGCATTGTACTAGCAATCGCTAGAAACACATTTTTTATGTCCTGGCACTCATCACGTGGAATATTTCAGCCAAGAACTCACGTTCAGCTATTGGTTTAAACTTTACTCTGAAGTACTTTACACAAATATCAAAATTGAAATAAACCTTTGAACCCGAGGCGACTCAAATTTTATTTTTTTTTAAACTTTACCTACCAAGATAATATTGTGACAGAATGCGTATAAACATACAGTACATACTTTTGTTTGTTTCGTTTAAGCGAAAATAACGGCATGTAATTGTTTCTTCTCTAATTTTTATGTCTGCTTTTTCTGATGTCTATCTTCTCCGTACCTCAAAGACTTAACAATCGTCAGGGATGACGTTCTTACCACACACAGCTGGCGCCATCAACGCTTCTTGTTGCGAGAGCAAAAGATTTAATTCAGCAGTTGGATTTAATATAACATTTCTCCTCCTTCGTCATTTCCCATTGAGATGAGAGTGAAGGATGAAATGGTGGTCCTTGTCACACAGAATTATGAATAAAGATATAGTGTCGTAAAGCCATTTTCAAGTTCTTTGACATCAATTGTATAGGATTACGAGTATGTATGTCGACTTGCTTCCTGAGCTTCTACATGTCGTAGTACTTACTGTACTGTCACTCTTGAAAGACTAATTCGGGTTGATGAACATGTATGATAACATGTTCATCATACATGTTCATAACCTCAGCTCATTACTTGATATTTTATTCAGGGTGAAATTTGAGTTTAAGTATGCATGCAGTATGTTAAAGGTGAAGCCTACCATGTCGGGGGGGAGCTATCAATAATTTACACAATGAGGTAGGTTATTATGATTAGAAGTTCAAGGAATTACTTGAAATGGCCAATGATCCTTTACTGTACAGTGATTACGGCCTGTTTTAAGGCATGAAATTCATTTCTCCAAATTTAGTAATTTAACATGCTCATTTATTTCACTATATTTGATAGTTCTTAAAATGAGCTTAATTAGCAACATACTTAGATTATTTTTTTAAATTATATATGTTATCAAAAGTATTCTTTCAAATGAAGTAACTTTTTCTGCAGATGTATAATAGTTATATTCTGGGAATATTCAATTTCAGTTCATGATACGGAATGGTTTGATAGCATATCATTTTATTGTCAACCATCTGTACTTCAGGGACAAAGTATGACTACATTTATGTAAGAAAATGCAAACCCCATGAAAAACCTATCTCCTCAAGTAAATAAAGATACGCTTACGTCAGCAATACATGAAACTTGGAGTGTACACGATCAGCTGTACTTCTTTTATGTATTTATAAATATTCTATTCTTTTCTACAATGGAAAATGTACGGTGTCGATGACAGTAAATAGGTTCAAAGTATGATATGATCTCTGTTTATAGCCATGCTCATTTCAACCGTTCTCGAGAATGACTCGAATGGCCATGGCATTTGCTGCCCGATTTGAAAAGTTTGTCAAACATTTCTCGTCTTATATTTCATGACAGGAGCTGCAGATTTTTTGCTCACCATCTATGATGATGTCTCTTTATTTCTAGCAACTTTGTTAGAGTCCCTCACGCAAAATTAGCCCTTCAGCCAACACACACATAGAGAAAGTTGGTCTGTCAACACTGCTTTATTCAGGCAGAAAATTGGCACAACAACTCTGCTTCATACATTCAGGAAACAGCCTTATGCAACACTTCCCTATGCAACACTGCCCTATGCACTCAGGAAACTGGCTAGTCAACACTGCCCTATGCAACACTGCCCTATACAACACTGCCCTATGCAACACTGCCCTATGCAACACTGCCCTATGCAACACTGCCCTATGCAACACTGCCCTGTGCACTCGGGAAACTAGCTAGTCAGCACTACTCTACGCGCTCAGGAAAGAACTTGTCCGTTTCTGTCACTGTTAAAAGACGAATTATGTAATTTTTTTGCGGTATAAAAAAGGAGCAAGAAATTAATGAATTTCAGGTTAGGCAAATATTTAACTTGAAACTGGTTTTTCAGTTTAAAAGTTAATCAAGGAGACCACCCGAGGGAGGATCAAGCGACTTTGGAATGTACTTCTACTGATGAATTTCCATCTCTTTGTGTGCAAATTAATGAAAATCAAGAGATGTTGAAATTAAATTAACTCTTAAACATCTTTCCGTTATTTTGTAATGGTAAATAATTTTTGTAGTACACTTCTGTGGTGCTCGAGTTAGCTAAGCCGACGTCGTCTGCCTCACTCGCTGATTCAACGTTATCCCACTGCCGCCCTTCCACTCTGATGTAAGACGAGAAAAACTTGATATATATGACTTCGATTTTTGATCTTAAAATATTTTGATAGCCGATTCTTATTTCAACTGCTCAAAAATAGTCCAGGCTTCACGACTTTGACTCCGTAGGTACGATGCTTCAGCAAATATGTACCCTATACTCGAAACGAGGTCGCATTTTCTGGATTCTTAGAAAAAAGTCCTGACCAAGTGACTCTTAACACACATACCTGATGACCGCAGAGTGTGTCGTCCGTAAAAGGATCGACTAATCTTCATAATATTCCTACTTAAATCTTCCAGCATCGAGGACCAATATAATTTATCTTGCCTCAAGTTTCAGAGTTCCTCGTACGTGAAAATTGTTACTCATTTTATATATTTAGGTGGACTCTGAAAATGTATCTCGGAAGACTCCGCTAAAAACTAGTTCATTTTAAGTGTAAAAGATGAAATTTAAGCCTACACGCTATGTAACTCAATTGTCACCAATACACCATTGAGGCATTTTATCTCAATGCAATGTTGTTTTGAATAAACCAATGCTTTACAATGCGTATTTTCAAGGTACGGTCAGAAGTGTATAGGCTTTTTCCTCAACAAAGGGCATCAAATATGAGAACACGATTCAAAAAGAAGCTGTAATTTTCCCAAAGAAAAATATACCACAGATGAGCCGATTCAAATTGTAAATACTTTCCTATACAAATAGCTGTAGATTTGAGAAAACACGATTTTCAGGTATTGAACAGAAAGTGTGTCATGGAAACGCATAATGCCATTGAGCATAATTTATGAGTGAACTTATCTATTTTAACTCGATGAAAAACTTGCTTGTTAAAAAAATAGATCATAACTTCATGACTTCTTGATCAGAGAATATTTCGTTGAAATCGGTCAAAATATATCGACTCTTTAATCCTAAAGTCTGCTTTATCTTGTTTCTTAATGTTCCACATTTCCCCAAAACGATCCAAATAAAATTTTTTGCCGCAAAATTAGTTTATGGTAATAATATAACTACATTTCAAATGTTTTCTTGATTGGAGAAATAAAATCTTAGACAATACGAGTATTTCAGATAGCGGCTTTCGCTTTCAAAGTGTTCATTGAAGATCAAAGAAAACTTTTTACTAGTTTTTACCTTTTTAAATGGCAGTCTCCTTGCCCTTATAAGGCGTCATGGTCTTCAAAGCTTGTTGCATACATCTTAGATAAATTGAGACATTTGCTTTGAAAGTCCGAGAAATTTGCAGGGTGTAAAAATTCAGTGTTAGCTGATGAAAAATGTGAAATAGGTTCGAGGAAGATTTGATGTCATCAGGGCTAAAGAATTGCAACTGAAACTCCTTTCTTTGTAAAAAGGAGTTTTCCTCTTTCTGCAGAAAAAACTTTTCTCCATCCGAGATGTTAACAAGCAAGAAATCGAAAGGATTTACAATGTCCAAAATGACCAACTACAGATTCGAAATAATAAAGTGCCAATAAAACAATGCACAACCTTTAAAGAATAGAAAACGACAGTAGTTGTGATTTAGGCAAGTGTTGCACCTTGTGCATTGAAAACTCATACAATCATGACTGAAGGAGTCAAAATCAGTCAGAAAGTTTATTTGTCGCTATCGCCTGACAATTATTGTTCCTAGTGTTGATTAGAGAGAAAGTTAAAGTGTCAAGATTCAATCAAATGAAGTGCACTTCTATTTCATCCGACATTTTCAGGGCAGCATTATTGTAATTTAAATGCAATCTGGTTCAAGTAATTATGATTTCTAGTCACTCCGATATTAGTTCAATAGACTTTGGAATTCGATTTATTTTAAAGAAATCTATTCGTTTTTGTTCGCACAGAAACTTGACTTTTAGAACGTTCATTAGTCAAATATTAGTTCAATAGAACATGGCACACACTGTGAAGAAAAGCACTAAGTCAATCCAAGGCTTCGTCATCCCATTTTAACAAGAGGAAATATAGTATATACTTCCTCCGGTCCAAAATATTTGGTCTACTAGTAGAAAAGTGTCCGCGTTGTAGTTTTTTATGAATAAATTTTATTTTTTGTACAATAAACGGTTGTTTAAAGTGTTTTCAACTAGAATTTTATCATCAAGGTAAATAATGGCTATGGTGAATATAATTGTCTCTTTCTTTCCCAGATGATATTTAAATTTTTCTTTAACTACCTGCAGTGATTTAATAACTATGGAAAATCAAGATAATGTTAAGGCAAAGCACACACATAAACGACACACAGAAGATTTAACTGATACTGAACGAAGAGCAGTATTACAGGCTCTACTGAAGAGATCTAAAGCTCGAAAGCTGGAACATTAACCAGCCTCCAAACACTCCAGACCTGCATGCACTTGACCTGGGTTATTTCAATCCAATCTAATCCCTTCAGCACCAAAGAGCTCCAATTAACATTGACAATTTAATTGAAGGAGTGAAAGATAGCAATGAAAATTTTCAGAGGTCAGAATTGAACAATATTTTGCTTACTTTCCAGCAATCATTGGAACAAATTATTTTTAGCTGACGGTGGCAACAATTACCGACTATCCATATTTGTCGAAAAAATAGTTCGAAAGAAGAGACTTCTAAATTCAATCAAGATCTCACAAGAATAAAAGAATGAATTAACAAGCATTGAGTAAATATTTTAATATTTATTCATATTTAATATAACGATATTATTTTTCATTTAATACATTTTTAATTTAATGTATTCTGATAATTTATGAAGTATATGATTAAGTTAACCTGTATTTTCTTTGAAACAAACCTTCCTCAAGAGCTTTAACTCGTATGCATCAAATATTTCCGACCAACTTCACAAGTGATATGCACCAAATAATTCGGACCGAAGGGAGTAGTATTCATCTTTTGTGTGTTCGAGCATCTTTGTATGTGTATGTTGCCCTCATATTCCTAAAGTTTTATCTGAATTTAAAGCAATAAAGTTAAATCATGTCAAGAATTTCAGAGCATCGAAAGGAATTTTGATGAGATATCTATTCATTAATAAGACTGGTTTCTTTGGATGTTTACCAAATAGTTGCTATTTTCTTCTTTTGAGGAAAGATGACTTGATCTGAATCAAGAAATTTGACCCCAGCCTTTGTAAATTATACCGTAAAATTAACTTCTACATGTAAGAACTGCTTCATAGATTCAATATCTTATTTATGAGTCGTCAACAACTCCGTACACGTCAGTTTTTGTGTTCTGCTTACGACACTTGGCCTCATGTAGAGCACCTGCATGGCCACACAACTCACGTCAAGATTGGTGTCAAGTGCTCAGTATTGTTCGCACCACCCGCAAGTGTCCTTCTTCCTGTTGTATATCTTCCTTGATATCTGATCTTTCGCTTGTCCTAGATTTGAAACATCTTTGAAGTTACTCTCTGCATTAATCGAATGTTATTTTCAATGTTACCCGCTCTTTTAAACTCAGCTTGGCGATGTTTTCCTTGCTTACTACGAGAGCTGACAATCTTCTGTATTAAAACGTTTTTGACGTGATTTATTTCAGTATCCTGGCGTATTTTATCCTCTCGTTAATCTCCTTGAAATTTTTACGTTTCATGTCATCCACGAGATTTGTTTCCCTGATGTTGGCATCCCTGATGTAATGCAAGAGAGAGGTCACTGCTCCTACATGCTTGTTATCCTTGTCCTATTTATACATTTAAGACTATTTTTTATTGCAACGCAGGATATAACAATTTTTTACCATTAAATAGCCGCTTTCTTTTCTACCATTGCACGAGTGCGGTGGATGGGGTATGTTCATTTATTCAAGGCTCCTGCATCCGATATTGATAGCGCTTACCCTGCAAAAAGTTTTTTAATACATAAATAAACCTTTCATGGCTAACACTTTTAAGCACGTGGTACGCGATGAGTCTGACATTCAAAATGAAATGTGACTGTATTTTCTACGAGGGAGCGCGAAAAGAATTTTGCACTTCAATGTCATAATCTTCTCGCCTGACTTCAGGGACAGTCACGAATGTTGAACTCAGCGCTGTACAATCATCACAAATGGGTGAATCATAATCCGTGTCTTGTGTTTAGAAAGCGTTGGCCTTGATACTTCGTAATAAATTCTATACTTTGTGTCTATATGTTGTTTCGGTAGAGTTTTGATCACGATGCAAATTCGAATTTAGATTTCGCCTTTACAAAAGAGATCAGTGTGAGTTCATTTATTTATTTATTTCTAATGCTCATGATTTTATCAGTTGTACAGAAACCTCGAAGGGCTTAAAACTGGAAGAGATTGGCGCTATTTTACCTTTCCTTGCCTAAATTCAATTTAATTCACCACAAAAAATGATATTAATATCATATTGTGCAATTGATGCTCCGAACTGTATCAACTTGGTTACTTATATTTATCTTACTTTCTTCAATCAATGCACGAAAATAAATTCCTATATTTCGCAGCGTCAAAGAAGCTTCGAAGAACATTATCCTTCTTCAGATAGTGAGGCTTAAGAACTAATCGGGAGACATACGAGATTTTTGATCTTTGTCAATGAAGCATGCTGAGGCTTTGTCTTCGTCAGTGAACTATGAAGATTTAAAATTTCTCAGTGATAGCTCAAGCTACTCGCTACAGAATCAGAGTTGCATGTTGCGGGAGGCTGTTGTGGATTTGATTTTGCAGTTCGACACACCTTATATTTCCTCATTCTCTTTCTCTTTCCTGGAGGAGCCCAGCGTTCCATGCAATGCAACTGACCTTCCACACCACTCTCTTCGATACTGGATCCGTTTACTTCGCTGATCATTTTTTGCCTCGTGGAAATTTGTACTTCCTACCGCTGCAAAAATATTCTTAGATCGATACTCTATTTAAAGCCTGTAAGTTATAGTAAATTATTCAAAATTCATATCCTTTTCTCAAAACGTTCAGATTCGCACACGTTTAAGCTTACAAGAATGTTCATTTGTATTTACATATTAAATGGATTAACTTAACCAAGGATCCAGATATACGTTCAAATTTCTTGAAACATGAGGTCTCAATGAAGTTGAAGAACCGCCTTAATTTTCATGTTATCCTAAAGGCTCACTATTTTCCGAATTACATTGTTTTGGAATTTGAAAACAAGTTGATGTCTCTTTACTTCCCTGAAGTTGGTTCTTGAATTGTTTCCGTTGATTCGGAGCGACTTCTAAACTTGAAATATCGCGTGTCAAATCTTCGAGTATGCAAGTCATTTGAAGTGGAAGGAAAAAATATCAGGTAAAACTTAGTCTTTGTTATGCTTTTGCATACATTGAAACTTTAGCCATCCATAATAACTCCTTGAAGAGCAAGCGACCTTTTGCAAGATCGAACAATTCTCATGCATGAACCTCTGTAGGGCTTAATGTCCAGTTCCGTCTCACCAGAATCCCAGCAATTTTGTTCTGCATTGGTTGTCACACTATCAATTTGATCTATTTACTACTTAAACTACCAACAGAGGACAGGGCGTTCCAGTTCTAGTCGAGTTTTGCTCGTGGTGCCTCCGCCTCTCAAGTCAACTTTCCCTCGAACGTAACATTGAGTTGCCATAAGCAGTACTAAGGAGGACAATGTAACCGCCAGTTGCCATTTACCTTCTCGCAGATTCTAAAGCGCGACCAAGAAATCTTTTTTATTGAACTGAAATAAAACAAGGAAAAATCGTTCAAAGTATTATCACTTGGTCTTAAATTCAAAAATTACTTAGTGAATATGCTTATCCAAATAAAAACTACAGCGTCATAAATGTTTATGGGGCTTACCTCTTTTATTTCATTTTGTTATGAATTACCTTTTAAAAGATAAGGCTAGCTTAAATAAATGACAAGGCCACTTTCAAGGATATGTTGCGACCTTATCGGGTAATTGGTTATGGTGCAACGCATGAAAAACACGCGACGGAGTGAACGGCCGAGCTGCTGCATCTCTGCCGGCTGGTGAAAGCCTCAGTTCTAAGAATAGAGGTCTCAAAAAAGACGAGATAGTTTATTTTTGTCGCAAGTACAGTAAAGCCAGTTCATCAATAATCATGGAGAATATTTCTTGTAATAATATGCATAAAACTAACTTTCAGTTAGCATCAACGTTTCTTGTTTGTATTATAGCAATATTTTTATCACAGACCTTGGAATATGTGAAGTTGAAGTATAATTGATAGTCCATAAATCTATTTACCCGAAGTCAAAACCTTAGCTAACAAACACACACCAGTTAAGATGCGTAGGTTTGATATGACCATCAGAGAATGCAATGAAGGAAATTAGCTTCCAGTGCACATTAAGGATTTGTCACAGTTTGTCTCAGCTGAGACGTACGGTCTTATTTTATGCCATCAGATCTACTAAATTTAATGTTCTTTACTACTTTCCCCCAACAAAATCAGTTTACTTAGAATTGATGAAAGAAGAATTCGATAGTTTTGACTGTCGAAATATGTACAGATGAGAAATAAAACTGTCGAGGAATGCTACATGATACTCAAAGAAAAAATTGTAGCTGTGACTGCGCATCACATGGATCAAAGCCGCTGAAACCAATCAATAACCCTCCATGCTTTGCACATGAAATTAAGGGTCCCATAAATGCCAGAGAACAGTCTTGCAGAAGAATGAAAAGAATCAAACAGAAGTTGGTCGTTGTGAGCACATTCACACCTGCAAGGCTGTAAAGCGACCGATCAGAGATACGAAGCGAAATAAATAAATTTTAGTTGCACCACAAGCACAAGTAAATCTGAAGAGCTTCCACAAATACGTTAATACTTGATGATTCTAAAGAGAGGCTTCTTATCGACCTTGTTGGCTCAACTCAAACAGCCATAAAAGCAAAGTTAGAAAAATATAAATGCATACTTTACCTCAATGCTTACTTGCGAAGATTTAACTGAAATCCCGAAACCTCACGTCTTAAGCCTCCAGAAAATTTTGTCAAACAGCATATTCGCTGTGTAAGAAGTAAAAAAGCAGTTCAGGCTTTTATACCCACATAAATCAACCTAACCCGATGGCCTTACTCACCGAATACTCAAAGAAACAACCGAAGTACATAATTAGCGAACCCTTAGCAAACATCAAAACTCAGATTGTTCTAGAGGATTGGAAGCTGGTGAATATCACTCCCATCTCCAAAAAGGGGAACAAACAAACACTCAAATGACTATCACCCAATCAGCTTGACATCAATTGTCAGTAAAACAATAAAAGATTATAGAAAAACTGTATAACAAAACACCTCTAAGTTCATAGCCCGATTACTGACACCCAACATAGATTCAAAGAAAAACTGTCTAACAAACCTCCTCTACTTTTTTAAAGATATCAATCGCACATTTGACTGTACTGAAGCCGTAGACTTTGCATATCTTGACTTTCAAAAAGACATGAAGTTCCCTATGACAGACTAATGGCCAAACTGGAAGCCCATGATATACAAGGGCACTACTCTCGATGGGTAGAAAACTGGCACTGGTAGCCCTCAACGAGTCATAATCCATGATCAAGCCAGTAATCCGACGCATGTAACATCAGGACTCTCGTAAGGGAGCGTTTTAGGCCCGCTGCTTATCATCATCTACAACAACGACCTTGACTCGGAATCATCAGTAAAGTGAACAAATTCGCCGACGACATGAATGCAGTCACAGAGTGTTTACCAGGGGAGACTCGGCAACTATTTGATCAGACCTCAACCGGCAACTACAATGGACCAAAACCTGGTAATTGAGCTTCAACATTTATAAATCTTCTGTAAAGCACGTTAGTGCTAACTGCCATTTCCAACATACGTTGAATGATACTCCTACTTAAGCAGTAATAACAAAAAGATCTCGGTATCAGTATCACTAAAAGTCTCAAGTACGATAAACAAGTGGAAAAAACGTCTGAAATGCGAACAGGATTTTTGGTTCACTTGCAAGAAACTCATAATAAAAGTTTAAACATAATACCGGTTGTGGCAATATAGTATCATTTTTTCATAACTTTTTGACAGGCTAAAAAGGAAGTCATGTTGCCTCACCCTGTATTATCAATCTATAAAGTGCTCGTTCGACCACGTCTAAGTATGTAGTGCAACTATGATCTCCTCGCACCCTACGACGAAATATTAACACAATAGTAAGAATTCAGCATAAAGTACCGAAAATGATTCCTGTACTCCACTATCTCCTTTACGAAAAGCGTTTTCAACAGCTTGAACTCTTCTCTCTAGAACAGAAAAGAGTACAAGAACCTACAAATATCTTAATGCCTTTAACAATGTTGCCCTGAAAGAGCTTTTCGACTAAGATGATCACGTACATATGAATCAGAAATTACGGTCAAAACCCAGTAATAGAAACTTCAGAACACCCTAGGCTTTAAATTTCTTTATAGTTAAAATTGTAGAAATTTATTACCAGCTGTCCGTAAATCCTTTTTGCTAGCACTGCAAATATATTCAAAAATCGTCTTGACAAATATTGGATAAGGAACATTTTAAAGTACTGATTCGAGGTAAGATCAGAACTTCGGTATCTTATTGAGTACGAGTACAGAATTTTTGTGTACTATCGGTCATACAAATATCATATTCCATGAGCACTGTAATCAAAATGCATCACGAGCAGCGTAATTATTCTGAACGTAGTCATAATTATTTTGCACCACACATCATACGATATAATTATATGTATCAATAGTCTTATAATTATCCCTTATCATGAGTCTAGTAAGTAATAGGTACAACGAGTCATGCAGTTATTGTGACCACGAAACAAGTAATCAACCTGTATGCCCCGAGTCAGAGAATTATATGCGTTGTACCATTAGTATGTTTCTATCATGTATAAAGAGCCAAATTGTTGTGTGCCCCGGGTCACATAATTTGCGTATATTACGAGTCATATTACTGTGTAAAACGAGTCAAATAGTGTGTTCTATGAGTCATATATTTTTTGTGCACATCGAGTCTCGTAAAAATTATGTACCACAGGTAATACTTATTATTACCGAGAGTCATGTAATACTTGTGTATTTCGAGTCGTATGATTATTGTGTACTGCGATTCATATTTACATTTACTGTGAGTCATATTTATGTGACTTGCGAATCATATATACGTATGTGTACAGGGAGTCATATAACTATTGTGTATCAAGAGTCATATAACAACAAAGTTTTACGAAGAAAATGATGGGTGAGAGTATGACTGGTATCCCTCCTCCTCCACCACTTTTTCTATAGTCATGGTATCTGTGTGTCGTTGAGTTGTAGAATAGAATAGAATAGAATGAGGCTATAAGAACGAACCTTCTGGCCCATTCTTGGGTCGGGTACTATATCGAGTAAAGATATAAAAATATCTATAGATATGATGAAACTGTATAGGTAACAGAATTATTCTCTTTATTTGTTTAGATGCATTCAAGCATGGGTAAAGACAATACCCAACCAAAACTGAAGAATACAACAATCAATGTTTACGAATGCATGAGTTTTTCTTTACAAGTCAAACAGTGAAAGGCGCTTCTCTATCGTGTCTGTAGGCCGGAAGAAAGGTTACAATCCGAAATAGTCACAGTTCTTCCACTGTCATTTACAACGCTCAACGAAGTAAAGGACAATTTTTGTTCGTGCTTCAATATTGTAAGCAGGTTCCTCAAGTGTTTACCCCATGTCGAAATAAGTATCCTCAAATTCGAAGGGGCTGGAATAGCCAGCACAGATAGGCGAACCTTCATAAAAAATTGCAACTACCTGATCGGCGAACGATTGCGCTGTCCTCTTCAGTTGAAGAAGCCAGAGGCTCTCGTAACTTCTTCCTTAGTCGGTAATTGGATACTCCTGAAGAGTGCAGAACTTGCCCCAGTATGTTGTTGCCTAGCAGAATAGGCATTCTCGAAAACTATGGTTCCGTTGTTGAAAGTTTTCACATGTATCTTAAGCGTAAACTTTTCGATTTTAGCGTAGATACTTCTTACTGTTAACCATATAACTTTAGGGACTATTCTTTCATTTTAAAAATAACCTTAGTTCATGCTAACATACACTTGTTAAAGAGAGTAATATCGAATTAACTGTTAACAATATAAATGAAGTCTGTATTTGATCCTCTAGTGTTCTTTGGCCAGCACAAATCACGACACTTTTTTACGCTCTGTTGCAGTCATGAATAACTGAAATTAAGCTCCCAGTTTCAGCTCCCACGTAGCACTCCTATAGAACTATTGAAGTTTTGAGTCACTTTGACGCTAGTATTAATCTTATCCAAAACCAGATGGGTGGGGCATACCAATCACTTAACAAATCTTCACTGCACACAACATACCTTGGTCTACACAGCACCTAAAGAACGCTTCACGTAAAGTCTTCTTTCTCCAACCATTCTGAATACTTGAGAGCAGAGCAACATCTTAAGTTTCTGTTTTTCCACTACTTGAGCAAGTCTAGTATTTTGCATTGGTAGTAACATTGTAACTTCCTAATGAAACTGCACAACAGATTGAATAAGGTTAACTTCAATTGGAATTAGAATTAATTTTCCATAGAATTTGTTATACGTATTCACAAGGAACGAGAGCAAATGAAAAGTAAGGGGAAGTTGTAAAATTTCATATGCTTAAAAGAGCCAAGTTTTACTCTCTAATACCATTACATTAATAGTTTTTTCAAAATCATAGGCATTTCGGAATGAAAACAACTTATTGATTTCTATGAAATTCCGGTAAACTGATGTTTGGTAGGAGGTCATTTCAAAAGTTATTCTAAGCATTGTTACTGTCTATAGAAACTTGTGCTACCACTTGAAATTTAACATAACAATTAAAAGTGAATTTAAATTGTAAATTGTGAAATAATTTTCACCAGTTCCCAGTATATAAATTTGAATTTTACTGTCAAATCTGAATGGAATTATCATAGTCTAGGTTGTTCGATACAACCGTTTCCCTAAAGGATTGTGTACCTTGGGATATGCATTGTGAAAACTACTAATGATCAAAGGTATTTAAATACGCATTCACTCAAAAATTAAAACTAATTTTCGCTTCATTAGGGTAGTGATATTTGGAAATCGACACTAAAATCTAGAGACATTCATAAATTGAGAATTCGTAGAGTAGGTCACACCTCTCATCACACCTGTTTGGTCGGGTTACCACACACCTTCAGAGGCAGGCGGGATATTGATCAGATATTCAAAAGTGGTTGTTGAGTTCTTGCTTTAAAGATGACGGACAGCACCAGGGTGGCAGGTAGAGTAGGTGAATACATGGCATACGTTATCTAGGGGCTCATTCTAACACATTCCTTGGCATTGGTACATAATAGTAAATTGTGCAATACCTTCATGAAGAATTTAAAAGAATCTGCTGTACATTACTGTTGATTATCATTTTCTACGTCCAACCATGTAGCAAACGTATGACGCATTTACATTGATGGCGTACGTAGATATTGCAAAAATGTAAACAGGATTAAGAGATGTTACTCTACAACACTTGGAAAAATCCTAACATAAATTTATTTGATTCCTAGTGTTGATTTCATCGTGTTTCATGTACAGATAATGATTAGTTCGGAGCAAAAATCGGTAAGAAGACTATGAATTCCTAAAAAAATTTGGCTCAACACAATATACTTTTGGATTTTAAAGATCTATGTATGAAATATTCCTAGCCATAGGTGACGTTATAATATGTATGAATTATTAAACTATTGCTATTTTTAGCGATATTATCCTAGGCAAATATCTTTTAAAGTCTGTAAGGCGTGTAAATATCAGCGTCTGGGATATTACACTGTCAAGTAACAGGTCATTGCGGGCGAGGACGTGGTTTAACCACCACAGAAAAAAGTTATTGTCGTATTCCTTAGAAACGTTCACAGTAATGAAATGGTTCTGTGTGATAAGACAATAAATGATCATTCAGTTTTGTAATAGATCAAAGATTTTATATTATTTCCATCTTCGATGAAAGAAGTGTAAATTCAGCTGGCCACAGCTTCACATGTGACACATATGACACATTATAGGTTCACCTACTGCACAACCCGAGTCTGCCTCGCTCTTGACCAAACTCAATTTGCAAGGATCTCGTCAGTTTGACTAATGAAACCTGCGAGGCAAGATGTGACCGCATGCATTTTTTCAAGTTTATGATTGAATAGGATAACTCATGATGGTGATACTTATCGATTATCATTTTAAGTATCCCACCACGGTTACGACAACCCGGCACCGTTGTGGAACAAGTTTCACTTTCCAGTCAGGGTTTGGCAGGAAGACGAAAACTGCATCCTACCTTCGTCACTTGCAATGGATAACTGAAGAACACCTGATACCAACGACGTGCCCAGCTAGGGCATGAGTCCTCTCTTGCTTCATGCGCTTTCATCATACAAGAAGGAAAATTAATTTTCTAAACACCCACTGACTATTGGTTACATTCTACTTCCGTGCAAAAGACGTACGAGCTAAGCAGCGCCTCACATGAGTGATGGTAACTTCTCGTCCAAAGTAAGAGGGCACGCAGTAGAGTGCAGTTAAAATTATCAAAAATAGCTCTGACATGCTACCAACGATTAATATATACATATAGTGGCCCAGTTTGAAAGGGAATACTGGAACTAAGATTCTGTGATTCTCGTGACGACCCATTAAAAAATTCCGTACTAAGCGCAGTGCCGTAAGCATTTAGGTTTCCTTCTGCCTTGCTCGGTAAAATTCTTCAGTATGCAGTTATGTTGAGAGGAACCAGATTGAGTAAAAAAGTCTCGTAAGTTTCCGACACAAGGCGTGGGGCAAAACAAAAACTCTCAAAAAGTGGAGCAAACGCTAGGCGAAAGTAATGTCTAAAGCTGCGCTTGTAGTTCTTGATAGTCGTTATGATTCATATTAACCTATTAACTCCGAAACGCATCTTGATCACAAGATATTGAGCTGAAAACTGGTGAGAATGGAACTTTGTGACATTTTGTTTGGACTCTGAAATCCTGTTGTGACGCAGCCACTGATGTGACCCTGCGGTGCGGCAGTTGCTGTCAAGGCTGCATGCAGCTGCTGTTCCTGCTGCTGGTGTTACTGGTGCTGCAGCTGCTGTTCCTGCTGCTGGTGTTACTGGTGCTGCTGCTGGTGTTCTTGCTGCAGTCCCTATCACCAACTATTATTTTCCGGAAATCGTTTAGCTTTCTATCATTTTTTTTATTTGTTGTCATCATAACGGGTTTTATGTTCAATTTATATATGACCTGCACTTTGACTTTTTACGCATACCCCCATGTTATGAAAATACTCTTTTCAGTGGGCGAAAAAAACACATTTGGTAAAAACAAGCACCACGTTCCGACCGATTAAGGGGTTCAAATTTGCTGATTGATTTAGAATTATAGAAATAAGTACACACTCATTATTCTAATGGTTACTATTCACATGGACTAGTGTTTTTATCCAGTACACACGATATGACATTTTTGCTCTTGCTTATGCTCTAATTCTAGTGTGTTTACCTCACAAGCATCATCATCTCCGCCTACGTGGCGCTCGTCTGCATGCAGTAGCACCAGAACACACAACTTGTAAGAAACTAGCAGCGTTATGGCACAGGCTTTCATGCTACAAAAAGTTACATTTTAGTCATGTTATGTAGAATGATGCTTAAGTGAATTTTGTGTGAGATATCACATAATTTAAAATAACTCTTGCTTTGTTTGTTCTCAAATATGACTGCATCTGTTGGACGTCCTTGTTATTACATTACAATTATTACGTACAGGGCAAATTGTGAAGTTAAGAAGTAGTACAACTCGTGATACAAAGCCTGTTTGTTTGTCTGAAATTGAATTAAAATGAATTATATTGGCTAATACATATGTAATATGAAATACAATACTTATTATTTTGGTATTTAATCTTTCATAGAATCTACAACTGTTCGTCGTCCCTCATTCTCAAATTCAAGTATAGTATATATGTATATATTTAAAGGTCAGTATACATTTACAAAGGTCAGTATAAAATTTAATAATATCATCATACTTACCGATGAGTCAATTGGTTTCAATGGCTCAGTCTGGGGTTGTGTCCGTGCACAGAAACACAGGTTGTGTCTGGTTGATAAAATCTTCTGTGGGGGAATCCGGAAGCAGCTGCTCAAGTCACCTGCTCCTTCAAGAGAGTTTGACCGCTGTAAACTTGTCCTTTAGTCTTCACCTGAGTGTTTACGACACAAATCGCTCGTAAACGCAGTAAACTGTGACATGATGAGTGACACCAGAACCTGTGTTGCTGTCTAGGCCACGTGTTGCTACCAGAGTCTTATGTCAGACCAGACTTGTGACGTCGACCTTCATCACAAAATGGGCGGACACACCAAAGCACTTGCTTCATCACAAAAATACCGATACTAACAAACTCGTCCGCAATTAAACTCTTGAAAATTCTTACTAAGCTGCAGGATGCAAGAAGTAAGGAAAGCATATTTTTGGACTAGTAACTGAGTAGCAAATTGATCAGAGATACCGGACATGTTCTTCGACACAAATCCGGAAGCAGGCACTCGCGCTCCTGCGCAGCTCAGGACTGTAAAAGTTATCCCTTGGATGGGCACTCCCCTGGACTCCCGGAAGCCATCCTTCCGACCTTCATGAATGCAGTATGGCCTCGTCCTCTGTTCTGTTACCCAGGTTTTTTTAAAGCGTTGCAGTCGTGCCCTGCGCAGGAGGAGCGTCCAATGATATTGTTCTCTACTTATCTTCGGACTTCGTATTCGGCAGGAGTAAGTGGGATACCTGAGCTGCTCGGATGAAGGGGATGCTGACGTCAGTATACCTTCAGGACATTCAGTTCTTGAGAAGTATCATTGTCAACAGCGTATTCAGCTATGCTTGTTATAGAGTTTTTTTGTGGATAGACATGTGATGTAAAAAGCTTTTTCTACATTTCAAAGGTCCTACTTTTTCTCCATTTCGTGGAACAGCCGAGCGTATCAGTTGTATGTTGTACCTCTGTGACGAGTTTCTTCTATACAATTTCCGTTCATCTCACTTCCAAATTTTGCTGACTTCCAGATTGTACAAACGGTCTGCTAGCCCTGCTGTTGTAAAACATGATCTAGTAAAGCTAGTCCCGAAACTAACTTTACTGTAATAGGTGTAAACGCTGCCTTCTACTTAAAAAATAGTTCATATTGACTAGGTTGCAGACACAATAGAAACTTCCGTTTTCTAATCATTTTTTATTGGTTTTTGACCTACTACATATAGGCCTAAAGTTTGGTGAGTGGCTAACTAGAGAGCAATTACAGCTCGAATTTTAATTTCTCACTTCAGTATTTTTATTCCACAGACACCTCACAGAGTCATGTTCACAGCTCTCATGATCGTGCATAACACTGAAGAATCCCAACTGAAAATCTTAAAGATATGATTAGATGGTCGAAGTGAAACTTGAATTTGTTTTAAATGAATCGTCAGTATTTGTTATTATTGCTTCGGCCGCCATCTGTTAGCGTTCAGACAGTTTACTATGAAAAGATGTCTTCATGTCCCCGTATAAAAAGTCCTTTTTATTCTGTCCATAAAGTTCAAACGTAATATTTGTTAGAGCATATACATACTATAAGGTTCTACGTCACATTTTTTGCCGATGCCCTCTTCATCTATCTCAGTGATGCTTATGACGGCGATTGTTATTGGATGTAGGCAAACTGAAAGCTATTAGTGATACAAATTTTGACAATGCACTTGATTCTTCTTATACAAAAAGCTTTCAAATCCTGTATTCAGGCACTGATAATAAAGTTTGTATAATTAGGACGCAGGCCAGAAATAAATCGATAACTCTCATCTTTACGTTGTTGGTTTTTAATTTTATGTTTGAGAACATGTTTATTCTTAGGTTGTCATTATTACTCATAGCGCAAATGGCAGTGCTTAGAAAAAATGATCATTTCTTTTTTGTGAAATTTATGGTTCACAGTGTATTTTTTATTTGAGTTCAGTGTTGCGTATGTTATTATTGTTCAGAGTTTCAGTTACATGGATTCATATGTGTTTGAGTCCTTTTTCTTACTGATTAGCTTCAGTTATGGCTCATAGATCTTAATTTAAAGAGATATATTTTTGTATTACAACAATATTGCTTTTTCATGAATTAAAAGGATGTCCGGGCAAAAATACTCGTCACAACTTTCATAAATAGCAATCATCCCATCCCTCCTTCAAGTAGGTATTACACACCTCCACGAGTTACGTTACTTTTTACTAAAAATTAAGGAAATAAGTTATTTATATTATAGACTTGATAATTACGATTTGTTGCATAGTTTCAACATATTAGGGCGTATGAAAGAGTAGGGTCAGTACTTGTGTTTTGACTTTAGAAAACGCACTTAATATAACACAAATTATGTTATTTTGGTGAATACTAGTACGTACATTGTACACAACGCTTCATATTTTGCAGAATGCGAATGAGATTATTTTCATGTTTATTTTCATCATATACTGTACTCTCATAATCCTCAGTTAATATCATCAGCACGCAGAAAATGATCAAGTTGAGTATCTGATAACATTTTTTTCCTATCTTAGTGAACAATACGTTGTGCTCACTGTAGACATGCATTAATTATTAACCTCTCGAGGCTGTTTCTCCTCGACTTCAGTTATCCTAACCACTCATGTGAACAACACATGCAAGACTCCAATCCTGCACTTTTTGCTCATTTGCGAGCTTGACAAGAAAGCATCTTTCGTATATTATTATTTCTTTCACCAAGCTCAAGAGATAAGACGTTTTGCAGCTCAGACTTCTTCAATGAACAGAACTCAATATACGAGCAAAATTCTTATCGGGCGAAAGCACTTTTTGGATCCTGAAACGTTTGATTAAGTTCACTAAGCGCTGAACAAGCAGAACAGAAGTCCCGACATGTCTGTTCGTACAACTGAAACTCTGGTCTAGGAATAAATATCGCAACACAATGAAAGTTTGTTTCCTCTCAAGTGCTGTTTTTTACCGGATATCCCAGCACCCTCCCTGAGATGGCCTTCTTGTTTGTCATGACCCGATGCAGTGTCCTGATTCTAGGAACACATCGAAGGCCAACTTCAGGAAACGACCTACTTCTGTACTCGTAACTTGATGAAAAAACTAGCATAAAACTCACATTTTGCAGATGCGTTGTTTTCTCATATGCTAATGTTAGTGTCGTCGAAGAAGAAAATTCTTGAAATGTCATACCAGCAGTTGTGCTAAAGCTGTGTCTGGACGTATGAGTTAAATAATTTTATTTAGAACCATTACTTACAAAATAAGAGAATTATTTACAAGGTTTTCCATTCATTTTTCGTACGAGTCCAGGTGAAGAATTTTCTCGAGAGTTTTTTTGACGCACGTCTGATGTATGCATAAGATCCAAAAACGATTGTTGTTATTTCGGACACCAGAGAACCGCCGAAAGGAAAAAAAATTGTTCAATAAATGGAGGGGCATATAATCAGAATGAAAGTCGTTTAGTATATATTAAAACATACCATCGTAAGTAACTCATTCTATGGAAATTAAGTGAGAAGTTACCGCAACTACAAACCCTTGAATTAAGATAGGAACACTAGAGCACTGGAAGCAGTTACTAGCAAACACTGGAACACTGAATGCAGTTACTAGTAAACACTGGAATATTAGATGCTATTACTAACACACACTGGAGCATTGGAGGCAGCTGCTAGCAAGTCATTTTTTTGGTGGAGTCTTCGACGGTAGCAAGAATCTCTACTTCCAAGACAGTAACGTATTTTCTCTACTGAGCTTCAAGAAACTAGGAGGATTGCCCACCCAGAGTTCTTGGCAGAAGATATATTCGACGATGCTGTAATACAGGCTCAGGTAAAATGATCTGACACATTTGTAGGTTAAATTTGTAGGTTAAATGTGTCAGATCATTTTGCCTGACCCTGTATATCATCGCTTACTTTCCTGTACATGTGTTGTCCATTAGTATCATGAGTATTTATTTTTGTTTTAATACAGACTTTGAAGCGTACGGACATGATAAATTTATCCCATAATAATTATCTACTTATGAGTACTACATAAATCAATTAACTCGTATTCTGGCGTTAAATGTGTTGTTCAAATAGAATATGGAAGATAATTAGTTAATTTTTCAATTAACTATTACCGCTAAAATATCATTACCAATTACTACAAAACATTTGTCCCTTTCCCAAATCCACAATCATTCACAAGTCACGCTCTAAATATGTATCAACTTGAAACTTCAAAATATTTTTGAAGTCTTGCTTGATTTTTTAATACTTTTAATTAAAGAAACACTTTGATGATGGTAGACAGGCAAAATAAGATACACAGAAGTAAAAAATATGATAATAGATCATGTAATTTCGCAGATGCTGTTGTCACTGTAGTTGTAATCGATGAACCAAGAAATTTGCAGGAGAGACTGTTATTCCTTACTCACTAATATTTTATTCACTTCAAGTATCATTTATAACACAGTTAATAATTATGTACTAAACAGAAATAATTTATCCCCTCATTCTAATGTAATTACGTTAATTTATTTTTGAATTTTTTTTCTTTCGCAGAATTCAATCGGTGATCTGAGGGATACCTCAATGTAAGTTGCAGATTACGCTTGTCAACCTAAATTTTGTTCGTCAACAGAGCAAAATTAGGCTCATAAAAGAACTCATTAACCGAAATTCTCCTACAGCAAGCCTTTCCTTACCTTAGAGTCAATTGTGTAACCCTTTCCGAAGCAGTGGATATAAACTAACATTTCTCTCAATTTAATTTGAACCCATTATCGGCAATTCATATCGTTTTTCTGCTCATGACTCATAAGTTAATACATAATTTTCCTCTCCTGCAATGGTATCCAGTAAACCTAAATTTATCCTAAAATTCATTTCGTTCGTTATACACGCTTCTCTATTATCAATTATTATGTTGTAGGTTTAATAATCTATTCTTTCCTCGTGATTAATGCACTTCTTATATCTGCATGCAGCTGTCGGTGAAGCCCTCCTTCCTCCTAAAATGCAAGAGACTTGCGTGGAAGTAGTTAAGCCACTTCAAAGGGACAGAAAAGGAGGATATCCTCGACGCATTTTCGCAAAGGTCACTGTATAATTTACATTCAAATACCACAGTGGTCAAAATGCCTATGTTGGTACAACCTGATTTTTCGGGTCAGGGCTGTAACCTATATTCCCTATTCATGCCTTCAATTTGAATGTTACCTGAGGCGTAAGTGTGACCTGAAATTTCGTAAGAGTGTATCCTATAGAAGTGGTTCCTATCATCTCACGATCAGAGTTATAAATTGCATCATACCTCTAATGGTATACACTTATGAAGAGTAGGTCAAATCAGTATTAGAAACGTTCCACAAACTTACGGTGGGAAAAATTAATTACTTTTAGGAGCATTACAATGACGTGAAACTACAGGGTGAGGCAACATAACTTTCTTTTCCCAAAGTGCTTTGCTTTGAAAAAAAGGAAGATATGTTGCCGCACCCTGTATTTCACAAACAAGGTTTACATGAATGTTTAATAAAAACTTTAACATGACGAATTCAAATCAATATATGAATGAGTTCTCAAAATGGTAACTTTTCTGAAATGTAATATAGTGTAAGAGAATGTCTGTATCGCTACGTAAAAATTATTCTTAATATAATTAATAGGTCCGTTGATAGAGATACAGCTTCTTAGCGTCCCATATTGTTTGAAATGGATCTTTATGCGTATTAGTTGGAATTTGCTTCCATTTTTTGATACATGCTTGCTTTAAATTTCGCATGTTTGAAGGCTGCCGGTTATCAGTTTGATTTTTTAGCTCTTCCCAACTATTTTATATTCGAATCAAAATAGGAGCATTGCTAATTCACCTAAAAATTCTTAGATGCCTGTGGAGCAGCTAACTTGCTCGCCTTGACTTGTGTTTTGGGTCGTAATCTCGCTGAAACACCACACGTCTTTCCATCTTGGCTTGTCATTATATTTTTTTTCATTATTTCTTGTTACATGAAGATCTGTTCAGGCTGTAAAAGGCCACTACACATGCAAATGATGTTGCCTAACTTCCTCTACAACTGATATGATGGTCTCCTGTTTGCTTGAGTTAGGGTGTCACTAAACCTTATTATAGCGATTATTGTCCAATATTTCAACATACGAATATTTGTATCCTTCTTGTAATCGAAATATTAGATCACAGTTTGGCTGAAATAACTACAATTGTTTAATACTTCAGCCATGGAGTTTCTGCGAGTTGCAAGATGCTTCTATCAGCTTGGAAAGAAATTGCTGTCATTTTTCCCCAACGTATTTATTTTGTCCCAAAAATTCACATAATCTAGGTCATTTTTTTCATGAATTTTCACCATTTGCATGAATTTCATTGCTTAAGTGATGCTGCAAAGGTCTGAAAAATTGTAATCAAAAGGAACAATATCAGCCAAATAAGGTGGATGAGATAAAACTTCCCAATTGAAGCTCATAATTTTTTCCTGAGTTATTCTTTCTGTATGAGGTTTAGCATTTTGATGCTAAAGCACAACACTTTTTCTATTGAGTAATGCTGGTCTTTTTTATAGAGCAGTTCTGAGATTATCAAGCTGCGAACAATATTTTTTAATAGTTTGGTCGGGTCAAGTAACTCAAAATGAATAAATCCTCTCATATACCATCATAAACAGAGCACAATCTTCCTTGGGTGTACTCACTGTTTTGGAATTTACTGTGCACTTCGATTTCGGTCTAATCATTATCTTTGGTTTTCAGTACATATTGTAGTGGAGAACCCATTTTTCGTCACCAGTGACAATTCTTCCCAAAAATGGATCTCGATGGTTCCTTGAAAGGAAAGATGTGTAGACAGTCAATCTTTGGTTTCTTTGAGCATCATTTAAATCGTGTGGAAACCTTTGTCCAATTTTTCAAATCTTTCTGAGTTCATAAAAGCATAAAGTTATAGTGGGATGAATCGTATTGAATTATTGAACTAATTCTTTGCTGGTTAATTTAGGATTGACCTCAACAGCATCTTTAATGGCTTTTTGATCAATTGATTTTGATCTTCCCAATTTTAGTGATCCTTGAGGTTGAAATCTCCTGATGAAAGCTTTGCAAATTACCGTTGGTATTTTTGAGCATTCAAAACATTCCTCCCATAAACAGTTTGAATGTTTCTTGCAGCTTCTGCAGAAAAAGTTCCTTTTTTGTATTCATAGACTATACAATGTCCTAGATGCTCCTCATTAATATCCATTTCTTGATGGTTAAGCCAATCAAAATTGGTTTAATATTACTAATTATTGTTCCTGATAGACTGATTCTGACATTAGAACACCAATTTAGTTAGAAATAACCAATTGTAAAACTCTTAGGAGACATCAAAGAGATCAAATAAAAAACGGCATTACTTTCTTTCAACCCTAATACTTTAGTTGAGGAATTATCCTCGCCCGGGAATTTTGGTTGTATCGCTTAACTTTAAATGCCATCGTCTGGAAGAGGTGACTCTAAATGTAACGATATTTCTGCTACCAATTATATCCTGGTCGTTTTATGATCTTCTCACAATTCCATTCAAAAGTAAACCCGTGAGATTATTTGTCTCAGAACATCCGTCCTTTGCTTGACGCTGACAGCACAGCATCCACTTTTTATTTACAACTGCACAGAACTTAACAGGACCGTAAGCTGCTTAGAAAGACTCTTGTATAATTCGTCTGTTTTTAATTTCTTAAAAATATTGCTTCTAGCTAGAAGAATGTGTTCTATATTTAGCATGATGAGTGCTTAAATAACAAGGGTATAGGAAAGTCCTGTCCTCCTCTCTTTCCTTTTCTTTTCTTTAACTTTGAGTTATTGGAACAAGAAAAAACTGTGACTGCAGATATTTACTGTTAGCAACTCAAACGTCTAAATGCATCGTTGCATAAAAAATGTTCTGCTCTAGTGAACAGGAAAGAAGTCATTTTGCAACACGATAACGCTAGACCCCATTCTGCCACACAAACTAAAAAAAATAAAGTGCTTAGGTTGGGGAGTTCTTTTTCACCCACCATACTCGCCAGACCTTGCTCCATCAGATTTTCACTTATTTCGTTCTTTAGAGCATTTCATCAGCGGAAAAAGATTCACAGATGTTTACGAGGTTGAAGCAGAATTTAATTCCTTTATTTCTTCTAACGGTGTTAATTTTTTTGAAAGGAGGATTAAAAAGCTCCCTAGAAGATGGACAAAGGTTATATCTAATGATGATGACTATTTTGCTAAGCAATAAAGATTTTTCAGTAATATTTCTTTCAATGATTTTTCCTAACAAAAATCAGGACAGAACTTTCCGGTATCCCTAATAGATTATACTGTATCTACACTGATGGTACAGACTCGCGTAAACTACACGTACTACCTCAAGAACTCTCAACTTAGGAAATGGATATTCAAGAAGTGCGTAGGACGTACAACTCTGGAGTCACAAAATTAATGATAAGCATGTTGGCAAATCAAGAAATAAATCAATATTGTTCTTCTGTAAGTAACACTGACATACCATGTTTACTCAACACCTAAGTTGCAAATTTTGATATGAGTTTTCAATTTATTACTACTTTTTCTTAGATTATTTAATGAAATTACTGCACAAACTGTTAAGATGAATGTGTCAGTGAACTTGCGTTAAACTTCTTTTGTTTTATGTTTCTTTGGAGACTTGGTATAAATATCTGTTCTCGTTAGTAAACTATCGGAACGTGGTGTTTCAATGGACAATTATTTTCATGATTTTGATGTGCAATCATTTTCATCAATCATTTCAATGGGCAATCCATTACATTTTCCCCACCAATTGTCGACATTTGTTGCAGGAGTTTTCATTGCGCACAGGGTGTTTTTGAAGTTTTTAACAGACGTCAGCTTAATTTACAACAACAAAAAATACAGCGAATGACGTTTATTTAATACAATGATAACTATAATACCACAGTTTTGCTCATGTTTATTGGTCTTCTAAAAAATTAAATTTGCGTTTAATCATAGGTGTCTGAAAATATAAGTCAACATCGATCCAAATGTTCACCGGATAACAGTGTAAATCACGGAAGTTGCTTCAACTAAATCGCCAACATCCGTTAAACGGAAGTTCTGCGTCGAATACTCAATGGTTAGAAGAACAAGGAGTAAGTACATAAGAACCTCATCGTTTCAGTGAGATATTCAACTTCATCCAAGAACATAAAACAACGAAAAGCATGAAAGGAAAACGATGTTCATGCACTCTGGCTGCTGTAAATGTGCTTGTTATGCTAAACTACTGAGCCTCGACTACTGGTTTTAGGGAGAGATGGAATCCATTGTCCTCCAACACAAGCCATCGACAATTGAAGATTCGAAAAAACTTGTAAGCAAAACCACGAGAGAAATTAACGTAGAAAAACTTTAATGTGCCGCTGCTGTTTCAGCAGAAATGTTCAGATCTGCGTCAAAAGAATGAACCTTATTTTGAAGCTAAAATTTAGATTCTGATACTTAATATGATAACATTATACAATACAACTGGTTTTCGATATATTATTTTACCTGGTAGTTAAAATATTGTATGGTGTTGATTCTATCGAGTGTTATAATTATCAAAAACTGTATGAACACCTGTAATTTTGTAAGAGAAAAAACATTTTTACGTTTCCTCCTTTTCATTTTGCTTTCGTGGATGTGATTGACTTATCGTAAGGCTAGCTCACATGTAAATTACTTTGAAAAAGCTCCTCCATAATATATTTTCTCAGTTTTCACCTTTTTGTGACACTCACAGCTACTGATGATAAAACTTCGTTGCTGCAACAGAGTTTAAACTTAATTGATATAATCTATTGCATCTTGTGACTATAATGAGCTGTATCTAACTACTATGATGTTTTTATTTGCGAATAAAAGTCAGCACTAGGATTCGGCACTGGATTCGACGAGCTAGTTTTTTATTCTATGTACAGTGGGTCTAAACCACTATAAGAAATGACCAAGTAATAAATGTTGTTGAGACACAGGTCAGGGCGCGAGATGGAGAGTAGCTGTGACAGCTTGCGAACTTTTACCAATCTAATGCGCGGTTCTATGCAGTGATTGTAGGACAAGTTTATTTTGACATTTCCTAGCAATAAGTAAGCGTTGCAGAGATTTTTCTTTGGCCGATCTGGATGCTTGAGGGCTCTGTGTATGAAGCATGACCTTTTGGATAGATGCTTGATGCAAATTCGATGTGGAAACTCTGTCTGTGATGACAAATTGAGTCGTTGCTTGATGAGCGTCTGCTGTCAAGGCAACTACTCGCAGCAACAAGCCTTCATTACCTCCTTGAAATGTCAGGACGGAACAAACACTTGGGTTGTGGCTCATAGAAGTGAAATTTATTTCTAGGCAACTGTTAATTGTATGTAGCTCTGTTTATTTCAAGAGAGGAAGAGAGACAGTCATGTAAGTAAAGCCATTGTACTTCAGCAGCGGAAGAACGAAGAAACTCAAAAAAAAAAATTAAATCTTTCCTGGCAAAAGAATGTCTAACCTTAAGCCAAAAAATACAATTTTATGTGATAATGCAGTAGACCTGATGTGAAGCAGGAGTGTAGTGTCCAATACAAGACACGTGTCGCATATGCGACTGCATTAGTCTTGCAAATGAGCAAGACACAAAAAAAAACAGTTAAAAACAAATTCTTCATGCCAACGAAGTTGTAGAAATGGAAAATTTTACAACCTATTGGTTCTTCAAGTATCTTGATTAAAATTTGCCAATGGGACATATCATATGTTAGTGATGGTACACTAAGTTTACAAACTACTCATTAGCACGAGCATAGAGACAGAAGTTAAAAATTATTCGGAAAAAATAAGAAGAAAGTAGAAGGAAAGAAAATTATTCTCACAATGGGAAGAATCTGTTTTCCGACTTTTACGCTAATATCTTAAAATTACTAAAACAAATGATCATAGATTTGAGGCTAATAGTTTTTATTTTCTTGTTGTTCATTCAATATGGGAAAATTCCGAAAGAAAACATTATAACGGAATAAAATATTTCATTATAGTTTGTGCAAACAAAACAATTCGGATGTTTTTTATTATTTTAAAAGTCTGAATGAGATAATATTGTGTAATAGGTTACATCATTGAGGCTTTGGACAACGGAGAATGAAGTAAGCATAATCTAGAAATGAAAAATCATGTACTCTAACAGCAGTTAAGGTTGAGAATAGGACAATCAATATAAAAATAGAGCAGTTAAATGTGCTGTTAAGTTATAAGAACATTTATGTACAAATTGACAACGTTTATACCAGAAGTATTCGTAAGGGCAAATATCATTGTGCACAACGTAGAGAAATCCGAAGTGATTTGCTAGCTGGTTAGCGACCATATGATGATAGCGCTGCGGCAGATGTTTCAACTTATGAAACTCCATAGGTTCACCTAAAGTTCTTGCAATATCTCAATTTTTGAAAAACAGTTGAGGAAAAATTTTCACGTTTTCATTTACTTCTAAACACAGAAAAAAGAGCTTGTTAATATAAACGCCAGGAGGCAATAGAATTACTGGTACTGAGCACTAACATTCCACATTGAAATACATGTATTAAAAAAGCCCTTCTCGCAAAGCGAACATTACGCTCAAGCTGTAATAAAACGTATGCTGCGTTTGAAAGTTTCCAATTTACAATAGTCCTGGAGAGCACAAGATACATTCCTAAAACGAACAGAAAATTTCCTCTATTACAGGTTTTGTACTCATTATACTCTTATATGGTGAAGCCTTGCTCAATTAAAGCCATAGTCAGCATCTCTCTTCAAAACCGAATTGAGATACTGAAGGCAATGTTATTATTTAATCCCTGAAACTAACAGAATCACCTCTATGGCTATTTGATTTGAAAAGACAGAATAACATTTGCATCACAAATAGAATGATGCATTTTTGTTCAGTTTCGTTCTTCGCAAACAAAATATCGCATTATGTTTCAATTGCTCAAATACATGCTCAGAAAAACTCATTGAGCGGCGTTTATACACTATATGTAGGTTCTTCTTACTCAGTTTTTCTAAATATTTTTTACGATCACTATAAAACATGCAGCGTCAAGTTGACCGTGGCATGAACTGGAGCGGAATTGAAAGTTTGTTAGGGAAGAGAGCATCAGGAGAATTACTTCATAAGTTCAGCACATGTGGAGTTACTTGACTGATATTGCAGTAGAGATCGTGCTTAATGATCTCCCCTCTTCCAATTTTCGTCTCTTCTATTCCGTAGGGTCTCTTTTATCACCAAGTCGAATTTTTTTTTGCAGATCTCTGTAAGTAAATCATTCCACAGAGACAAGTTTCTTTTTTACGTCATTGGTCAAAGATTAAAAGCTTGGTCGGTGTTTTGAGTGTCGTGTAGCGTAATTGTTGCCGTAAAAGAGCTGGTTGAGGTCTTTTTCTTCATAGCACGGAGGAATTTTGTTCCTTCCTCTCTCGCTGCGAGGAATTACACAAAAATTTGTAAGCCATAATACGATTTTGATTTATTTTCTTTTCCGTGAGCTTCTTTATGAATTAAACTTTGTTCTTTGACACCTCTACAAATGTAATACTATAACACTCTTTAGAAAGTAATTCTTTCATTAATAGATATAAAGAGGACCTATTCTGCCATACAGCGTATCCACCACAAATTGCTTATGAGACTAACATGGTACTCAATAAGATACTGCGTCTGGTCGGAAAGAATTTGTGCACAGCCAGGAAAGAATGCTGACTTAAAGTGTTTAGAAGGTGATCCATATTCTGTGTGATAAAAATTAACTTCGAGTGAGCTAAAACTAGTGCATGCACTACTTCCAAGCGGATTCTTTTAAATAACAAATAACAAGATCGTTTTTACCACAGGTTGTTTGAAGCTTTCTTTACACAGTCCTCTGTAACAACCCGAAAATGAAAAAAGAAGCAGAAAACACTGTAAAATGTAATCAAAGGCGTAAAAGGAGCGAATTAACAAAGAACGCACAACCGTCTTGTAAGCCCTGATAGAAACATTCAAAGATTGTCTTCAAACAATGAGTAAATTTCAAGGAAAATGCATCTTTATCATAAAATTAATTCTTTGTTTTTGTTTCTTGGAGTTTATGAAGTAAAATGCATGAGTCGAATTTTCAAATATTTTGCTAACTGCATCAGTAGTTTTTCACCAACATCAAAAGTCGGAAATCCGACGACAAAGATCATACACTTTCATTAAAGAGTACGGGCATACGAATTTGTACCCAAAATAATAGTTCCAGTGATTACTGTTTTTTATATTTCATGGCCGCATCAATGGCTTTATATTAACCAAGTGTCTGTATGATACGGACTGAACTCTCGACTGAAGCCTTTTAGTTCAATCCCTTCGATTGAACCCAAAGGTGAAAAAATAAATCATTCATAATTTATCGGTGAGAGCCAGGTAGTTACGAGAGTAGATTCAAACTAATTTTTCAATGAAGACAAGATTCAGATGTAAGAGACCTCCTCTTCTCCTCTAGTTATACACTCCTCTTAAAAAACGGCTACTTTTTTCATTAAGCGGGAAATAGTGGTAAGGCCGATACATAAGTACAACTCTATCACTGCATGTGGCATATGCAACTGCAGCTCTGACGTCCTTGCTTTCAGTTATTCAATTGTTCCCTGAGCAGTTCTTGCAAGAACAGAAACAACGCTCATCTAGCTGAAGGCAGCATGATTGACTCTCACGCATTGTTTGAAGGAATCTGACCGCGTCACGCACTACGGCGTCACGCACTACGGCGTTACGCACTACGGCGTCACGCACTACGGCGTCACGCACTACGGCCGTCACGCACTACGGCGTCACGCACTACGGCATCACGCACTACGGCATCACGCACTTAGGCGTCACGCACTACGGCGTCACGCACTACGGCGTCACGCACTACGGCCGGCACGCACTACGGCCGGCACGCACTACGGCCGGCACGCACACAATGGCTCTGAGTCAAGTCAGGCTCGCTGATAAAGAAAGTCAGTTATTCCGTTTTTTTTCTAAATATCGTCAGCTGAACGTTACTTCTATGGTTTGAAATTGGATGTCAGCTGACAGTAAGCATTTTGTCTTGAGGGACCAGAGTCCGGAAAATATTCTCGATAGAACACAACTTTTCTTTCGATGTTATGCACTTGTATTAATGCCTGATATTTTTACGTTTGGCACTAATAGTAATAATGAAGGTATAAATCAGATTCTATCCAAGTATATGATATCATAGAACGTTATACCATAAATTTAACACACTCTATTAAATAATATGTTACGAGCGTAGCGAGATAACAAGTGTTGCGTTCAAAATTTTATACCTGGGCAATATTTTTAACCATTCTATTTTCTTGACGCTCGAAAATATTTCATTGGTATTCAGAATTTTCTAGGTATCACACGTCTTCATGGAATTTTTTAGCAAATTAATTTCTCTAAATCAAGTTTTCAAACTTCGAAAATAAAAGCACGAGCATATTACATGCTGACATCCTACTACGCTCGACACAGTTGTGACTGTAATCCGCGCGAAAGGATACAGTTAAGGACGTAAATGCTGAAAAACTATTCCCTAGTTATTTGTTTGCTTTCTATAAAATCTCACTGTATTTATCTTCCTCGAACAAAACTCATTCACAAGTTGCTCGAGGCATCCGTCTTGTTTGGTAACTGGAAATTTACATGTTTCAGAAAGCGTGGTTATCTTTTGAAATTAGTGTATTTGTATTCGACCTGTTCTCATAACCTAACCTATAATTTGATTTTTATTAAAGCCCTACGTGTTTTGCTATTCTTCTATAGTTACAATTTATCAAACAATTGTTTCTAAGAAATGTTCCCTACAATTATTCTGCATTAAAATTAAAATTAACATTTTTAAAAGCTCTGACATAGTTAACAGACTTAAGTGTTTATTTCCCCCCCCCCAGCAATGTCTGTGCTCTACGATTACTGATGGCTGCTCATTTAATTGAGAGCTCGTTCACCTTCGAATCATTAAAATCAACTAGTAAAGTTGGGACGGGCTTGTTACATTAGGTTGAAAATATTTCTGACCCTGTTTGCCCTCATTTACTAGACTCGAATTCTATTTTCTCTTTTTTATATTATTGTTCTTTTGTTCATTGCTTTAATTTCATGTTTTTCCATTTATTCTCATTCATGAACAATTACCACCGTAACATTAATTCACTGCCTTCTCGCTCCTCATCGTGTAGACTCTACGCCCGCCTTAGCTTTGTCTGCAAACATCTACATACTTTTGTCCAGTCTCTCCATATAAAGGGTACGGCAACATAACATCCGTTTCTAAAGAAACTTCTTTTGAAAAAAAGAAATTATGTTAATGCACCTTGTACTTGACTAAATTTTCATAGAAATTACCGTTAAAACTCTATGGCATTTTTCAAACGCTAGATACGAGTTTCGTGAGGTATATTCTTTATACATAGAGTGTAACTAATATTAGTTATTGACGAATTCTCTAGTTTTTCTCATAATTACGTTGTTTTTAGTTGACCTCTACATTTACCTTTACTAATATTTTTTTTACATAGTTTGTATTCCATGTACCTTGCATGATGTTTCATCAACATGTGCTTCGTCTAACATTGTCTAACTCACTTCTGTACCTTTAATAAACTTTCAAACCTAATGTAGCTTAATCAGTTTCGTGCAAATGGAGCAGCTTCCTTAAAAAACGCTAAAGAATGTTCATTATACTCATATTTATTGTCCATAAACAAAAAAATTTTGTCCCCGAGTCTGCGTGCTTAAAGTTCAAACGAAGACCAAGTATCAAGTCTAGGTGTAGTTAAAATGGTCATGGTGCATTAACGATGAGTAACTTCACTTTTCGCTAGAACCCTCATTTGTACTTGGAAGCCATAAAATTTCCAATATTGGAGTTTAGCTACGCTTTGGTCAATCATTTGAAAATATAATAGCATAGCTTGTCTTTTTTTGGTCTAATTAAACACAAGCAACATAGCACCTCCGAGTCCTACTGTTTGTTACTTACATACAAGTAAGACTGCGCACGTTTCCGTGTTCGCTGAATGTTTAGGCTCATCTTTGATTGCCTGTATCCAAACTTAAATGAGGAACCGTTCATCTGTTCAGTTCCTATACGATTGCTTTATACATATTCTTCTTGGCTGCTGGTTGTTATGTATCACCATCGCTTCCGTTAAAAATTGTATGTTGTAGCCGATAACCACTCGGATGGTGCGTACATTCAATGCTGCAAAGTTTCTGCATTCATTGTTATGCAGTTCTTCTGTTCATTTTCAATTAACGATAGTTGTTCGTCTTGACCTTTCTATTAACATATGTAACCTTTTTACGCTCTAATTTTTTATCAGTATGACTGCTCGTACACGTTACTCTCCACTCCTGTGTTAGAGATGAGTGTGGCCGAAAACTGTGTTGGGGAGCGGGGGGGCAATGCGTGATAATGCGATGTATCGAATGCTTTCTGCTTCCTATTTAGGCATTAATGAAAAATAATACAGTAGGTAATGTGCAACAGATCTAGTTAAATTATATGAAAACTAATTTATCGTCAGAGACAATTATTTTCCTACTTCACCAGTTAGTTCAGTGCTAAAATTTAACTTTTCAGAAGAGAAATAAAATGCTTTAGAATTCAACTAGTTTGTGATCAAAGGATAACGTAATTTTCGCATAGAATACGAAACAACCATTAACTTTTTTCTTAAGCGAAGAACAAACAGTTTTTTCACACCACTTGTGAAACTTTGTCGTTCCTCTTCAAATTTTAACGTATATTAAATTCGTGGTATTTTTCTTTTAAAATTTATGCAAACTTCGTTTGATCGAAGTTTTGTAGCATTCAGATATGCCTTAATGCAATACATTTAAAAAAAAAAATAAAGGAGAATAAATAAAAAGTACAAGTTTGACCTACTGTCGGCATACAATCAGGATTGAATGACAAATTGTTACTATTAACTGCAAGCGTGACTTGGTTACGTTCTTCGGTATCATAGACGAACTGAGAACTAAGTACATACAATGTTCAGATTCCAGTTTAGAGATAAAGAATATTGAACCTTCGTTCGATACGTTAACTAATTAATTATTCAACTAATTATTTGAGCGTAATGGTGAGAAATGAAGATGTGTACATGAATTTTATTCCATCATACATGCGTCATCGCTCGAGACTATCATGTAATTCGTTCAAATTCTGGACTTGTGATTCAGAGACAATCATTATTTGAAATGATTGTTTACTCTCGTTTCCGAAGCCACTGATTCCTTGATGATCGATTCAAGCTTTTTTACCCAAAACTAGCGCTGAAAAATGAGCAATTAATTAGTTTGAACTTTCATTATTAGCTTCCTGTATCCTCAGATGTTCGACTATGATTTTAGAAGCCGGCCACAGGATATGCAGGCTACAATGTTGACTGATTCAACTGTCCCTGACTATACTTCTCCAAATTAACTGTTCCAATCCTACAACTCTACCGAATTTATTGTTCCAACCCTACACCTCTACCGAATTAATTGTTCCAACCCTACACTTCTACCGAATTAATTGTTCCAACCCTACAACTCTACCGAATTAACTGTTCCAACCCTACAACTCTACCGAATTAATTGTTCCAACCCTACAACTCTACCGAATTAATTGTTCCAACCCTACAACTCTACCGAATTAATTGTTCCAACCCTACAACTCTACCGAATTAACTGTTCCAACCCTACAACTCTACCGAATTAATTGTTCCAACCCTACAATTCTAATTTTTATCTTGTAACCCCTGTGGCAAGCACTGTATTTTTATTCATAAGTTTAATTTTACCATGTCTTTTTATTGTGACAGAGTGAATTACGTCTGAATTCCCACCATATGTTTACCATGAGCAGTGAGCTACCTACCACTTCTCAAGTCCACGTCAAATACCATCCAGGAACTGTTGACTTTCCATCGCCAGCCTTTAGAATTTCACGAAAAAAATACTTTTGAAAACTTTCTGACTCTTATGCTTGTTATGAAACCTTAACCGGATTGGCTCAGCAAAGCTTGTTATTCTTCTACTCTTGACTCCCATGACGGAAACTGTAGACGTACTTGTATTTAAATTCGAGAGTTTCTGCCTCTCCTCACGGTGAAATGTCTTAAATGAGCGCCTCAATGTTCACTGATACTTCACGCTCAATGCCAGCTTTCTTTGCTCCGCGAGTTTCCCTTACTTCTTCTACCACTGGTGGTCATACGCCATTCGTGATTAGGATGCTCAATGTTTAAAAAGATGTGTGGAATATTTCCTGAAAATAAAAGCCTCATATACACATGAAGACTCGCAACACGTTATCTCATGCGACCCATTTCAGGCATGTTGAGCAATCAGTGGATGAATTTAGAATTATATAATACATATATCGTAATTTTAAGTATCAGTGATATTGTCTTGAAAATTATTTACTCAAGTTATTACATTTTGAGAAAACCTACTTTTATTACTGCGATGCATGGAATATGTTCCTTATTAAAAAACTTGAGCGTTCATAGTCAAATACGGGTAATAAGGCAGGGTCTGAGACAGCACAACATCGCTGCGACACGCTTCGCCGAAGCTGCAGCACAATGCAGCTGTGACGGAGGTCAGGGGCAAGCTGCAGCGAGCTACTGGCCTGCCAGCCTCATGGAGTAAATTAATAACAAGGCGGTGTGCTTATGAATGATGTCTCTCTTCTATACTCCTAAGCCCAAAATTAGTCTTACTACGATTAGCTAACACGTTGTTAATTGAAATGCTCTATACGTACATGCTATTGGGCTTCATTGGTTACCTAATTGAAGACATTATACTAACAACGGAGAATGATATATTTATGGTAATGAAGAGATAGTAAGACGATATTAACTCTCGAAAATAAAGTGTTCGAACACGGCAGTTATTCTTTTGTAATTGAAACCCTGTAAGTTATTCTACTCTTGTTTATTGTGGACACTGTCATACTCTTCTAACCTAATTTTGAAACATAGTTTCAGAATGTAATGTTCTTTGGAAAAATATGAAAGGATTTTTCTTTAAAGCTTTCATAAGTTAAGGGTAATTTCTCCTATGAGTTCAAGTTTTATTATTGGATAATTCAGTCCAGAGACAGTGTACTACAAATTTTAAGTTAGCTGTAACAAAATGCGCGTTGTTTTCAGTTTAATATCAGGCAGAAGTTATTAAGTCATCGCTGTACTCGACAAAATTAAGTTCTTTTTCCACCAGTAAGTATTTGAATACTAATGAAAGTAAATTACGTCCCTTCATTAAATTAAGGAAGAGCTTTCCAGCACAGTTCTGGGTTGATAAAACTCATCTATTTGGAAGAAATGTTGAGAAAATTCATTTCCTAATGAAGAATCATTCCCAACATGCATGTGCCAAATTAACTGATTGAGACTCCTGCACCTATGAATGACTGATTTTCTGTAGATCCTCAAGCAAGGCCGGCTAGTTATGGAAGACCAGTATGTGACTAGACACATTACGAACTGCGTGACGGCTGCAGTCATCAACCATGTCAAGGATGAATTATCTTCTCAAGATATTCGTCGCAGCTCAGTTTACTCCCTTGTTTCTGGCTAAAAGGACGAAAAACGTGAGAAAAAATTCCTTTTCCTCTCATAAACTTGACGTAAATGACTGACGAATATTCTTAAAGAAATATATGAACATTATTTATACAATCATCACAACCAGCCAAAAGTTTGGGACCATCCCGAAATTTTCCAATACACTTGTAAAATATTTGTGTTTGGGGTAGTAAATAAGCACATTTTATGTTCTTGCAAATCCACATACAGATTTCTATGTGAACGTTATACATTTTTGTGCCATAAGCCTTGAATATTACTCTATATAGAAACATAGACCTCTTTACTGGAAGTACTTTAGTATTTAAGGCCATTCAAATTGAGCTTGCCAGTTCAGATTTACATCTGTAAACTTAATACAAGAGAGAAATACTTTTTCGAAAATCTAGAGTGACCATTAATATAGATTTAGATTCACCTAGAATAACTATTTGCTATTAACATTTAAATTAAAGTATAGATGAATTAACTAACCTTTCTTCTTAATTTTCAGATTTAGTTCGAGTTGAATTATTGTATACTTGTTTGCAAAGATAGAAAAAACAAAATTATCTCTTTACCGACACAAAACTTATTATTGTCCCTACTTTACAAGAAAATCTATAAGGAGGTCTCAAACGCTTTTCTGTTTGTGTATATGTGCAGACTTCAAGTCTGTAATTTCAATAATTGTTTGAGGTCAAGCAGCATCACATCACCGTGCAGCAGTGCCACCTGCCAAAGCAAGTAACTTTAGACGGCTTTTGAATTTTGTTCATTTTTTCTCGTTTGGTCGCAAGTAACTGAGGACTGAAAGATGAAAAATAATCCGTCGTAGTTATCTTTAAAATTAAATTACGGAGACTAATAATACTACAATAATTGATTAGATTTTAGTTTAGTTGTTATTTATCGTTCCAAACTTAATCTACTATCTGCAAAAATACAATTATGCTTAGTTGCTTCTGAATTTAGTACGTTTCAATCGTACGAGAGGATATTTGTTAGATTTTATCCTCTTTTTGGTGATTGGTCAAAAATTTGGGTTTGCTCCCAGATGTTGCAATAACTTCTCCCATCTGCCATCCCCAAATGGGGAGTGTTCATTTCTGTGGCAGTTGATTTCTATTTGTGAGATGTATTTTAGCGGACTTTAGTAAGCAGTGTGTTTTCTCTCGTCATTAAATTTCTACCACTGTTAAATTATTACGTTTCTTAACTGATTAACTAACTAAGATGTATCTAATTAAATCAATCACTAACAAACTAATTAATTAATTAATTAACTAACTGACAAATTCTTAGTAATCATTGAAGAAAATTAATCCAACGTACATGCCTGTCAAAATAACATTGCGCGCATTATTGAGAGTACGCTGTAGGAAATATATAAAACATTAGGATGGTTATTTAGATACTTTCAGGGTCTTAAATTTTTTAGGCAGTCTCCTTGGAATACAGAATTAGGTTTCATAATAATGCATTACACTTTACAATGGGAAATTAGATCTTAGAATAGGAAGATAAATCGTAGAATAAATCATAAAAATTTTTATTATAAAACTAGACCCTACAGTGGAAAGTAAGATCTTAGAAAATAGAACTAAATCTTGTGATAAAGAACAACATCACCGAACATAGAACTAGGTTTTGGAACGAAGACATATATTTTTGAATGGAGATATAGATATTGGAACAGAGAACTAAAGTAATGACTAGAAAACTAAACCGCTCTACACGTTTTAAGATTGATTTGCAACATCAATTTTCACGCAGTGTATAAACCCATGCAATTTTGCTTATTCTTCAATAGACAAATTGCCAGTCGATAAGTATAACCAATTTCAGTAATTGGACAAATACTCCACAGGTAATCTTAAAATGAAATAGCGACGAAAGTTACAAAAGCGATTTGAGTTCCACGGCATTCATTGGAAATTTTGGATAAGAAAGTTATCAGAAGAAGGGAGATAGCTTCAAGTAAGCATTTTTACCACTGGATGAACTCTCAGCGTTTTACAACTTAATGAGGCACATAAATGCTCGGTGGCTCAAGGAAATAATATGAACCGTCAGACATGACGTTTTGCCACAATCAGTGTCTTATGCGCCTGTAAGGCAGAATGCTTGGCTGGACTCGAAATGAACTTTTTACTGCACTAAATTGGTGTTTTTTGTAATTCAGCCAGACTGTAGCACTTATCAGTCCTTCAAGCGTCTGAAGTTTGAATTCAGCTTTAACCCTTTCGATACTGACGGTACATATAAGTACTGCTCCAATTTTTCACATTTTAAGATGCAGAGCAACACGTGTGTCTGTACAAACGCTGGTACGGCAGTGCAAGCTACAGTTTGATCAGAACAATGCAGTGACCGTAAAGCATCACAAGTATCTTTTTTTAAAAATTTGATGTCAAATATGTTGAAAAGGTTCTGATATTTGCATCATGGTACCGAAAGGGTTAACTGGCATTTGAGTTGGATGCGTTTTTGATTGAATATCGCAGTAAAAAGTATGGAGCGCTACTGCGAACTAGATTATTTTCTAAATTCACTGAAAGATTATGCAATTAAATTTCACAGCGTAATAGTCTGCATTAAGCTATTTGATAATTCATCCTTTTCGTACAAAATATATGCATATTAGTGAACTTGATTAGCTTTTAATCAAGTCATTCTGATTTCTTAGGCTCTTCTCAGCAGGTAAGTAAAGCTGCAGACACGCATTGATCTTATAAACCAAAGTCAGAGGAGTACAAATGAGAAGGTACTCACCAGCCTCTGACGTGGTACTGCTGTCCTGTGCGTTGGTTGTGTCTACTTCAAAGAAGTTTCTCTGGTTCTGATCGAGCCGAGTTCGGGCCCCGAAGAAATTCGCAATGGCAGCGTATTGCCTCACTCGACTCACATGCTTTCTCGCCGCTCTCTTGATGGCGTGATTGTGGCCTTTAATGTGAAAGTGTCCAGGCTGATGATGATGATGGAGAGTGCTTTTATTACCCTGTAATAACGTGGCTGAGTGCGTGGTGTTTGCTGGTGAGAGTCGGACTGCCCGACTGTCTGGCTCAAGGTCAAGGATTCGCGTTTCGTTTGTGAGATTCTTGATTGTAGGAGCTAGCACTGGATTAATGAACGATTTCAATGGGCTTTCTTTTGTTGCATTATTTCTGAGACCGTCATTTGAAGGAACTCTGACGTCGTGTTTAATGCGTCTTAAATTGTATCTTGACTCTCCTGCAAACTTAGGTTCGTACTTACGATGCGTATCCTTCTTTATTCGCTGTATTTGTTCATATTCATGCTTCATCTGTGGTACTTGTACGGCTTTAGAGCCAGAAATATTTCGACTTCTTGTACTATTTATAGCCTCCTCGGCATGACTTTTGTTACTTCGTGTGTCTCGCTGTACTGCTAACGCACTTTCCTGCAGAGAAATTACTGATCCATGAGCTGTTCTATTGATGACAGCAACATTGTTGTGAGGCTGTTTTCCCTCAACAGCTTCATGTGCTGGATTTCGGTCAACTCCACCAGTTTTTCTTGCAAGTCTCTGAGGAGCAAGTCTTCTTTTCCGCTTTGTTTCATAATTTTCTTCTGGCATTTCCGCCGTTATATCTCCTCCACAGGTCAATGTTCTTAAAAGGATATCGGTAAATGTGTATGAGTAAAAACAAGTATGTGATTTTTGACGTTTAATTAAGCCCAGACACGTAAAATATTTGTATATTAGGAAAAGGGCTTCGAATTTTCAGTTATTTATTTTGAAACGTAATGTCTGAGACCCCTCTGGCCTCTTTGCAAGCAAATTCCGAGCCTGTGACTCACTTTCGTTCATGCGTTTACTATGATATTTATACTTTGATCACTGAAACTATAACTTTTTCTAGACGCCAGTCGTGGATGGAGCAGACGCTGTCATCAAAGGAGCGTGTTGCGTTGGATTAAATTTTGATCCATTTTCGAGCTAACCTGCAAAAACGAAGAAAATACGTTATTGTTAACTAACTTGTTGTCATAATGACATGCGTCAATTTTACATTTAAATGTAGATTTTAGGCATCATGTATTTTGCATTTTAGGATTCATTTATGTCAACTGTAAAGAATGGAGAATTTATTTTAAAGTGTGATTCTAGATTACACTTAGTCAAATTCATTTCAGAAGTTGAAAAAATGTTAGCAATGTGTGCTACATTTAAGCTTACATTTTGAATACAATTTGAGAACGAAAAACCGCTGTTTACAGTAGAATAAAGAACTAATAAAATCTTAAATTTTTACTAAATCAAAAATATAAACATTAATAAATTTTATTTTGCTCCGCATACTTCTTTATAATTCTACATTTACCAGTTAGGTTTTACACTCACGACGCACAATCTATGTATGATTTAAGTGTATTACTTCATTTCTCATTTTTTAAAATTTAGCAAGAAAAAAAACAAGAGATTTTAGTGCATTATCAGTTAGCTGGCAGAGATGAACTGATACGCTTTCGAATCAAATAATTATGGAATATTAATATCGTGTATCATCTATCTTCTTATATAAAAAACAGTGTTTCTCTATCTCTCTTTATCTGTGTGTGTCTTGAAGAAAAATTATTGAAATGAAATCAGAACGGGTATACATGTATCATATTATAAGCATTGTACTGTGGATACCAAAGACGCTGGATTATTATAAAATCCTAGGGAACTACGCAAAGTCGTGTTATCCATTGCGAAAAAATCTTATCATAGAAACGAAATTCAGCAGCACATATATTGGCCATTGGTGAACCGCTGTTTTATCTTCTATCAAACATTTTTAACAAATGTATAATGCAAGTGAAATTTATCTTCGGGTGTTTAATTGTGCAGGAGTTCTGCCTGTTTTTAAATCGGGCGATTCATCCTGTGCATCCAATTATAAACAATTTCTACTTTATCCATTTTTAAAAAATTGTTTGAAAAAATAGCTCATCAAAGGTTATTTGGTTTTCTAGAGAATCATTCTGTAATATCACCATCTGAGTTTGGATTCCGAGCAAACTCAAACACTATTTCGGCAATATTTCATCTAGTTGCTAGCGTATTACCTGCCTTTCATCGTAAAACTTACACCATTTGCTTGTTTTTAGATTTAAAGAAAGCGTTTGATACGTGAACAAAGATATATTGCTGGCGAAATAGAATATTTATGGCATTAAAGGATGTGTAAATAAGATGGTTAACAGTTATCTTTCAGACAGATACCTGTATGTAATCTCCAATTCAGCTCAATCCAAAGTTTTACCCGTGAGAGTTGGTGTTTCCAGGGTTCAGTGCTAGGCCCGCTTTTTTCAGTAATTTTATCAATGAAATTGCAGTGATGAGCTCGGTGGAAGTCATTTTCTTCACAGACAATACTGTTTTTTATTTAAAATTCACATCGACGCTGCCGATAAAATAAACAATTTAACTATGAATCTCAGGCGGTTGCTTATTACAAACAAACTAACAGCGCAGGTTGAATAGATTAAATTAATGTTATTTTCATCCAGGCCCCACCTCTACTTGTACCTAATACTATTCTTAGTCGTAAAATCCTAGACTGGGTAGAATATTTTAAGCATCTGGGGTAATTTTAGATGATAAATTGACGTTTACGGAGCAAGTAACTGCAGTTTCTAGTAAATTTAATAAGTGTTGTGGACTTATTTATTCGGTTTCTAGATTCTTACCGCAAGATGCTCTGAAAACATTTTGCTATTCTCTTCCCTACAGGCATTTAATTAATTCTACACGCAAATAAAGTAAAAATAATCTTGAATAAGATCATTCGAACTATCTCAAGAGAGACGCTGGATTATAACAACGAAACAACTCATACCATAGATATTGATGAAGATTTGAATATATTGCCGTTTATGTACCATTATTTTCTAATTAAATTTATTATTTCGTCTAAATGTTCACCATGTAATAAACGTGAACTATATTTTACGCCTCATTATGTATGCACACTTACAACACTCGTAATAAGAAGAGATGAGTGAACAGTTATTTCGTACCAGAGACAAAGACTATATAATACGTGAACTCTTGTAGTATGAGTTAAGTATCCTGTGCTTTTTTCCTATGTACTTGAATAAAATTAAGTTTTCAACTTATACTGCAGCTATGCTTACAAATGTCGTGTTCTTTTGTTTGTATGAAGGTTTGACCTCGAGGTAGTATTTTTTTATTGTTAGGTCAATTATTTTTTTGAAGCATTCTGATTAGTGAGTCCTGAAATTTTTACGCATTCATCATATGGAGGAAGGACACTGGATGCAGACTACTTGAGTTGAGTTCACACAGGGGTTGTCAGCAAAATAAATAATCGCTTTCTTAATTTTTTCTAGGTCTTTAACTTCTGACACTTGCATTTATTTGAATAGTTTTTTATTCGAATAACATGATGAACATATATGTGTATTTTTATTTCCTGTACAATTGTATTAAACAAAATTATTTTAATTCAATTTAAATGAAACGCCTGATTAGCCTTTGGCTTTCAATAGGAAGCAGAGAAAAAAATACGCCATTTTCTCCTGCTGTTATTTTTCTCGTACACGGCCATGTTATCGGTAAATAAGATACAGAATGAAACTCTTGTATATACTCATGAAAAATGTTCAGGTTATGATTGTACCTGGGGTAGAACTGAAAAATGTATTCTATTTCATAGATCCCTAATTCTATCACTTTCAAGCTATAGAACTTCCAGGGGTACTATCCAGGCCATGTTATCGGTAGATAAGATACAGAATAAAAATGTTGTATACATTCATGAAAAATATTAATTTAAAACACAATAATCTGTTGAAAATTTTTAATACATTCGACTATATAATCAATTTAAATTAATCAAATCTAATCGAACTTATAACGCAGCTATGGATCGAAAAATCCTTAATGTTATCACCTTTAAACTGTGAAATTTTCACAGGAACTACCTAGCTGTACTATATTTTCATGTTGAACCTATATTTCATATAATATATATAATATAAATATATATATTATAATTTCATATAATATATAACATGTTGAACCTATATTTCAAAAACCAAAAAACTCCAACACTATTTCGATTTATCGAATCATTCACTAACGTTAACAAGGACCATTTTACGCTCAATAAACTTCATTCATTAACTGCACAGTCACTCTTTTTGCTTCACTGCTACGGCAAATTGCCATGGAAATTTACCAAAGAAGAGGTAAAAGTGAAAGTAAACATTGCCCTATACTGAAGTGATGGGTTCAACTACTTTGCGACCTCCCGAACCTTCCTTTTAATTGTATCTGAAAATATGTCCTTGAAATTAATAAGCAACTGGAGTGTTATAGATTCAGCCTGTGTAATCAATGCTAGCCAATTTTCTGATTCAATTCATTGGCTGTGTTACCAATCAATATTGAGAGCCAAGGATTTTTTCAGAAAATTTGTTATTTTTACTGACCTAGTCTCACATATCAGCATTTCATTATTTCTGGCAAAAACTAAAACAAAAAAATTAACATGACAGATATTTAAGACGACAAAGTATACAAACAAAATAATATATTCGTTAAATAATAATCATTATGAAGGTCATATATTAATTGTATTTTAATCTTAACAGTTGTAAGAGATCTCGAAAGAACTTGTACGGCCATTTGTAATTTTGTTTTTGAAGTAACTATAAGGCTGTTACAAAAATAATGGCCGATTTCAGAAGCATGCATTTAATAGTTGGTAAATGAACAATAGAGATGTTAAACTTAGTCAAAACATGAACCCTGAGCAGCTAGGCATCTCTGCCATCGGACTACGAGATTATTTATCCCTTGTTGATAAAAAGTTAATGGCTGTGACGCAACAAAATCTTTGAAGGTCGTTTCCACCTCTTGTTTAGACCTAAAAGTTTTGCCATTCAAAAATGTGCTTAAGTGCTTGAATAAATGATAATCAGTAGGTGAAAGATCTGGAGAATATGGAGGATGTGGTAAAGTCTCGTATCCCAGTTCTGTGAGTTTCTGGACGGTCATTCTTGCAACATGTGGTCGCACGTTATCGTGGAGCAGAATTAGACCACATCGATTCACTAATGCCGGTCTCTTTTCGCTCAACCGAGCATGCATAACAGCGAGATCATTGCAGTATCTCTCTGCATTAATGGTTTCAATGACTCCCAAAAAACTGTAGTAAATAACACCTATTGCAGACCACCAGACAGTCACCATAATCTTTTTCTGGTGCAACATTGGCTTTGGGAAGTGTTTGGGGGGCTCATCACGATCGAGCCAATGACCTGATCGTTTACGGTTATCATAAAGGACCCACTTTTCGTCTCAAGTGACAATTCGGTCAAGAAAGGGATCGTTGGTGTTGCGCAGAGAGAGCATCGAGCACACTTCAAAACGCCTAAGCTTTTGATTTTCATCGAGCTCATGAGGAACCCATTTATCGAGCTTTTTCACCTTTCCAATATTCTTCAAATGGCACGAGACTGTTGCAATGCTGACACTAAGTGTCTGAGACATTTCTCTAACACTTTGATGTGGATTTTGCTCAACAACCGCATGCAATTGCTCGTTCTCGAGACTACCCAAACGTCCTCTACCCTCTTCATCTTTAAGGCTCTCATCACCACTCCGGAATTTCCCGAACCACCTTCGTACTGTCCGATCCCTTGTGGACTCTTCTCCCCATGCTCGGTTGATATTGGCAGAAGCTTCGGAGGCGTTGTGCACAAGTTTGAACTTGTGCAACATAAGTAGGCGAAGGTCATGTTTTGTCATGTTCATCATGGAGGGATTCTATCCTTCAAAATTATGTTCTGTCTGATAAAAATTTACAAAATATTAATGAGCACACATTAATTGTTATGCATGCCAAGGTTCATCGAAAATAAACTAAGAAAGTTGCGTTAAAATTACTTTTCAAACCCCAGACCTTCGAGCGGCCAATATTTTTTAACAATCTAATAGCTGTGTTTTTAATTTTACACTTTATAACGGCCCATAAATTTTCAATTGAGCTTAAATTTGGCGAACATAAAATAAAATTGCCACACCATTAAATTGTTGCATGAAACGCCCAGTTTCGCGTAGTAAGCATTCACCAAATACCTATTCTATTACACAAGCATAATCTTCGTTCAAAGTATTGAAGGTTGATGTATAAGCCAAGGAGCTCATTCAAAAGATCACAATAAAAATAGGATTTAATACTTGGTGCAGCTTTATCTCGGCAGTGAAGCTGGGTGAATCATTTCATTTTTAATCATTTTATTTGCCCTTTAAACATTCCCAAGGGTGATGAATTATGAAATTTTTAACTTCTTAGAGAATGAAACACTATTCTCTTGCTCCAAAGACCAGCGTTTGGAATTTCAAAAGAAGATTGTGTTTATGGAAGACAATTGCCTCGTTACATTCAACGTAAACAACTAAGCAATGTCTTGCCTCATTGAGCTTTAAAAGCACTAAACTGATAGTTTGGCCACCCTCGTTGCCAGATTAGGACCTAAATTCAAATTTATGGACCTTTATAAAGTGTAATATTCATGTAGATAAAAAACAATTAACTTCAAAAGCAGCATTATAAGACGCCGTAAAAGTTGCTTCGAGTTCTGGTCGAACCGTTACGACTAAAAATTCTATAAATTCAGAAACAATCGTCTCATTGAGGTCATCTAATTTAACAGACATTATATCAATGAATAACATTGATGTGAGGTTATCATTTAAAAAATATTATTTTTCAATGATATTCAACATTTACATTAACATTGATCGTTTAAATCTTGTTTTAGCCATTAATTCATGCCAGAAATTATGTAAGATTAGTATCTTAAGTCTCTAAAGTAAACTAATTTTGGGCAGAAGTATTTTTCTTTCAACAAAGAGTGTCAGAATTGTAAAAAAACAGAGTTAGAAAATTACCAGAAGTTGACAAGATATGATAAATTTACTTTAGATATGTCTTCATTTTTGGAGCATATTTTGAGAACTATTAGATTTTACTGTTAACGTGGGTCGAACTAAATGCATGCATATCAATCCAGTCTAGCTTCAACACTTGATTAGTGTCAATATCAAGTAAATTTCATCGAATTTCTTCCAGTTAACGAAAATTGCAATGAATTCGAAAACACGTTAGACTGTGATGCGGTTGTTCCTGTGTATGACAATCAGTTAAGCTACTCACAAACAAGCTCACTTTGCAAGGTCGAGAAGGAACTCCGGCGTCCGAGCTTTTCAAGTTTCTGAAATAGGCCTATCCTTCAATTATCTGAAGTTTAATTTTACTTGAATGTGTCTTTGAAACACTTTTAGAGAACGTGGTTCATTTGCAATGCGTTCATCAGTAATCGTCCATAATTCAGCAACACTTCTTGAAGAACATCCTAGCTCGCTTCATATACAACCTTATGCCACCGCTCACGACTATGCATTTTTTTCTATCATAATTCGTACAAAACTACTCCGTTAAATACTTTGAGCTGCACACTTCTATTAGTGGAACTCTCTTAATATCTTACGTCAGGATACACGGAGAAGAGCCGTTGAGAGCTATGCATAGATATTTTATTGCATATTTGACACCCTGATAAAACAATATGAAGAACAAAGCGGATGTGAGATGATCAACATTGCAATGTGTTTTTTATAACTCCAAAGGAAAAACATCATTGATAAAAATACCTTTTATTGCCTTGCTAGAACTGGTGCATTATGTCATGGCCAATCCCGAGACCTTATCCGTGACTATTCCGAGCACTTGCACACACATTTAAACAGTGCATCTATGTGAACTATCATTCATTCTTCATTACCGATGATATTTCATTATTGTTTGTGGACATTCTTTTCGGTACATTCCACTGAAATTCAGCTGTGAACATATCAAAAGACAAAACTATTTTTTCTTAAAAGTTTCATGGGTAAAAAATATACCCAGTATGTTGATAGATGGGCGATCTGCATGAACAATCCAGGGACCGCTGCCGTGACTCATGGCTCTGCTGATCGTTGCGCCACAGGCAGGAAAAATAGAAAATAATCACACGATGGCATTTGCCCTGTCCATCAGAAGAATAAATGCTTGAAAAGTACATTAGTTTGAGAAGGAGAAGCTTCTCTATTTTCAATTCCATGTTTGATCGTTTATTTACATAATTTGACATGTTATACGACGTTAACGTAAGATTTTGTCAAGTTGTTTTTGTAGAACTAAGCAATTTCGAACGCAAACTGTCAGGTACAGTAATATGTGCATCTAATTACAGATAATTTTATTCGTATTTCAAAATCTTGAAATTACTGAACTGAACAGAGGATAATAATAAAGTAAACCTAGTGCTTTACGTGTTAATCAGGATCCCCTGATTAATACGTCTATTGGTGATAGTTTTTTCCTTACAGCCAGCATCAGTATAGCCCAATATGACCACAAAACTTCGAACTCAGACAGAAACTGTTAGCGATAGATTCTGCTGCTGGCACGGCATCAACAAAGAAAATGACAATGGTGTCCAATGTAAGTGGAAACACAACAACATATGCGGATATCTGTAGACTAAACCCCCATTACTGGCACCAAGGAAATTATTCTCTAGCGTGCATTTGACTACTACACATTTATTGCCCTCAAAATACAACCAATAAACAGTCATAGGATTCAACGATTAACCAAAAATATAAGAGCAAGGACAATCACTTTCAGTCGTAGCATTTTTATTGATTATTAATTAAACACTATTTAAAAAAAATTTAAATACAAATATCTCGACGTTTCGAACTTTTAGATCATTTTCAAGAAGCTGAAATAAAACAAAAACACGGGTACAAAAACACCTAAACATAACATTGTTTTCAAATAGAGCATATATATATATATATATATATATATATATATATATATATATATATATATATATATATATATATATATATATATATATATATTTTAAATAGTGTTTAATTAATAATCAATAAAAATGCTAAGACTGAAAGCGATTGTCCTTGCTCTTATATTTTTGGTTAAACTTTACGAAACGCAAAGCATTATTATGTCAATTGAAGGATTAAGTGAGTACATGTGTTGCACTTATAGTGTTTGTGCCCTTCAGCATGCATTGAGGACTTGCTGTTCCAGATATGACAGCTTTGTTCATTCAAGTTCTTGCTAAATGTTCAGTTTAACCTTTCACCTCTATCATCTGAAGCAATAAGCTGATGTTTATTGGAAGAAAGGCAAAATATTACTCCCTCCGGTCGGAAATATTTGGTCCATTAGTAGAAAAGTGTGCGCGTCGTAGTTTTTTATGAATAACTTTTATTTTCTATGCAATAAACGGTTGTTTAAAGTGTGTTCAACAAAAATTTTATCATCAAGGTTAATAAGTGGCTACGGCGAATATAACTGTCTCTTTCTTTCCCAGATGATATTTAAATTTTTCTTTAACTACCTGCAGTGATTTAATAACTATGGAAAATCAAGATAATGTTAAGGCAAAGCACACACATAAACGACACACAGAAGATTTAACTGATACTGAACGAAGAGCAGTATTACAGGCTCTACTGAAGAGATCTAAAGCTCGAAAGCTGGAACATTAACCAGCCTCCAAACACTCCAGACCTGCATGCACTTGACCTGGGTTATTTCAATCCAATCTAATCCCTTCAGCACCAAAGAGCTCCAATTAACATTGACAATTTAATTGAAGGAGTGAAAGATAGCAATGAAAAATTTCAGAGGTCAGAATTGAATATTTTCCTTACTTTCCAGCAATCATTGGAATAAATTATTTTTGGCTGACAGTGGCACCAATTACCGACTATACATATTTGTCGAAAAAATAGTTCGAAAGAAAAGGCTTCTAAATTCAATCAAGATCTCACAGGAATAAAAGGATGAATTAACAAGCATTGAGTAAATATTTGAAGATTTATTCTTATTTAATATCACAATATTCTTTTTTATTCGTTAATACATTTTTAATTTTATGTATTCTGATAATGTATGAAGTATATGATTAAGTTAACCTGTATTTTCTTTGAAACAAACCTTGTGCAAGAGTTTTAACTTGTATGCATCAAATATTTCCGACCAACTTCAAAACTCATATCGACCAACTATTTCCGACCGGAGGGAATACATTAAAACCATTGTAATACTTTATAGACATATTTCACGGTCTGTTAAAACTTATCCAAAAGCTAATGGTGACCCATAATCATTTTAATAAATAAATATTTTGTTTACCTCAGGTGTTTCTATCGTTCTGTCGGACCTCCATTATCCAAATGTTCATGCCACAAATATTGTAGTGAATCACTCATCTATGTCGTACTGGTTAAAACATCTGTTTAATAAGAGTCCCTGAGCTATTATATGTATGACGTTGCCAAGGTCTAGATTCATCAATACTGACAGAGATAAAACAAGCTCAACATGTTCCAGAATTAAAGTTATGATAATTAAAGTGAATGTTGGAAACGTCACATGCAGCTTTAAGGCCAGACGTGCCAGATCAATTTCAAAAAAGTGTTTTATAAGCTACTGAATTAATAACATTCTCGCCTTCGACGTTTTGAACTCTCGAGCAGCGATGACGCGATAGAGTTTTAAGGTAGTAAATATGAGTAAAATATTACCAACTACCAATAAGTTAAAATTTTTAATACATAATTTTAATTGCCTATGCAGCTGTAAATATTTGGTTCACATCGTTGGCACTTTGAATTCTGGAAACTAGGCCTTATTTCGTATTCTGGAAACTAGGCCTTATTTCGTATTCTGGAAACTAGGCCTTATTTCGTATTCTGGAAACTAGGCCTTATTTCGTATTCTGGAAACTAGGCCTTATTTCGTATCCTGGAAACTAGGCCTTATTTCGTAATACTTACGTACTCGCTCACGAAAACTGTGGTACGCTCCTTCGATAACTTTCCTTCTGAGCTGTAACTCAATTGATTTATCATCACTGTGAATGATAATTCTTATACCGTAAAATTTTATATTTCAACACGAATGAATGTGCTGAAAATGAGTAAAAAATATAAGCGTTTTATTAAGTAATTATCAATTCACAGTTTTCATGTGCATACAAATGATGGCTGCCAATAGCCTTTACGTACAATGTACATGGAAAGAAATTTAATATTCACTCTCGAGCAGGAATTGAGAATCACACGCTATTTGTAGCACTTTTTTCTACATAAGTAGTAAAGTAAAGTAGTTTGACGCTACATCGTAGTATTTGTTCGCGAATATTAGGAAGACTACTTGAAAATAGTCACTTGCGGAACTTCTTGAACAAGGAACTAAATCGCAGGAACACGTATCGCAATATCTTATGGTGTGTTAACTAAAGCATAAGTCATTGGTAATGACTTGCAGCAAATGCAAGCGATTTTACTGGTGACACACGAGTATCCTGCTCACTGCATCCACATCCTTGTACGCATGACGCAGTAGCAAAGCGTCAGATAATTCATTACTCAATCTTAGCGAAATATTTCCTAGGCACTGTGTAGTCCTAAGATGCTAATGGCACTGCTGGCACTGCGGTGGTCACTGGCTCTAGAATATCTGTGGGAGCTGCAGTACCTCCTGATAACATGTCCTCTACCCTCTGATAGGCCAATTCTTCACACCACTACTCAACTACTGCCACAAGCTTCTACCTTATCTCCCTCAGCCGTGAAATACAGAGGACAAATTTCTCACTATCGCACTGTAAAATAGGCTAAGACTTCCTTCCTGTTCATTTTATTGATCTTTATGAGCATTATTAGTGCAGTCGCATCAAAGATAGAAAATTTTTTCACATCCATCCGAGGAATTTTATAGGGTCTGTTAAGTACGGAAACGATATCAAATTTCAGACAGGATTTTTTTTGTGGCAAATTAAATTTATTTTGGGAATATTTGTGATACATTTGTACAATAAAATTATTTTTAAATATCAGTTGCCGGTTTCCAGTGGGAAACACATTTTTTTAATAGTAGTTTTATATTGTGTTGTTCTTGCAAGCTTTTCGTTTCCATTTAAGAATTAGGGAAAACAGTAGGTTAAAAAATAGATTTTAAAATAGAAGAAAAAGAAAACCTCATGTTAATAATTTACTAAATCTAACATCTCTTACGAATTGACTATTTGGGTAAAAGGTTTGGCAAAAGGTCAAATTTAGTATTGGGCATACATGGAAAATAAATGGTATAAATAAAATAATCCGTACAGAAGTAAGGGAATATTAAATAAATCCAGGAAAAATCGCCAGTCTAAATTTGAGGTCATATTACGTGTTGACTTTCGGTATAGAAATGATGTGGAAGCACTGTTTGAATTCAGTTTGAGTTTAAAAAGAACCATACATAATATAAAGTTTCTCATGGTTGTACAATTGCATATTCATTAAAATTGAAAACTCATCGTCAGAAACATTAATATATTTTTTTATTAATGGTACTGCTGCATGGAAGTGCAGATGATAATGGTGATCAAATAAAATGGTACCAGTTCTATAATTTGTACTAGAATGATCCCTTTCTCTTGAGCGTAGAGCATGCGAAGTACATTTGCTCGTTATTAAACTTTTAAATCTTTTTGACAGGTTTTACGTGCAGGCTTTTACATACTACTACTAGTTTAAATCATGTGAAGTGTTTAACTAGCCTTTGACGAAAATATATTTCCCACTTCTCCCGCATCTAACTTGTGAGAAGACCATCATCGTGACTCGTGTTGTGTACATGCTACACTGTTCAACCTTATCTGCCTGAGTTAGATATTATTTCTGATGCGTTTGTGAATGTCATGCAGTCTATAAAAACACATCTCAGTTATTGATTAATAAATTATCTTTCTCACAAATAGAAGTACTTTAGGTTTATAACATATTAGGATCTATACATATGGTTTTAGCGAAGTGTCTGAAAGCACTCTTTATGGCTTGTTATTGATCTATAATCCATATTTAAATACCGACTTTCTTCTATACTTGTCTCATATAATGCTCCCTGTTTTCCTTCGTCTAAAGTGTCAGAAGGATTTTAGGCTTCAAATGGTATTTCTAATTTTACTGTGAGTAAACCTTATTCTTTCATCAACGTGTAGGCCTGACCTCAACTCATCGCCCATGGACACATCCCAGGATCGTCGCATGGAGCTCACCATCATCCTTACTCTAAGAATGTTAACCTTAAGAATTTAAAAACCAATGTACTAAATGTCTATGTACTGTGTACTTGATTGGAAATAAAGATTGTTTTTTTTTCTTTTTTTGATGGCTGTACCGGTAGAGATGCTGATTAATTGTCAGGTTAAGAACAAACCCTTTAAAAATTCGACATAACACGTTACGGGTCTCTCTCTTAAGGACTACACAGAACGCTTAAAAACTTTGTAAATTTAACTCATCTTTTGAACTTGTTTTTAAATGTTTCGAACCAACAGAAACTCTCGATATTAACGTTTGCTACAGTATGATCTACAGACAATGATTTCAAATTAAGAATTCATAAAAAATATTTAATCATATTATTTTGAAGAAAAAGTTGTACATGAAGTAGTTGTTGCTACTACCGAAGTCGGACATTTATACCACTAAATTTTTAATAGATCAGATCAGAATGAGATCAGAATGAGGCTATAGGAACGAACCTTCGGGCCCATTCTTGGTACGGATAATTACTTCGATAATTATTCGGTTATTAACCCAAGTCCCATGCCGTAATTCTAGCCGCGTCTACCATGGCGGCAGCGGGATTCGAACCCGTGGTCTTCCCGCTCACAAGCGAGTTCGCTCACCAGTCGATCAAGCTGGTGGTACCAGTCGACCAGCGTGGTGGTAAAGTGGCATAAATATTTATATTTCACATCATTTCATTTTGAAAGTAGCATCCTCAAAAATTATCCAATTTTACACACCCAGTTGTCATTTCAAAGAAAATTCTCGAGTCACTACTTCCAGTGACTGAATGAATTTTCCACATGTTTCAATTCTATACGAGTAAGCGTGATTTAGAAGTTTAGTTTTTGTCTGGAGACTTTTAATCCCTCATTGTATGGGCGATCCACCGACAAATGACATTTTTCGGTATTTCGTAATTCATGGCAGGCAACATCACTTTGCATCTCTCTTTAAGGTTGTAGTCATGTAGTACGAGTATTGCGTGCAATTGGTTGATTGAATTCAGTAATTTTATATCCATCGTTTTCAGTTAATTAAAGTGTGACCTTGCTTAACTAGTTTATATTTCGTAAGAAATGAAGCAACATACTCTCTTTTTGCATTATTCATCGGTCTTTCAGTCTGTTATGTAATCATGATCCTCAAATTTGAATTGTAGACGTGTTTCTGTAATTGGGCCCCATCAGATGGCTAGGCTATGAGTAATCATTTTTTCTTACTGGTTTAAACTGGCAATATCAAATATGTATTTATTTTACCACACATTAAATGGATCAATATTGATATGTACGCAGTCTTGTCCTTACTTCACCCTGAATTCGAAATATTTCTTGAAAATCCATCCATAGTCGAGTTCGATATCTCTCAATTGCCATACAGTTACATTAGAAGAAACTTCGAATAATGTCCGATTTCTTAGTTTATTGTAGTGCTCCCAAAGTATTTTTCAAAACTAATCCATCAAGTTTTAAACTATTGATCACCGGAATTACGATAATCTTTGGGTATATCACAGTTATATTTCAATATATTTATTCTCAAAAATCGCGAGGTAAGTCCAGCTGCATAGTTTTAATACCACAAGGTCACTTCTCCAGGAAGTGCCAACTATCCGTTCAGATGTGATGTCAGTCCGAGTTTCCTGTACAGGATGTTGCCCTTTGTTTTAAATCGAACGCAAACTTAATTCCGTGCAACATTCATTCAGTTCCATCCACGATAAAAACAACCATCGAAAATGCGTAAGCATACCTTTCTGTTAGTAACGATGTATACAACGACTTCAATGCTACCAAAATTTATTTTATCAAGTTTGTCCACCGATACTTCAGCTTAACTGTAAACTAATCAACTGAAACTAATCTAACGTAACGTAAAGCAACTGAAACTAATCTAACGTAAGTTGAGCACGGGCAATGATAATTTATTTATTTATAACACTTTTCATTGGGGTTTACTTCCGCGTAATCCACAGGAATAGAAGAATTCTTTGCGCTCTTTACAAGTGGGAAGACCTTTTGAATTTCTTCACAGAGATTATGATGTTAGCGTTTACGCCATCATCTTTGGGGTGTACGCGCTGTCACAATTGCCTTGAAGTCTTTCACGTCAAAATTAGCAATCTTTGTAGCTGGATTACTTCAGATATTGGCTGGCCTTAACTCTCCTTTTTTTTATTATTCAGTTGGAACATAAGTCAGGGTAGCAAGCTACTGGCTTCTTGGATAAATTCATTTGTTCTATGTTTATTTTAGCCATTAATTTTCCACGTCTTTCCTTAATATACTGGCTATGGAGATTACCTTGGAAGCCCTTCATGACAGAACCTAACCATCAGTTGTTTACAACCGTCACCTCATCTGCATGGAGGAGATTATTCTTTGACACTTACCATGCTTGTATGATGCAAAAGTATGGGAATAAAATCTGGCCACTTGAGTTCACAACATTGAGACAGCGAATGATAGACTGTCTGTTAAATGTTCCGAGCATGCGTCAGTTCTCGTGCTGTGACGAGCTGTAGTTCTCAGCAGAAAGATCTTGATTCATCTTACTCCTACTAGATATGAAAGAGACTCATCACTTATTATTATTCACTGAGCGTCTACCGAATGTTTTATCCTCAAGCTCACTTCTGTTTCTTGTTTATACCCAACTTAGTTTCCAGATTGGAGCGTATGAATTAAATCTTCAATAATTGCTTCCATATTAATGTATACGTTACCATTCACGGCACAGTGAAGAAATTGGTACAAGTAAGGAACAGTAGGGCTCTTGTTTAACGACAAAATGAACGTTGCTACATTTATGACTAGATGAAAGTGTTTGACTTAAGCTAGAATCATATCAGTAATGAAGCAACTACCTTATATTGTGTGTTTTGAAATATAGCACCGGACAACTTGATGTGTGTCTACAAGTGGTAACGTGGTTTAGATACATTGTGCTACTTTACATCACTGTCCCACTTAATTTTTTCAGAATCAACAGTATAACTTAGAAAAATCTCAAGCAACCCTTGTTGTAATCGCTTATAAAATATTTTACTTTGATTCAATAAAATGTTATTTAAAGACCGGTAGCACACCACCCTGATTTGTCCTTCAGCAGCACAGTGCCTAGAGCAACAACGTCTTCCCTTTGATGCAGTCGTGACGGCTAAGCAGTCTCCAGCACCAGACTATCCTAACAAAAAAACGCAACATTGATGATTAAGTGCACAATGTCCTGCGGACTGCTCACAAATACAATTCTGGATCACACGCATGGGAGTAGCAGATTTTTTGTAAAGCAAATGAGTGGTCATGGTAAGAGAGATGAAAATTTGTGAAAGCATTTAATTGTACGGTTTCGAGACTAAGCTCGTTCTCAACAAAGAACTGGAAGCAGCACAAAAAAGTCTGTTCATCATTGAACTCTGAATGTTATGAGTAAATAAAACCATACCGGAAGAATTACATAGGTAACAAAATCATCGGTGTGTTACTTTGTGAGATATACACTCTTATTTCCTTAAGATGAGTTTCAACTACAATTTTTCAGAATTTATAAATTATATCTGAAGATATGTATTAAAATCTACACTGCTAGGCTTTCAATAATGGAATTCAATAGTATATAAATAAAGGTGAAGTCACTGAGGACCACGGCCCTCGCTTGAGAAACGCTAGACCTGAAAAACGTATTATTTCGTTCATGCATAAGAGTTGTAAATAAGATGGCATGTTAGTGTAAATTATACATTCGAATGTAAATTATGCATTCGATTCTACATTCGAATGTAACGATAGTTCTTTAATGAATGTTCTGCATGCATTAGTATGCACATCAAGTACAGGGTGACACAAAAAGCGGGAACTTTTTAACAATCCAATAAAATCAAGTGATAGAAGAAAAATATTTTATTCACAGTAATTGAAATTTTAAACATGCCAATTAAGAAACAGTGATGGAATTTTCATTATTTAAAAATTACGTCCCGTAGATGGTGTCCTCTACAAATGCATTCTTGAAATCTGCTATTGAGATTCCTCATTGACCACTGCAACATCTCAGCTGGGATACTGTGCATTTCATCCTGAAATCTCTGTTTTAACTCATCCTGAGTTCTTGGTCGAGTGGTGTACACTTTACTCTTGAGGCCAGGGAACGTTACCCAATCTTGAGATCATAGGGTTACCAAACAATTCTCGCACAGCCTCCAATGATTGCCGTGCAGTGTGTGATGTCGCTCCATCCTGTAGAAACCAGGTTTCTTGAACGCGTGGAAAATTCTTCAATTCAGGTGTAACAAAGAATTGTAACATCTCCACGTAACGATTCGCAGCGACAGTGACTGTGATCCCTAGTTCATTTTCAAAAAAATGAGGTTCGATGATCCCATGTAATGAAACAGCACACCATACTGTCACCTAACTTGCATGTAAAGGGCGCTCATGAACAGGATTTGTGTCTGCCCAGTAACGGGAGTTTTGCTTTTTCAGGAAACTTGTGAGATGAAAATGGGCCTCATCTGTCATCCATAACTTGCTTAGAAATTCATTGTCATTGTTTATGCGTGTTATCATTTGTTGAAAGAATTCAAATCGCAGCTGGTAATTGTTTTTCCTCAGTTGTTGCATTATCTGCAGTTTGTATGGATGAAATTTTAAGTCTAAAGTAACAATTCTGCGAATACTCTTCCGGGACATTTCAACCGCAACTGCTTGCTCACAAATTGAACGCCGTGGACTCCGTAAGAAAGACTCGCGTACAACATCAGTGTTCTGTGGAGTACAAGCACTTCTTGGTTGTCCTGTTGGTTTCTTCTTTAGGGAAGATTCAATCTCTTCAAAGTTATTAATCCAACACTTTATCGCATGTTTTGATGGAACAGCACCGTGACGTCCTAAGTTCTAAAAACGTCGGAACTCCCTCTGGGCAGCTGTCAAACTATCACCGTTTTTATAAAATATTTTTATGGCTATTGTACGCTGTTCCCCTTTTCACTATTCCATGGTTACTAAAATGGCGCAGTGTTTACTTGCTTAGGTCACTCGCAGTGCTGGCACTTGCTCATGTCTGCCAATACGCACTTCAAGAAATTTTTTAAGGGGCACCCTGCATTATTCCCTTATATGATATTTGTGCATACTTATTTTCATGACTATCAACTTTTTTGTATCTTGGCAAGGTTGAGTAATACGCAGAGATGATTGTGAACCTAATTACTGATAACGAGTAGATCTCTTCATAGAAGCAAGATACGTCTTATTGGCGAGCGCGTGGGTTATGATAACGAAGAGACCTCTTCTTTAAAAGGAACAAAATACAGATGACAGAAGAACGCAATAGCAAGGTATGCATATCCATTTCATCATCTAAATACAGTGCACACTGTTTATTTCTCCCTGAATAGTTTTTAAATACCGTTGAATATAACGATACTTTGCAGAATTCAATAACTAATTAGATGAAGAAATTGGTCATTACAGTTTTTAGATGTCAGAGAGCATGTTATCAGTTCTCTATTGCCTACAATAAATCTATTACCAATTTAATGCATTTAAAGATGATGACCAACACTATCAAGAAGTGATAATTTATTTTCTATTTTTTACATCCACTTTGCGTTGAGTTATCAGTATTCCGACAAGCATGCACAGACACACATTTATCAACGTTTTTCGGTAATGCTCGTAACTCAGGCACGTGCGTGTTTTGGCTTGTACCTATTACAACATATGAATTTACAAAGCTAGCTATATTTGAAGATCCTGGTTTCCCAGGGCTTTTAATTTCATAACATCCTAAACTCAACATATGCATAAGTTATCGTTCTTAACTTAAAGTTGGGAGCATAAAATATGTATAACCTACATAGTAAGGCTTTCAAAGCTTCCGTTATATTTGTTCGTAGGCACACACTGGAGAGCTAAGGACTCCCTGCACGATGAGGGAAAGCCATTTTTTTATTTGACCATCATAACTATGTATAAGCTTAAGAACTGGCCAAATCGTAAAAAATTCAAAGCCCAGTATTTCTTTTTTAAATGTTTTCCTATTCGTGATAAAAGCTCAGAGCATAAATTTTAATAGCTAAAAGGAATTTCACAAATAAAATTTTTCTAAAAAATTTTTTTATAAGGAAGTAAGTTTTAATACATTTTAGATCACATACACTAACGAAAAGTTTGGGAAAAATCACTCATCAAAGTAAGCCAGATGAAAAAGTTCAAATAGTTGGCGCATGGGCTAGAGGAAGGATCTTCTTTATCCAAAACATCGCTGAAATGTTCTATTCAATACTTCAACAAATATGGAAATAGAGCTGGAGGACTTTCTCCGGCATTTCGTGGTAAATCCCTAATATTTATTTGATTTAGAATATCATCTCTTCTTGAAATCTTTTTATGGGGATTCATCTTCATACCCTCCTAGTCAAAGTTCAAGAGGACTTGCATATAAATAGTAGAAACAATTATTATCCATATAAGTGGTGTGAAACACCAGCTGATTTCTGACATCAGCAATTCAAACAACCTATTGCTTTGCTTGCTCGTAAGGGCATCCAATGAGAAAAATTCATTTGATCATATTCGAATTCTGTCGGTGTAGCTTATCATATCTGCCAACAGTTTTTTGGCCTCTGTGAAGCTGTCTCTTCTTGGAGACCCCCGAAATGAACTGTTTCGATTATCCCTTATAGAAAATAAACCTTACACTTTGTTCAAAAATACACATAATTTCGAAATAAAATTATTTCAAATGCTCAGTCAACCCTAAATCTACGGGAAAATATGTCATCAAAAAATTTAAGGACTTTGGTGTGAAAGTAACTTTGGTGAGATGTCACCAAGAGTTGGGAGCGAACTCTATCGGGAGGTAGATATGAACCCAAGAGTTGTGTCAAAAAACATTGTCAGACACTTGGATACGCAAGATTTCAACGTGAGTACTTGTACAGTTCAACGCTGTTGAAATAGAAATCGCTTACATGGACATAGCTCTCAACAGTTACCTCTTTGCAAGCCACATCTTTCAGCACACTTCAATTTTTACCAAGAAAATTGCTTATGTGAAACGATAACTTTGGAATAATAAAACAAAAATTGAGGTATTTGCAGATGATGATGTTAGGATAGAATAGAATAAAAGAATAGAAACGAGCCGTTTGGCCCATTCTTGGACTGATACCCAAGTCCCATACCATCTAAAGTAAGGGCATCAATCATGCACGTACATCTGAATCCCGTAAGTCAATTCAGTCACGTACACGCACTTTACTTACGCATAGGCATTTCACTCACGTGCATTTATCTCAATCATACTCTGGCCCTGGGAGTTTGGGACGTAATAGAATCAGTACGTTATAATACTGGGGAGTTCGTAATCCAATATTTGTCGAGACGATTTTTGCATGCATTCACAGTACCAGCAGAAACGATGTTTTGGGGCAGTTGGTTCCAAGTTGCGGCAATTTTGACGGGAAAGAAGTTCATAGCTTGGGATGTCTTGAAATTTCTTATTATTAGGGTTTGGCCGTTATTTCTGGTTCGCACCTTACAGTCTCTTTCGAAATACCATTTTTGGGTAAAATCATTAAGGCCATTGAGATTTTTATAGGTCTCAATGAGTTGTCCTCGCACTCTTCTTTGTTCTAAGGAGATGAGTTCAAGCTGTTGAAGAGGTCTTTCGTAGCTGAGATTACAGAGTTCTGGAAACAGTTTCGTTGCTTTAGGCTGAATTTTTTCCAGTTTATTAATATCTCTTCGTAGGGTGGGAGACCAAAGTTGCATTGCATATTCCAAATGTGGCCGGACTAGCGCTTTATAGAGCGGTAAAATTATGTTCTTTGACTTGCATTCAAAGTTCCGTACAATGAAGCCAAGAATCCTGCTCGCGTTTTTGACACTTTTGTTCACTTGTTTACTATGTTTGAAATTTTCAGTGACAATGACACCTAGATCTTTTTATTGCTAGCCTGCTTCAGTGGGTATGCCATTCATCGCGTGTTGAAAAAGCCGGTTATTTGCACCAACGTGCATTACTGAACATTTATTAATATTGATGCTCATTTACCAGGCTTCGGTCCATTGTAAAAGACAATTGAGATCTGATTGGATAGTTACTCTATTTCTCTCAGTGAACGCTTTGTGACAGAGTTTCGTATCATTGGCAAATTTGTTAATTTTACTGATAATTCCAACATCAAGGTCGCCTAAACGCTCCGAACGCTCCCTTGGCAGACTCCTGATGTTACATGCGTCTAATCACTGGCTTTATCTTGAATCATCACTCGTTGAGTGCGACCAGTGAGCCAGTTTAGTATTGAAAACTATTCATGTTTGAATAATTTCATCGCTAACTAAGCCTACCGCAAAGTCAGCAAAGTTTCATTTGTCATTTTTCCAATTTTGTTCTTGAGATACGTACTGGTATTTTTAAACAATTTCTGTATTATAAATTAATCTTCATAAATGAATACGTTTATTGTATTTTCGATTTTTTCAGTTCACTTTCATATCATCCGGAGGAAACATTGATTATTATTATTATTATTATTATCTTTGAGGTCCAATGCTTGGACCTCAAAGATGTGATGTATGTAAACACCAATGACAGTAGTGCTAGAATAACACCAATGACAGTAGTGCTAGAATAACACCAATGACAGTAGTGCTAGAATAACACCAATGACAGTAGTGCTAGAATAACACCAATGACAGTAGTGTTGGAATGAGGCAGATAAGAGACAAGCATGTTATCAGAGATAATGAGCACTTCTGTCTCTTGTCCATCAATCAAAGGTCATAATAGATAGTGCCTTCTCATTCACGAAACTCGATCGTTACATGATCTTGCGCCTAAGAAATGGCAAGCTGTATCTTAATATCGATAGATATTCAGACTGGCACAAATATGGTAAATTACATTAATAAATTATATCTGTCTCCCTTTGCTAAACTCATTTCTTTCTGAAAAACTTTTAAGAGTGGTCACGAAAAGAGAAGCACTCGAAGAAAGTATGATGGTTCCAGCATTCCAATGTTGGAAGAAGTCAAAATTAGATATACGTTTATGTACAGACCATTAATAATAATTTATACTCCACTAGATTATTGGTACATCCTAAGTTATTTACCGAAGATGGTTTTTCTCCAGCTCATGTTAGGAACTAAGCTAATCTGAAAGAGATTGATGTGCAGAGGTTCACATCTTGAAGGTCTGAGTATATGGAGCAAGGTATTTTCCAAAGCGATCCTCACCTACCTAAGACACATTCAGCAGTATTACGTATGAGTCTGTTGAGGTCTCTTATGGTATAATGGTTCTTCAGGCCTAAGTTTTTGCTTCGTTTTCTTAGCGACGATTGCAAGAGTAAAATTATTTTAAATTCTTCTTCTAGAATAATTGTTGCTACGACTGTCTTCTTCTCTCTTTATTTTCTTCAGTATGAGGTTGCCTTTATTAGTCTAAGAGATTCTTTCAACCGAACACGTTTTACTCTCTCAATGAAGAATAGTTATAGCTGTCTATTTCATTTTTGAAAATACCACACTTTGCAGCAAACTCTATTGAAATTGGATTGAGCCCAGGTCGAAAAATTAAGATGGTTCAATAAAAAAATGCCTTGATGGTAAGCAATGAATGCAAACCATTTTAGCCTATGCAAGCAACCAGAAAATTCTGATTTTTTTGTGTATTCTTTACAGGTGCGCAACTCGATTTACTCGTTCGACTCCGACTTTCATTCGTAGATCGGATGACAGATTGGTGTGTTCGACCGGAAGGTAATGCGGTATCATCTCTGAAAGATATTGTCGTCGTCCTAATGAAAGAGTTAACCTGTGGGTTTTCTAGTACCTAACAGGGTTTTATTGTCCTGTTGTTCGTTCTGATTTTTCGAAGCTTGTTGGATTAAATTGTCATACATCAAGTAATCGCTATAATCATAACATGAACTCATTGGACCTGAAATGGTTTATGAACTCTTGTTAGGCTCTGTTTTCACTTCAAGGTCTCTTATTGTTGGAATGATTTTAACATTTCTGTGTTGTCATTGTTGTTGTCTGTAGCATCTCTATTGGATCTGGAAGGTAGTAATTATACATGTTTTTTTGTCGTTTTTTAACCGTGGTTAAGAAAAGTACTCACGTTAGCTATACTAATACAATTGATCGTTTGAGGAAAATATGAAGAGCTTTTTTCAGAATTTTGGACAGAAGTCTTTAAAGAGTGTAAATACTAAAATCTGAGCTGCAAGTAGGAACGTTCGATCTCTATTTATAAGCAATCTTGTCCTAGACATTTACGGAATGCTTTGACTGCCTCGTTTTTCATCGTATCCAGGAAGTGACGGATTCATACACGGTTTTATTGTGTTTTGGAAGTTTTATCACATTTGTGAGGATTTACCGCACGTGAGCTATTTGTATGTGGACTCTAAAGGTACATAATGCCGTATAATTTCCGTTTTTCATTACCTATACTTTGGTATCATATTCTGCTTACCCTAATTATCGCTTCAGTGTTTGCCATGCCATCATTCTTACAATGATCTGAAATAGCATTTTGTAGGACCGGTATTATAAAGAAGCTCTATAGTTGGAAACCTGATCAATTATTAATAAGACATGTATTCCTTTCGGATCAATTATCCGAAGTTATGCATGCAGACTGGTCACGTGACAAATGTTTCATAATAATACAATAACTTGTAAAAAATTTACACATTTGAACACATTTTAAAATAGAGGACAATTTATTCTATGATACTAACCTGACGTCCACAGACGATCAGTTACCGATGAAGTTCTTCGCAGATCACAGCTATTGACGTCTTGTTTGTACTCTATGGACGACTAGAAATTTTTCGTCCCAGAACAGAATGACTTGGCTCAATCAGTTTCAGGAGGGATAAATTCTTTGGAGATAATTTCCCCGACATTATGGCAAACAGTGGAGCGTATGACGGACCTTATGACCGTTGCCATACCAATTAGTGCCCTCTTATGCACCATGGATCGTTTGTACGCACTTAAAGAATCGTGATTTAGTTCTTATTCCAAATACAACAAATCACTGACCGTAATTTGCGTGACGTTAAGCGTCAATAATTATTTTGATAAATAATGAGCCCTTGTCATCACGAGCAATGAAGTAATAGTGCTGGGTCAGCTATACCTCATATCAAAAGAATTTTTTTAACATTAGAGTACTGAATAAAAGAAAAGAACTTGTGAATTACTGCATAATATGAACAAATAAGTCACTCATAACAAGATCTCAGTTCACTGTTTGATTTTGATGTGATCAACGGAGAACCGGGAAGCGACGCGTTTACCAAGTAGAGTGCTATGACCGACACAGCTCAACTGATGCGGCGATGCCCGTCCACCGTAGTCACAGTGGCGGGCGAGCAGTACCAGCACAGACAGAGGAAGAAACTGAAAGAAAGGACGACGAGAAACCCCGCCCAATATCACCGGTTTCAGAGCATCTGTAGTTCAGTTCTCTACCTGCCTCCTGAATGCTTCGTTCAAAAACTTGGCCAGCGTCAGAGTCCGACCTTCGTTGAGTTTTTTGTCTCTATCAGAAAGGACATGGCTGAGGAACCCTCTCATTCAACATAGCATTCAACGACATCCCGCTACCACCTCTTCCATGAGAATTTACACATCACAGCAACTTCTGGTACGAAGCAAAGCAAAAAAGTCTACATCTGAAATGAACAAATTTCCAAAAGAGCTATTGTGTGCATAATCCTCTATACTGGAAAAATTTCTTCCACGAATGTCTGCAAGATCATTTCAATGTCTTAATGATCGCTTACTCAATATATTAACTTTTACAATCGTAAGTGAACAGTAATAAAATACGAGTTCAACCAATATACGAGTACGTCAATTGAGACTGTCATAACTTATAGGGTTGGCGGCTGTGCAGTTCCTGCTATAGTTCGGATACACGAATTTTATATATAGGAGAATGAAACATTATCCAAACTCAGTTTTTTATTTGGTTGTCAATGGGTATGATTGAATTTAGTTATTTTCTGCAAAAAATATTTCGATAAATAGGCTAATTACTGATTATAATTTTTTCCGCAAAAGTTCAGGACACGTCATAAAGAACACAAATTCAAATAGTTTAGCTAATGCAGGATAAAGAAATATTTCCTACTTATAAAGTATTGCACAATAAACTCAATGTCACAATCAAAATTTTGATATCATGAGTACAGTGTTATCAAATGCAAAGAACAGAAGCAGTGTACTGTAACATTTAAAATATATTTATTAGATATATTGCTATTAATTCATAGCATGACCTTACTGTTGTTTGCTCTTGTTCTTAAATATTCAATGGCAAACTTAATTCCTGATGCACGTGAACGCTTCCTGTCCATTTATACGAAAAAGAGTTGCCAATCTAGCATTTTAGCTACGAATAGTTAGCGATTACATTCATGGTTTTAACAATAGTTCATAAGACAGGTATTTTTTATATCTCTTAGTATTCAATACTAGATAAGTAAAGCGTTAAGACTATTAAACGAGCGTTACCTGGTTTCTGCTTTTTAGAAGTGGTTATAGCGCCGTGTAAAATACACGTATTGAGTTGGCAACTCTACTTCTGTGTTTCCCTGGTATAAGTTAAGTGGTGGGTGGTCTCTAATGGTACGTGGATTTTTCGCTAATACGGAAGTATTTTTCTTCCCCAACTACCCAACATAGCTTCCAAGCAAGCGATGTTGACGTTTTTCTATTATGAACAAAATGAGAAACGGAAGGAGAACAACGTGGAAGATAATGGTCAGTAAAAGTGATGTTTCTACTGCTTCTACTTTAAATTTTGAATTTTGATTGATTTGCTGTTCAGAAAGTATGTAATGGAGGTTTGAAGTTTAGCTTGTGTCCATGCTCATGTGTCTGAACTGAAGGAATGTAGAAGAAAAAATAAACTTGTCCATGTTTAGACTTCAGAGAAGATAAACTTGGATATCACCAGCTTGGTCGACTGGTGAGCGAATCTGCTTGCGAGCGGGAAGACCCGGGTTCGAATCCCGCTGCCGACATGGTTGACGCGGCTAGAAATACGGCATGGGACTTGGGTAAACAACCGAATAATTATCGAAGTAATTATCCGACCCAAGAATGGGCCAGAAGGTTTGTTCCTATAGCCTCATTCTATTCTATATAAAGCATGTAAAAACACACGCTTCTCCCTTCTAAGGGTTTTGACTATCAAATGAGAAGCAATTGTACCGAGTATCCTATTATGAATCAGATCGACTTACATGCTTGGAGGAAGAAGAGAAATATTGATCATAACCTAACAAAAAGCTGGAAAATGGAGCTAATGAAGACGATCTTCGAATGTATCACGTAATAAAGACAACTAATTCTGAATAGTAGAACTACAGGAGCAAAAGGGTGTTGACATTAGAGTAGACTATTCCTGCAATTGTGCTACAGACATAATTAATCATATAACCATTAATATAAAAAGCGGAAAATTTACCAGCGTATCAAGCAAACAATGCAGTCAGTTTATTTCAAATGTGAACGTGGCATGGAAAGTAAATTCCTTACTTCATCTTAGAAGTAACAAAACTACTTGATCAGAAAGCAAGTATTACCAAGCATCTATAGAGCTGTCTCAATACCCATGGTTTTGATGGCTCACACTCAAAACAAAAGCTTGTAGCATTCGCTAGTGATGGGACAAGCGCGAAGCTTAGTGTCAAGTTTGGTGTTGTAGCAAATTTTCAAAAACATTACCCTGCCAAATAATCAGACACTTTCTTAATCGAAAATTAGAACTTGCACTCTGAAATTGAGTGAGAAAACTTAACACGTTGCCTCCGACTGCCTGATTGGTGTAAAACTTCACTTTGTACGCATAGTCGCTAGAAGGATCTGAAAAAATTACAGAGCTTAACCTCAGTGGTACACATACGTACCACTTCGGAGTCAACGTGTTAACTGAATCAATCATTTTCAAGCTTCTATTGTTAAATTATACTCTGTTTACAGTAGCTCACATCTGAACCCAAAACCTTTCTGAATGCTCCTTTCAACTCGAACTACCAATTTTGCAAAATAAGAATGTGATCTGAGCACCAAGAGCTGACCAACTCAATTCCAATAATTCAATTAGTGGGGCAAAATTTTGAAGCACTTGGTTTTTATTTTAAAAACTAGTGTACCCGTGCCATCAAAAATGATGGCAAATACTGTTGGAAAGATATTAAATAAAATTACATATAAGAACGCAATGCAATATATTTAGTTTTATATATATTTGCTAAGGACAAACGTTTTAATTGAGTATTTCTTTAATGACAACATTCCTAGTGAAAACTAAGACACTTAGTTTTCTACTGCTGCAATTGACTGCAATTCGCGTCATATTCGGGTACAATGTACCCGAATCATAAGGCAATACCCCGCCGAACTCGGTATCCATGATACGGACTCGAGTATTTAAGGCTCTGGATCTCTTTAATTTTGAGCGTGACACGAAACATATAAATAAATATCTAAATAAATATACCAACACACGACGGTCATTCTTAGTATTAGATTAGATTAGATAGTGAAAGATGAAACAAAATATGAAAGTGATAGAATGCCTGTCGAAAATGCTAATTTAAGGAAAGTTTCTAGAGGATTCAGCGCTAATGTGTGACACGTTGGAAGAACTTGGCTTACTGTCAGAGTATCAACCGAAACGTACTACTATTTTGTATGCAAGCATTATAATCCAACGGAGTATTAGGTCATTGCCTTGACTGAAAGAAAAACCTATCACTAGAACTTTAGAAATCTGAAAGGCAATTCGAAAGATAAAGTTTAGATGAATTATCATAATAAATAACAAAAAATTGTCCCGTTCTATTATCAGCAGCTGCTTACAAATTTTGTCACCAATTTGCAGTACGGCATGTTCGGAACGCCATCCATGTTAGATCCTCAAATTTCTGATCCTCAATGTAGACATAAATCAGTACTGAGCGATCGTGTGTCGGCACTTATGTTTGTTGAACCACATGAAGTTTATCTAGTTCAGTGGAATCCTGACCGCATGCCGTACCACGGCTACGGTATCACAGATCGGTAGATGACACGAGTACAAGAGTTACTTCAGACCCCTGTTAACATTTGAAACTTGATCCTTTGTGAAAACTATTGTGTAACTTCTAACTCGAGGGAATTGGCAAGTACTTACTAAGTGAATTTCACTTTTCATCCTGATGAAATGAATGAGTTAAATTTTTTGATTTGCTTGGCTGGTAAATGCATTATAAGATAATTAGCGAATGCAAATGCAAAATTTGAAACTGTGTGACCCATAAAGAAACATGACAGGAAATGGCTGTATAATGACACTGTATGTGTGTCATTATTTTTAGTACAATTATCTCAAGCCTCTTCAGTTAGTAGGATTTATTTTAATTACCCTTTGTTTCTTTTCGCTCCACAATTTTTATATCGTGTTGACATATTATCGTAGATCTAGGAATAGGCCAATCCGAAACCGCAATCCTGCTCTCAATTCACCAATTCTTTGTAAAATTTACGCTATATTTTGGATCGTGTTCTTACTGTCTGGTTTTAATTCAATGAGCTTGAGCTTGATAACATAATGTTTGCCAAGAGTTCTCTGTAATTTATGTCGTTAATTTAGCTTTCGATTAACTCCAGTCTCCCGATACTTGATGAAGGAAAACAAGCCGACACCATCATGGATCATGGCCAAACTTGACGGTGGGCTCACTATTCTTCGGCACATGAAGTTAGCAAACACTTATTCGCTTATTCTTGCATCCACGAATGTTTAATACTGTTAGTAATTGCTTAAAATTGAATGTTTGAATAATTCCAAGCTCCTTACATGTTATCAAGTTTATGAAAAGAAATTTGAAACTGAGTTTTCAGTGCGTCAGATTTAATTTAACAAATTTTACACGAACATCATTCAAAAAATTAATGATCAAACAAATTCGTACAGTTCGAACAATGAAACATAATAACTACGTTAACATAATAGAATAAAATAGTGCAATAGAAACAAGCCGTTTGGCCCATCCTTAGGTTGCTACCGAAGTCCCATGCCGTCCGCTACCCAAGTCCAAATAGTATGACTATTCATTTCGATAATTTCCATCAAACGGGTTGTGTACTTTTCAATCAAATTTGAACATGTTTGTGCTCGGATATTATTCCATTTATCAATGGCTACTTGTTCCACTTCTTGAAAGTTTTTCAGAGCCCGGTTATGCATTCGAACTTTCAATTTTCGCCGTAGATTTCCAAGTGTATTCAAGTCAGGACTTATCGAAGGCCATGGCAAAACGTTGATATTATTTTTCAGAGGCCATGCAATTGTAGATTTAGAAGTATATTTAGGGTCATCGTTGTGATGAAGATAAAACCGCCAGCTGAACCCAAGATTTTGAGCCGAGAACTAGAAGTTTACATTCATTATCGTGATGGTCATCAAATTTCATCACTTTTTTGATTACAGTTATATTGCCTGTCCCATTTGAGCCAAAACAACTCCAAAACCTCTTACGACCACCTTCATGTAAAGCTGTATTCTTGGGGAGAAATGCCTCACTTTGCAGACGTCATAATTTTGCAGACATCTCTCTCTCTCTCTCTCTCTCTATATACATATATATATATATATATATATATATATATATATATATATATATATATATATATATATATATATATATATATATATATATATATATATATATATATATTTATATATATATGTCTATTTATATATATATCTATTTATATATATATATTATAATTGCTGTATAATTGGACAAAACAGTAGCTATTTTAGAGTTAAGGAACGGGAAAATTTCCAAAGGATGTTATTAAAACTTTGATGGTTGATAGAATGTTCGCCTGGAGAACGTTGAAGCGGTCCCTAGAGACTGAAAAGGTAAAAAATAGGCTTGGACAAGGTGCTCCTCAAACTGCCAGAACTTCATAACTGGTAAAATCTACCAAAGAAAAACTCAGAATAAACTCAAAGATGTCCTTCAAAAATCCAGCAAAAGAGGGCAATGTGTTCATCGGAACGATGTCCATCACTCTTCCCGAAAACTTGAAGATCTATCAACAGAAACATCCGCTATCTGCGAAAACTGAGGAAAAACGTTTTGAAGGAACTGAAATCCTTCTCTATCGTATTTGCGAAGGTACGCTACTGAACCTCCTGTTCAGTGATGTAAAGAAATTAGTTTTAAACAGCAAAAACTTAACATACAAAATAACCGATTTTAGTCTGGGATTGATGAGATAGACACCCGGCTCCCGGATAATCACTTCAAAGCGAAGACCGGCGTCAGTGATGGTTTTTGGTCATCGAATATTGAAACCGGAAGAAGTTGATTGTCTTTTTTTTAGGAAAAAGTCAAAATTATACAATAAAATTACTGCAACGACATTCTTGCAGTCCTTAGTGCCATGATTTAAAAATATCATTCGAGCATGACTCGACACCCTCACATGGAGCTCAGAAAACACGAGTGGTTGGCATCCAATGTTCCTCACATCATTTCGGAGGATTGGTTTCCCACATCGCCACAGCTGGATTCTCTCGATTACGACTTTTGTTTCATGCTGAAGAGCGGGATTTCAGTGACACGTCACTAAATTTGGAGCCAATGAAGTCAAAGTTAAAAAATTAATGGGTCACGTTTCCTAAAAAGTAATTCGGGTCTGGTGCAGGTCATTTTCTTAGCGTTAATTTAAACAATTTCATATTTAACTAATATTTTCTTTCTCTTGCATTTGTATACATGGGCTCTAAAAGTTGTAACGTTAATTATCGAATACCCTGTATAGTCCGCCAAGAAATTGTTGTAACAAAGAGGAGGCGCTTGAAATCGCACTGGATTATGTTCTGATAAATGGATTTCGTGTAATTCATAAGGATAGAAATAAAAGCAGTATGACCAGATATTTTATTGGAAATGATTTAGGATGGACAATGGTACTTTATCAATGGTTACAAGAACATCTTATTCGGTTTAAGAGGCACAAATTTCTTTTCAACTCTGACGTGGTGATTACTTATGAAAAAAGGAACGGACATAATTTTTTAAGCCAAGCTTCTGCGTACGATTTGGGTCAAAATTAAAAAAATGGATCAAATTAACAAAATAAAACAAGGGACTATAGTTTAACCAGGAATAATAACTCAAGTTTTTTATTATGTTCGCTTAGGAACATGGTATTTCACTTGCGTAGGTATAACTAAGAAGACAATTTATGTATTAAAGTTGTACGTAGAACTGTTCAGCAGTAGCAACTCTAGCATGAAACAAATAAAGCAATACATACGATCGATATCCATTAGATTAAATTAGACACTAAGATGCATCATCAAAACACTCTTCAGTAAAAACTAATTAAAACACCGGTCTAGGGAAATTTTGTAGTTCCAAAGCTTAAATTCTTCCGAAAATGTATAGATCAGAAAAAATAGAGAACAGGGAGCTAGTTCTTCCGTAGACGAAATATCGCTATGGTGTTCGCAGGCTCGACTTGAACACCCAGCTATCAGTACGCAATAAAGATACGCCGTGGCTGCGCTCTGACAGCAGACGCAGCACGGGAATAGGTAAAGCTAATCACGGGAATTTTTTATTTGTTACATTAAATAATGCTGGTAGTATACGTGGAAAAAATTCCTTCAAAATAATCTTTAAATCCCATGCAATATATTTTTTTCATTATTCGTGTTGAAACAAACGCAATATCCGATTTTAGGGTCTATTAACCCTTTCGGTACTGACGGCATCTCTGGTAGCCGCAGTCATTTTCGCCTATTAAGATGCAGAGCAACACGTGTGTCTGTGCAAACGCTGGTAGGGCAGTGCAAGCTACAGTTTGATCAGGACAATGCAGTGACCGTAAAACATCACAAAGCATCTTTTTTTAAATTTGATGTTAAATATGTTGAAAAAGGTTCTGATATTTGCATCATGGTACCGAAAGGGTTAAAGACGTAAAGACGTGTAACATTTTAAATGAAAAAATAGGAAGATGTTTCATTAGTGATATGATTTAAAATGCTTGTTTAGAACTTTATTTCATCTGTCAACCACCTTATAACTCCCCACTTTCATTAATTTTTGGGGAGTTGATACTGAATATGAAATGAACTTGTTTTATATCCTCTCTTGGCATCATCTTAAGATTATCCGAATGCTTCAAGAGACCTCGACGCAAGGAAAGAGTATTGACAAAGTTCATCAGAAAATGGAGGATGAAGCAACATTTCCCAACCGAGCTCTTTGGTAAATTCAAGAAAAAAAGAACGTGCATTATCATGATGGAGGATGACCCTATCCCAGTTCTTCAAAACGGGCTACTATGGACAAAAATAACTTTTAAACATCCCGAGTTAATTGCTGTACAAATTAGTAATAATTGTTTGATACTTCAACAGCTTGCAAGAGATAAACTTTTGAACATCGAGCTATATATTCAACACGGCACACTCAAGTTAAAAATCTCTGCTGGTTTACTGCGCATGTGTGTTCCATCGACTGATCTACGAATCGCTGCGTATTAGATTATAGTAAAGGACCAGTTTCTAATTGCCCGACACAAACCTAGCCAAATATTGGTACCTGCAAGTTGTCGTGAAAGAGACGCATTTCAAACAACACGCTGAAGCATTTTTATGAAAACGGTCAGGACGAGATTGTCTTCCAACTAATTGAACCCATTTCACTCATTTTCAGTGTGGGTGTGATTGTGGTATGGGTTACATCAAATTATTCGGCAAGTTCTCTGAGAGAAGTGATCAGATTTACCATCACAGGATCAAACTCTTCATCGATTTTTAAACAGCCTTCTTTTCGCTTATCTTTCAGACTGAAGTTACCACGTTGAAAGCGAAAAAGCCACCTCCTGCAGCTATAATATTTCCATTTACCGCATCATCTTTTAAATGCTCTAAATTTCTGCTTAGGCAAATGCATTGAAACCAATTTAAACTTGTAGCATGTCTATTATGATCTTTTGGTGACACAAACCTAAGGATACATACAGCGAAAGATTATAAACAATATTTTCATAATAATAAAAGATGAAAACTATTATGTTGTAGCATTTCTTAACAAGACGAGGCACTACTTTTTGAAATACTCTCTAAACCTTCATTCGAGAAATCGGAAATTACTTTCGTTCTGACCTGATAGAATCACTGAGAAAAAATTTTACATCGATAAATTAAAACGATTTTTTTTTGCAGCTGTAGCTTTCTGAGACCGATACTTAAGCCCAACATTACTATATAACTGAAATGACTAGTTAAGAACAAAATATTTCTAAGAAATGTCAATTTTTTCCATTCTCGTAGAAGAAACGTTGTAGAACACATTAACACACTGAGGAGGGTTGATAAAAAATTAAATAAACTATACATTTATTTAGAATTAGGTAACTGAACCCCATTATAGCAATTCAGGGAAAACGACTTGATCGTAAGAAGAGCGTTGGGGCAGTATTCAAGTACGATGAGAATTAAAAAAAATGATTATACATGCGATGTGATGAAACACAAAATAAATCCCTGTAGCATAGAAATCCTAAAAACAGCAACACAAATTCACGAGCGTCTGAGCATACATACTTTAAGATATTCAAGTTGAATATATCCGGCAACAATCTTCACGGAAACATAGACGAAGGACAATTTCTTTTATTAATAAATAAAAAGCCGCATTTTTTTAAGAATCGGAACAAGAGAAGCAGCTAGGCATGCCCCTACAACATTTAATAGCTCTATAGGGCTAGGTAATGACGTCTAATGAAGATGAACCCGCTTAGTTACACGCGTAACTGAAGCAGCTCTATACAGATAATGAATACGTGGCGAGTACTATGCAGGGTATACAGACACAAACATACATAAGCTATGTACATGATAGCAGCCAAGCAAGTTCTTCGTTTATGTCAGTAGAAAGCGTGAATGAAGAGCTAAATTAATACGAATACTTGTACAAAGATTAATAGCAATTAGACTAAATATCAACTTCGAAGGAAGTTAAGATTAAGCTTCCACTAATAGTTACGCATTAATAAGTTTCCTGTTCCAACAGGTTATATTTTTTCCTAGTCACTGATCAGGTGCAACTCGGCCAAGACTAGATTGAGGAGGCGGGAAGCAGCCTAGGAGACGCACCACTCTATCGAGCTTGCTAGTCATTCAGAGCTTATAACGAATTTGCTAATCCTTCATACCTCGAATACCTCTGTCAATAGAAAATACAGTAAATAAAAAACAAATAAATTTACACTTCTCAGAAATATTACTGTTATTCGATTGAAACAGGAAACGGTCAATAAAACATAAGGAAGCCTACGTATTTTCAATGAGGCAATCAAACATAGGGAGCATTACCGTTATCGTCCCGAGGATTGTTGCTCATAACAACTGATTTAGGTAGAGGAATTCGGGTAGACACCAATAACGGAGAGCCCTTTTCATCAGAATCTCTTTGAATACCAACCGAAATTGAAGGAGAGTCAGGAGGATGATAATGAAAAGGCGACACTACAGCTGACTGAGGCGTGCGTACAGCACACGCTTCTTCTCCTCCATCCATCACGGCGAAAGAGCCTTTTCTCTTGCCATCACAGGTAACAGCTTCTCGTCCATGAGGAGTAGAGGCACCGCTGACGTCAATTGGAGTGCTTGCCTCTGAAGGAGGAGAGCTCTTTGAGTCTCGACCTCTGAACCGCGATAGCTTGAGGCCTAATCGTGTTTTCGTTTTGCCCGAGTCGGTCCTCTCAGAATCCGAGCGCGAGTCTCCACCGACCGTCAACTTCTCGTAAGTGGAGCTTCTTAACAACGGTGGCGGAGAATCTAGATCGGGAGTTTTGTTTTTTAACTTTGATATCCAAACCTTGCCATCGTTTTCTTTCGGCTTAGGTGTTGCCTGGGCCTTCTCAACTTTCTTCCACAAATTAGCTATTCTGCTTGTCACGTCTTTTTTAATGGGTTTTCCACTTTTAGGATCTTTATTCCACTCGGTCATTTCGTTGGCAGTAGGAGGCCGCACATCTCGAGTAAGACTGTACGATTTAGGTTGGTCTGCCCTCATCGAACCATCGTGGCTAGATGGACGAGACATAGGCCGTACGCTCACAGCTGGGCTAGGTTGCACGATGTCTCGTCTATATCTTGGCTTAGTTGCAGCTGTAGGTTTTGTTGGTAGCTCTGTTTCATCCTGGTCTTCTTTCGTAAAGGTGTTCTGTCTTTTGAGGCCGGAAGCAGGTGAATGCGCCTGAGGAGGAGGCTGACGAGTTTTCGGAGTGGCACCCATACGGGGGCTCGATCCCGCGCTAGACGCCGGGGACGAACTGCTGCTGCTACCAACGCGTCCAGCTTTCTGTCGTAGAGCTGACGCTCGAGTTGCACGAGGTAACTTCGGAGACCCAGGCTGAGCTACAGATTGTTGTTGTGAAGGTTGCTTGTTTTGGTGGGGCTGAGGAATAGACTTCGGTTGAGGAACTGCTCCTTGGGTGCGAGGAGTTGGCTTGAAGGCAGCAGCAGAAGTTGGCACGGCTCGGGTGTGGGGAACACCTACTGCTTGTTCAGGCTGCTGTTGCGTAGGACGGATAGTTGCAAGAGCTTTACCACTACCAGGATAAAGAGCTTTTCGTTTACCTCGAATGCCTTTCCCAACAGGCCCAGCATGGTCTCCCGTTTCAGCGGCTGACTCTTCTCCTGGCTTCACTATCCGAGGCCTTGAAGCAACAGCAGGGCTCGTGGGCGCACTTACGTCAAAAGTATTATCGTCATCGTCACTTGAAATTAGGCTCAGAGTTTCAATATCTAAAATATTTTCTTGTGATAATCCTTGAAGTAAATCAGTGGTGTTGGCTTCCCTATTTTCGTTCAGAGTGCAAATGACAATATTTGCATCTTGGCTAAGAGCCTCAAGCTGTTCTGAAGTCAAATCTAATTCAGCTCCGTCTCTAAAATCGACAATACCTTCTTCCTGATGCTGCGTAGAATCCGCGCTCTCAATAGTGCGAGTTTGGTATCTCGCAGGATTACTTTGACGTTTTTCCCGCGAAGAACGCCTTTGTAGGGGTTGCCCCATAGGGTTTTCAATCGTAGGGGTAGTTGGAGAATCCATTTCGATATCATCATCGTTAGAGAGGGTACGCGTTCGATATCGCTCGCTTTGCTCAGATCGTCGTTCTTTTGGAGTCGGTCCACCGCGAGAAGAAGCACCAGATTTACTTGCATCATCATTTGAAACCTGAGCACTTGGTTTATCTGTTTTCGTGAAAGTTCGAAACCTATCATTGCGGACAGCTTTTCTTAACATACTAGGTGTTACTTGTGGAGAATACCGAGCTCTATGTAGGGGAGAATCTTGAGGCAAATCAGGGATATCTTGAGGTATATCATCCACTGCTAACTCGGTATCCGTAGCTGGATCCTGTGGTCCGAGAGTGTCTTTGTCAAGTTCAGTAACTTCTTGGCAGGTTGACGTGTCATCACCCGCCGTCAAAGTCATGCTACTCATTTGCTGTCGTGCTTCTTTACTGAAAAGTTTAGCAAGTTGTTGGGCCGGAGCTTCAATGGCAGCCATAGCTTCAGATGGAATAAAAGAGTTAAGGCTAGGAGGGCTGTGGCGAGGTTCTGCTACTTCACTAGTAATAGAGGCAACACTGATCATTGAGCTCTCCATATCATCAGCTTCCATGAAGGCTGGAGGCACCACATTCTCCAAGTTACTGTGACACGAACTCGCAAGGCTGCCTCCATTAGTACCATTCACGTCTGACATTTCATGATCCCCTAACGCGCGACGAACCATTGTAGGAATTTTACGAGTGTGTCGGCACTCCATTACCTTTCTCTGTTGGCTACTTTGATTGTTATCATTTAAACTCGTGGAAAGAGACAGGACCGATTCCATGGCGGACGGAGCCACAACATCTTCAAGAAGTCCATCAGAATTTATGGTTTGCGATGTGACCGATGCATCATCACTGCTGCGACCTTCCATTGCTTGAACTTCCACAGCCTGAGCAACTCTTATTGCTTCAGTAGCAACAATCATCGAATCAGTCATAGAAACGTCAGAGCCAACTCCGTAACTACTTCCATTAGTCCTCCCTGGAGACACACGAGCATCATCACTAGAAGACTGCATTCTGTCCTCTGGTGACGACTTAGAAGAACTAGTTTTTAACATAACTTCAGCAATAGGTGCAGTTATGGCTTCTGAAATAGGTTCAGATATTTCAGTTATATCTTCTATGATACTGCATTCTTCATCAGCAACGTTCGCTCCAGCGGACTTCACTTCAAGTTGACTTTTTTCAGTTTGTTCAAGATCTGTTCGTAATTTTGAACTTTCAGCTTCGTTAGCGTGGGCAACATTGTTTCTAGAAGTATTCGCTGGCGCTGGCACAAGCCGTAAACGTTGCATTGGAACACCAGGAATATTGCTGCGCCCGGGGGAACGTGCCGGAGATCTACCAGGAGAATGAGCCAAACCTGGGATCCGCGACCCAGATTTTCCGCGTTTGCCGCCCCGTCCGACTGGGCCTCTGGAAGATCGCTGCTCACTGCGAGGCATACCTTGATTGATGCAATGTTGCAACAACGCTTGTTCACTGGGTGTTGTCTCCTCCGGATATGATTCTACAGAAAGTGAACTCAGAGACGAGTTCAGAGAGAAACACACAGGAGTGTCCTCCACTCCGAAATTACGAGGAGCGTTTGCATCCTGTTGTGCTCGCTTGGCTGCACCAGATGCGCCACATGCAACCCCTTCAATTGAGCTCAAGGACGACCGCCTCGATAGAGCACCTGGAGTATCTTCCACATTGAAACGTTGAGGAATCTCCTCAGATTCAACTGTGGTCGGATGAGTGTGAACATCAGTAACATTTGAATGACATTGTGCGGCTTCAGCCAGTCGACTTGTCAGCTGACCACCGTCATCGTCACAAGACAGTGAACTAAGCGACTCGCAACGAGAAAAATTAGCAGGTGTCCCTTCAGTAGCATATCTTTTTACGGTTTCAATACGGCTCGAGCCTGCTTGAATCTTCCTGTGTCCTTCATGCTCACACGAGTCGACGGTTAAATCACTTAGAGACGTTGCATTAGAATAACCTAAAGGTGTTCCTTCAACAGCACCCCAATTTTTTACCTCCTCGCTATTGAAATTATTCATTTTCAGATCACTATTTCGCGTGCAAGGCTTGCTTGGTGACGCGTTGACTGACCTCTCCGATGGAGTTAATTTAAGAGCAGGGGATACACGCGCTATTGGCACAGGACGGTGTCGAGGAGAGGCTTGAGGTGATGCCCCAGTCGAGCTTTTTCTAGGCAGCGCTGAAGGTAGACCCGGAGATGAAGAGCTAGAGGGAGACAAAGGTAGTCCCGAGGGCAACCTACTGTTAACATGAGATGTTCGTGGCTGGGGTACACCATAGTTGTGGCGAGGAGATGGAGGCTTTCCCTTGATTGATTTCAACTGAAAATAAAGAGAAACATAAATACACGTGGAGGTAAGATTTCCTTCCGAAACTTTATTCTACATGTAAGAAATTAATATAACTTGGCTTCGCTTGAATACTTTTAGCACCCTACATACACACAGCCTGAACTGTAGCAAATAATAACTCCTAGCTTCATACTCTTGAATTTCACTTTTACTAAACTCGTTGAGAACATTCAAAAGATGTTCAACCTTTATCCCGCCATCCATGCAACAGCTATGACGTTGACGATGGTTGTATGTTCAGTTCATCATAATCAAATTCGGAACATACATTTCTGTCTTTCTTACTCTCTCAAACCTTTTACACACAACCTTTTTGTGTGAATCGGTGTATACTTCCACAAAGTACCTCGAATACAGTTTTCTACCACAATGAAGAAACCTCAATAATATACAGTAAGTCCCATTAAAATCACATTAGTAATTAAAGTATCTTAGACCGAGTAGGTGACGGTAGACTAAAAAGACAAATTAATAAAGAAATGTAGATGTTAAGATCGCCAGATAGCTTATTAGGGGTACCAGAATGTTCTGTCTTCTTTTCTTTGACTTTGAATTATTGGAGCGAGGAAAAACTGTGACTGCAGACCTTTACTGTCAGCAACTCAAACGTCTAAATGCATCGTTGCGTAAAAAATGTTCTGCTCTAGTGAACAGGAAAGGAGTCATATTGCAACACGATAACGCTAGACCCCATTCTGCCAAACCAACTCAAGAAAAAATAAAGTCCTTGGGTTGGGAAGTTCTTCCTCACTCACCATACTCGCCAGATCTTGCTCCATCAGATTTTCACTTATTCCGTTCTTTAGAGTATTTCATCAGCGGAAAAAGATTAGACAAATGTTTACGAGGTTGAAGCGGAGTTTAATTCATTTACTTCCTCCAAAGATGTTAATTTTCTTAAAAGGAGAATTAAATTCTCCCAAGTAAATGGACAAAGCTTATATCTAATGATGGTGACTATTTTGTTGAGCAATAAAGATTTGTCAGTAAAATTTCTTTCAATTAATATTCCTAACAGAAATCAGGACAGAACTTTTCGGTACTCCTAATGTTTGAGCTTCAGCAAAGTATACTTTATGACTGAAGAAAATGGCAGCCGATGTCGCTCGTCTTGCATCGACATGAAAGTTCATTTACCGAATTTTCCAACACACCTCTACAGTCCATCTTGGAAGACCATGAAATGCTAAAAAAACACCGTTCTTTCCCCTCCATGCTCTTATCATACTCCTACCAAACGTATGCTTTCAAAGCAGCATGAAAATAAAATATAAATGCTTCGAGCTCAGACATAGGACATTTATTTCCTCACACCTGGTAAATTGCTGCTCCACAGAAGCAAAGCCTTCTCAATACCACTAACACAATTCAAACCCTAATTTTCAGAAATATGAACATATTAGCTCAGACACCATATTATTTATATTCTGATGAAGTTGGTACACCAACACCAGAATTAGTAACTTTATCGCTTAAATACAACGGTAGTTACAGGAAACACTTAGTACCTTAGGCATGGCAGCTTGGATACACCTATTGAGCATGCCTTCAGCGTCAGAAGAGTCTGTGCTGTCGCCCTGCAGTAGGAGGCCATGAGACGGACCCAAGGGCCGGCGTACAGTAGCTCGACGGCCTCCGCTCGAGCTACGCTGTTCCAGGCTCACTTGAGACAAGTCTGACACGCTCCCTGCCTGCTTGTGACAAATGATTGTCTCATAACTCCTACGATATAACGTTTTGTTGCAGCAGCCCAATGATAACACACCCACTATTGGATAGTTATTAGTAATATCGGTATGGTTTACAAATTAGTACAGAAAATAACATGACCAGACCAACAAGTTTGTCTTCCATTATTTATAAAAAATTATGCAAGTACATATTCAACATAGTTTTATATTAATAATGTGTCAATTCAGCGAAATTTGTCGGTAGGACCAAAAAAGTTTCTACGTGAAAATTAACATGGATAACACTGAAGTAAGTCCTAATTAACGCATATTTGCCTTTGATTATAATAAGAAATTTCTCTGAGAAGGACCAAAAATAGATTTTTAACTTCATACTACATAAACAACAGTAGTTCACTAAGACGAACAGGTGAAGTAGAGTCGATGAGTCGGAAAAACGGCACGCGTAAATGCCACAATATTCAGTGTTTGACAGGCGTGAATATAGAATATTCAATGTATAAATTAATCCAGTCCACTACTACTTAAAGAAATAGAGTAACAATTAGGTTCTTATAAAATCAGAACTGAAAGTTACTGATTTTTTCAGTAATAATAATTTTATGGTCCAAAAATGTTTGCTCTCATTAAATTCACAAGGATTTTTGCCGACAACAGCTTGAAGTACAGAATTTAGCCCTATACATGTACATACAATAATAAACAGAGCTTCGAAAGTAAACGCTGTGTCAGACTGTAATAGTTTCAAAAAGCTGAGCTTCTCGACTACGGTAGCAGGAGACTGTAAGTCTAGCGTGAGGCATACACACCTGAGAGAGAGCAGCAGGTGTGTCCTCAGTACAGTATGAATGCAGGGTGTCGCCTCCCACTCCCTCGCTCTGTGAACACACATCAACAGTATAAGAACGTCTGTTCCATGAACTGAACGTAGTAATGTAGCCTTGTGCTTTCATATGGCAAGAAAAGAGCAGCTTCCTTGGCAGCATATAATACGAAAGCAATTTCAAGAAGTACTGGAAAATTAATTACATTTGATATTTCACTATTCGGTAGTGATACCTACTTCAGAAAAATCATTTTATGATACAACTATAGATAATTATTTTCTAAACACTCTCCTGACAGACGCATGTTGCGCTCATTCGTGAACATGTGAAAGCAAGCATTTTTTTAAAACGATAATGAACTTTACTCATAAAAGTTTAACTTTAATGAACTCGTTACGTTTGTTTAATAGCAAGTGAGAGACACCAGATGGAGTAACAAAAGAGGATTTTCGGAAGCAGTTGGCGATTGTACCGAAGATTTTAGAGTTGAATTTGTAGTAGTGATGTGGGATATGTATACAAAAGTAGAAATGCTGTCGTTGACGGTTGACTGTTGACTGTTATGATATCCCACGTGATAATGCAGGGAGTAGGAAACTCGTCGGAGGCGTAAGACGACTCAATTTATGTTTGGAAGAGCTGAGTTAACAAAATATACGAAATACTACACGTGAGGCAAAGGGGTCTTAGCATAAAGAAAATTATTAGTTGTTTCATGGATACACATGAATGGAGAGCAGGGACGGAAGGGATATTTCATTTCTAGTGAAAGCTCGACTACGAGTTACAAAAAGACGGAGAAATCCATAAATAGAAATTGCTCTTCGTAAAATGCTGACGTTTTAAGGATTAAAGAATGTTAAGATAGAACAGTTTAGCACCACAAAAATTAGAAAGATTATGAGACGTTGCGAGGCACTGAGTCAGTGTTGAAATTGAATCGGTTCATTTTAACTGATGTTATGGTGGTCAGAGTCCTGTAGAAGGAAGGAAAAGGAATGAACATGTGAAATGAGTGCCTGCAGAGTAAAAAGTGTTCTTATAACGGCTGTAAACGAAGAAGGATATACTCATTCGAAGAATGAGGATATACTACGTATATCCTCATTCTTCGTTTACAGCCGTTAGCTTATATGGTCAAGACACTTTGAAAACACTCGTTCAAGTTTTAATGAACTATGATGAAAAGTACTTGTCAAATTATACTGGAATAACGTTTCTACAAAAATACTCTAAAATACAATAAAAAATTATTTATAATTTTTTATTAGAAAAAATACATACATATTCGCTAGGCTAATAGGTATAGAGTAAACAAGCAAAAATGATGCATTTGATACTTAGTGCATAATCTTTGCTTGGTAAATATATTTACATTCAATCGTTTTCCTTATTCAAAAGTTGGGTTTTCCCACATTTTAACACGAATTTTCTCCCACACGTTCACGCAACGACTGCATGCTACCTTTAAAATAAAACTGAATGTAATAATTTATTGCATCTGATAGTATTGTTCAACAGCTTAGCAATTCCAGAATAAAGTTGAAATCCGAAGTTATAGTAGATAATAATAATAATACATGGCATCCATAAAGTCTCTTTACAATTGAGCAAATTTATTGCAAACGCCAATGAAAAGATACATCAGCGGAAATTATTAGAAAAACAAATTAAATAATGAAGTTTTTTTAATTTGATACATTTCTACACGGACAGCATTAGTTGTCCGAAGCACACCAAGACGGTACTTTATTTCTTGTCCTGTTCGCTATCACAGGACCGCAATGGTCTCGGTAATACTTTACTTCAGATCAGGAACGTTTCGTATTTTTGTTCGATACACAATATCTTAAATATATCCGCATAGAAATAAATTCAATGGAGTGATATTTGGTGAAAGAGGTGGTCAAGGAATTGGCCAATCCCTCCCAATCCACTGACCTGGAAATGTTTTCTCTCTTGTTATCGAAAACTGCTCCTGTTTCAATGAATTTTTAGTGACATACACGAATTGACGGACGTGATTCCTTCCATACTTAAGTTTGTAGTTTTGCTAAGCCTGCGCTTCCAATTTTGTTTCAATGAAATATGATACGCATTGAGTCGTCTCTTAAAGAGTAGCCATTTTTTTAGAGCTTCATTTAACAATGCCTCTGCTTTTTCATTAACAAAATACCTGAAACACTTCAATGCAATGTGATAAAACTTCTTGATAACCACTGAGTACAAAAGAACGAATCTGATAAGATTTCTTATCAGTTTCCTATGTAATAAATTTGCCAAATTGTTCAGAGATTTACATAAAGAGACTCGCAATAAACTCATAAAATTAACGTAATAGGAATAGGATTGGCGTCCGATTCTCAGCTCCACGTGAAGGAATAAATTTTGTAGCGACACATAATTTTTTTTAATACAGGGGTGGAAAAATAATTGGTAAATATCGATTTCTGGTCTTTTTATATATTTCTACAGCAATACGTTGCAGCATCACGTCTGTATTACAGCCCATTGTTGCTCATAAATTATGTTCAAATCATTCAAGTTTCAGAGATTCTTCAAATAATTCTTATTGCATAATGCTCGTTACATGTTATCCTTATAATTTAGTCTCGTAATTTATCGTGCACATTTAGAACATTTATATTACTCTGGGGGTGGATTCGCTTATAGGTTCCATATTTATACACATAATCTCCCCCACACATATGCACAAAAATGAACAAACTTTTCGCCTATTTGTTCTCCGTGAGCTGACATTCATTTTTTTTCATGATGTGGAATTTCCGGTCCCCCAAACTTCACGGAAGGAATGGTGCTTTTAGCGGTTATAGGCAATGCCGTTTTTCTTCAGACATATCCATGAAGTATGACCAGACAATTTGATTTTTAGTTCATCTACTCATAAAACATGATAACGATCTACTGACGTTTTCATGCATCCTTGAGTTCAGCTTTGGGACAATGTCATGTGCGCACAGCTCTGATGTGAGTTTTAGCAGAAACTAATCCTACTCTAAACGTTAAAAGAATGGGGAGTAGATATACAATTACCATGCTATCACAACATCTGTTAATGAAACCACGAACCTGCTGATTTAGATTGAGTGTTGTCGTTGTTACTTGCAGATTGACGGTATTGATGGGAATATTGGAGACACGGTTCACTCCCCAGCACTCGTCGCCACTGCCTCCGAGTCTAGGAGGAGGAGGAGGCGGTGGTATGGGAATGGGTGGAGCACCGAGGGGAGTACGAGGAGACTTGACGAAAGAGGAACTGCGACTCACGGACCTCACAGGAGTCTTCGCGTCGCTCGAGCGTCTGTTCACAAATCGTACAACCGTAAATTCTTCAATGCTCTCGCAGTAAAACTAGTCAACCGAAATAAGGTACATTACATAGAAAACAAACTAACTTCTTCCAAAATTAAAGCAGCCCGATTTTTGTCCCGATTGGATCGTTGCCAAACAAATGAAATAGTACTAGGACATAAACGATACATACAGTTAACGTTTGTCTTGAATTGTACAGTTTAAACTCAATTTCCTTGACTTTCACGAAAGCAAAACCAGATGACTACAACACTATTTCCCTCAGTGTTAAGAACAATTCATTCGCATCAAGCAACAAAGTATTTTAAATTTCATAGCTGTAATAGTCTGGTATTGGAAAATGTATTTCTTGCAACGGCAGGAAAGCAGTCCAATGAGCTTACAATGCGCAATGCAACACAGCGAGTGTCGAGACAACACGCATTTCAAATTCGCTACTAGAGGTGGTCGTAATTAAGCTTTAATTTATCTTAGAGCTTAATTACGAATATTTACAGTTTTTGAACCAGTAATTGAATTTCCTTCAAGATCGAGAAAAGCAAGTTTGCTTTGTCAGAGCAACTACAGAAAGTGTTGCATGAGCAAGCATTTAATTGATTTGAAGTATACGCTGACTTGAGGTAGGCGATGAGAGCCAAGAAAATGACTCGTCTGAGCACGCAAGCGACCGACTAGTGCGGGCATCAGGCACCAGAATTTGAAAAATTAATATAAAGTACCAAACGTTATGGATCAAAAAATGATTCGTGTTGTAATGATCCTAAAATGTGTAGAAAGTTATTCATGGCAATGAGACAATCAGATTATGAACCAAATGTAACAAAAAATTTCTAAAAACGCGATTCTTTGGAATCCAAACTCCCCGAATTGAGTCGCATATCCGCCAGTTAGGGTAGAATTAAACATTTTTTCACTGCTTTTGCAGGAATTATATTTCAATTGAGAGTAAACATTTTCAAGGAAGATAAAAACGAATAAAGAAGTGACCTAATTAAAAACAAGGTACATCGTACGATACGGTCATCGTACGGTCAAAAAGCTAGTACAACTTTGAATATAATTGGATTTCTAACTTTTAAATTATTTTAATTAATTCATTATTGCGTTCGAAAAAAATGAGATTTACTTTATAGGCAGAAAAAGAACTATGAAAGCAAATTAAGTAATTTGCATACACAGTTAGTACGTTAAACTGGGTCTCCTACGTCAGGCATTCCACAAATTTCCATGAACCTTCATCCGTCGCTGGTATACATACTACCAAGGCCTACTGCAACATTTGTTTCACTTTCCGTAATTCAATGATTAAAAAACCTGATCAGTTTGCATACGAGTATGCTAAATTTGTGAACAAAGAAACGCCTCTTCACGACTGTCACGAGAAATCAAACCTGTCCTACGTAACAATTGGAGTTGTATAAACCGGCGTCCAAAATTGAAGTAACGAACTGAAATTATTTTCCTCGAATCAAATTCAAGATATAGTCGAACCAAGTGGCAGTAAAATGCAAATTACGAGACACTTATTAGTACAATCGTACCCTCACCTGAAAATGACATTCGCCTTTTCTTTCAACTATGAAAGCGACTCCATCAGTGCAACTATCAAACTGTACTTGGTGTTTACTGCCCCTAGTCCAACACCAGTGTTCATAGTGGAAATTTCAGTCTGTTCTTTAACCCTAGAACGGTAACCAGGGGTGATTTTCTCCCTAGTTCCAGGCTTTCTACGTTTCTGAAATAGAGGGTTGCCATTCTAGGGTTAATTTTATACATCAATGTACATTCAGGTTTAAATAATTCTTTGGTAATCGAGGGTTACTTTTTAACCCTACGAACACCAGAAGCCAATATATCGGTCGCTGCTCTTCAATGCAGCACAATAAGAAATGCAACTGGTCGCACGCAGGACAGTTTAAGTTACACTTATTTAGGTTCATAATGCAGGCTAAATTATTTTTATTTGGAAAGCAAATTCTCATGTTAGCGATATTACATTAGATAAGAAGAAATTTTAAACACGCATAAAATGCACCATGCATACACTGTGTAGAATGAATTAGCCAAAAAATATCACTAGATACTTATCATACTAGCTTCCACTAAAATTAAAAGTAACAGATTCTTTCACCGAAAAGAAAGATGGAGGCCGTTATGTTCGCAGTACTCTGTCCGCTGACTGACTGGAGCATCACGGATTACTCGTACCACCGCAGGTACAACACACGAGTTTCATAACTCGCACATGATAGTCGATGTCCGCTATGCGAAATTCGGCAGCGAAATTTGACAAGCGGTGTCGAATTTTTTTAAGTACTATGCATACAAAAAGAAATTATAATTCTGAAATGGCGTCAAACTGGAATTTGATTACTGGTTCACAAATAAGTAAGTAAACTATACAAGCACAATAAATTTGATTGTCATAACATACGAATGCAGTTTAATGAAACCAAGAAATCTCTTGATGATATTTACAGGGTTGGAATTTCTGAATAAATAGCACGACTTTTTTTTACTTCGGCAGCTTTTTACAGGAAATATGGAGCTCGTAATTAATTTCTGAGTATTTTCATGGCCTTCAGACGAACAATGAAGTAAAGGAGATTTGCGACAGAGCGTCATCTTGAAACGCGTGAAGCTACAGGGTGTCCCAAAAAATGTATACAGTTTTAGAAGGCTGTAGCTGAATACTACTGGTGTACATAAGGTGGGTAACAACGTATTCTGGATACAAATTAAAACTTCAAATCTTGCTCTCTCGAATGAGACCTGTCTCAGCCTATTAGCACCCGTAATATTCAAACTAAATGTATACATTTTTTGGACACCCTGTACTTGTGAGTTTAAGAACAAATAATTAGAGCTATCTAAATACAGGGATCACAGAGTGAGATACACTTGCTGTTATAGGCGAGCTTCATCGAAACATTTCAACGAAAACCGGACCTCACATACTACAGGAACTACGAGTAGGGCAATACCTACTTTTAAATTTCCAACCAACTCGTACGCAGAGTACGAATTTCACATCTACTGTACTTTGGACGATTATTTGTGGTTCGCTCAAGGTGGAGGAACTCGAGTTAATTGTTTGGAATGCATCCACATAGCGGAAACAACTCGTATTATTTAGACCGCAACTGCAGAACAGCAACAGAGCTCACACACACACACCGTTAGTTGGTTTGCTCTCTCGTACAGACGGGCGATCACAGAGCGTGCAGCACCAAGACTGTACGAGCAAGGCGGTGCGTCGCTTCAGACTGACAAGAAGTACACAAAGCTCCCCTACTTCAGGACGAGTCAAGCACAACAATCAACCTTCACGGGCCCACGAAGGGCTGTGAGAATACGATAGTCACGTATCCTAAAGACGAATTGAGAACTGCGTCATCTAGGCAAAAATTTCAAGTAATTTCGACAATGTTGTCATCCGCATGTATTCAATAGCTCAAAAAAATTGATATCACTTTTTCACACGCCTGTGAGGGCTTAGATAAATGATGAGATGAATCAATCTCACGCTAACAATATACGCAACTAAAGAATGATGTCATAAATCGTTATTTATATAAAAAAAGCACTAATACAATTTCAATTAACTTTAAAACTAAGGAACTTTTCTGGAAAAATTCGTCCTTTGATCCATCCAAGCAACAACTATAAAAAAGGGAACATTTTTTTAGCAATAAATACTTGAATATCTGACTTATTATTTAACAACTACAGTAGCTATGTATATCAGCTGTGCATATAAAGTCAATGCAGATCCAAAAAAGGAACAAGAATGAATGTGTTTTTGCTCTTTATTTCTGAACCCACATCCACTCCTGGTGTACAAAGTTACAACGCAAAGGTCTATGTTGATTTCTCATACCTAATGTCTAAACGCCCACTCGTCCAGTATGTTAAGAGAGCTATTCTGGGCGACACCTCACAAAATATAGTCCGGAAATGCACCGCACGCGCCCAAGCACGGCGAAGAGACCGCTTGATCAGTTTTGCTCAGAAACAAGTCACTTCAACTGAACGTGCGGCCGCTGCACTCCATTTGAGAGCTCGGTGAGGTTCACAGCAGTTACATACAAGTGCTGTTAACCAAGGAGTTGATGTCTGACAGTGAATGATGTGACGACACTAACTCGAGTGACAGCACGCGTACAAATACATTCATACTTATTCTTTGTCCTCAATTACATCGCAATGTTCTAAAGCACCCCATAATAAAAATTAAAAAAATTACGATTCAGTAAATCATTTTAAGCCTATTTTAGCTTCAGAATAGAAAATACTTATCAAAAACGCGGGAGGCATCACACACCTGAACACATTTTCTGCGAAGTAGCTCATTGGTGGGCCCGTTAGGTACGGTGTAAATCAGGGGTCAGCAAACTTTTTTACCCGTCGACCCCTTCATAGGATATTTGTATTTACATCGACCCCCTCCATGCTATTATATCGTATCGGCCCAGTAAGCACAGAAAACAATAAAATGTAACATCGTTAATAATTACTAAAAATTAATACATGTAAGTATCCTGTCAAAAGTATCGCGTGGAAGGAGTGAGAGTGTACTCGGTTCTCTGTGCTGTGCATGTTTTGTGTATGCGTCGTCTGCACACTCCAGACATACACACATACTGCGCTAGAGGTAAGGCTTTGAGTAGCTGTCACTAGCGCACGCTGTCTCGACTGCGGTTACTGCATTGTAAGCAATTGTTCACTCTTAACAGTTAATTTGATTTACAACATATTTTTATTGAAGTTTTCCATTTTTATTATGTACATTGACATTCAAACAAATTTCAAATTTTTCTATAAAAAATTTATTTGTATCTAAGGTCTTGAAAAATCTAATCGATTCTTTTTATTTTTCTTAATCGACCCCCTTCCGACCCCCATAAATTTATCGACCCCTTGAGTTCTGTCCTCGACCCCCAGAGGTCGATATCGACCACTTTGCCGACCCCTGGTGTAAATTTTACAGAGCCTTCTAGTGACTATGTGTAAAGTAATAATTTGCACCGGTTAGGCAATCGCAGAAAACGTGTTAATCGCACAAGCGTACAATACAAAACCGTTGTCAACAGCAGGACACTCGTTTCCATCTAACTTTCACGATTCACGATTTCCCAACGTTGGAAGCAAATTCTACGGCATTGGCAGCGATACAACGCAGAGAAAACAAGATCCAAGTGACGAATTATATCACTGATAAATTAAAATCTGTGAATATTTTTTGATTACACGTTTCGAAGAATCAAAATTTCAACGAAACTAAGCGACGATGCATCATTGAAAAGGCTGATAGTTTTCTACCACCAAACGCAGAGCAGTGAATGAAATAGATTGAATCGCGTATCATAGGAATGACCAGCAATTAGAGGAACCAATATTACATGAGCTACGGCTCGATATACGAGTACGTTATTTTCAATAACTCAAAAATGCTAGCTAACATAATCGCTACCGGTAAAGAAAAGAATATTATGAATATCAAATTTGCATTGAACATTAAGCAGAATTTCATTCAAGAGAATTTATTATTAACATATACTCGTATATACTTGCTCAAATTACAATTTTAGAGGTTAATAAAGAGAATACGAAGGGTTTTAAATGAAAAGAAAATAATACCTCACAGCGCATATGTAATAGAATTAATTAAAATGAACTTCGATTTCAAATTCACACGATCGAGGACTCGTTCACACTGAAAATATAGATATTTCACCCATAAGTAGAAATTAAAATTCATGGGAATAATTGAGCATTCAAATTCAAACGTACTGGACAAACTCATGATTGACAATTGTCTCTAGACAACATATGAACATTTGAAACGAGAGCTACATGAACAGATAAAACATGATGCTCAAACTCATTACATCTCCTGTGACTGCAAGAAAAAGTATCCTCGTCCAAAGACTATGTAGATTCTATAAAACGCAAGCTGAGAAATATTATGGGTATAGCAAAATAATGCTTACGAAGATGAATCATAACATTTAAAAATGCGAACCAGAAAAAGGGGCACTTAAGAACTAATCACGGAGAGACAAATTAGTTATTCTACGGCTTGTGTACAGTTACCAGAGTAGAAAACAACGTGCTCTCTAGAACACACGAAATTCATACTGTAATTTACTTTGCTCGTACGCCAAGTGATCTCTTACTACGCTAGCTGGAGCGTGGATACAGTTTCCGGAACCTTGGTACATTCTAACACTTGAGCTGCAAATTAAATTCACAAAAACAACCGTAAAAATTCACAAAAAAATAAAGAACATTAACCACGCCACTGACTCTGCGCACTACTATGACAATGATATTTTCGTGGGTCTATGTACAGCATCATCACTTACTGCAGTAACTTTCCCTAATTGAACAACATCCGTGGCTATGGAGAAAATAGATTAAATTAAATTTTCGATTTATTGACATGCACTATCATCAGATATTCTCGGAACAGAGCTGAGGAATGACGTGTTTTCAAACTGTTCTGAAGTTTTCTGCACGCACTCGGGACTATGACTTAATTTTTTTGCTGGCAAACATTAGTAGTTGCAGAGCGTTACATTGAAAAAAATTAATGTTTTTTGGTAGGTAAGCAATTTAATCAAACTAAACGCGAAACCTGTTTCAAAATAACTGAAAAAATCCTGGAAACGACTCAGCAGATCAGATCAAATTAACGATGATTCAACACATCGCATGAATGCTGAAGTATTTTTTCACGCGTTCGAGTACTGTAACCATACACAAGTTAAGCAATGACGAAGTCACAATATAATTGTGTCATTCAGAAAAAAAAAATTGCAAGTAGCAGAGGCAGCATGATGGAACAAATACATATGAGTTCCATCGATGATAGCAAGAAAAATGACAAAAATGACTCTATGAACCACAGCGGTAATACACTTCTTGTAATAGAGCATACTATTCAAAAATAACTGAGTAGGTCACGAACTCTCACCCCATGCATGAGACAAAGACAAGAAAATAAAGCTCCATCGGCACAATAAATTACAGCCAACACTCTAGGTACTCACACGTTCTGTACGATGAAACAGTAGACGGCGAGTATACCTATGTTTGATAAGTATAAATGTACTATTTTCAGAACTCACCAGCTTTTCAATACATTACCACTGAAGCGAAGGGGCGATAAGTAATTGCTTTTGCTAAAGGAACAATAGTAGATCTTACTGCCGTGTCAAATACTCACTTTCATATACTAAATCAACAACAAGTATAGCTAATAATTTGAGCATTAGAAAACGTTAGCTATTAAATATTACTCGCTGAATGAGGACATAGTACTCACCGATTAGGCATGCCGGAGCTAATGCAAGCGCTGAGCAGCTTTTCGCTGTCAGTTTCGGTCACAGCTGAATGTCGTTTTTCTTTTGTTCTGCCACGCGTGGTGGAGTGGTCGCTCCCTGTAGGACTCAGGCTCGAGTGAGGATCTGACGACCGGGAGCGCTCGTGGTCCTGACCAAATGAAGTAGAAAAATTGTTAAAATTAAAGAGTTAGCATAAACATATAAAATGCATTCCACCTGAGAACATGTTGATAAATTTTCACGAAAGAAAATTGTGCTAACGAAAGTTGCACTGACAACGATGAATTTGTTACTATAAATTTTGTTCAAACCAATTGAAGGTTGAATATTATCAATGTAAAAAAACAATAAATAAGGAAGATTTACTTCATACATCTTAAAAAAAAGACTAAGCGATATCTGAACCTACAAGTGTTTTTCAGATGAAATCCAAACACAGCTTCTAGGTTACCTAGGAAAAGCTGACTGATAAATTTTAGCGTTAAGCACATTCAAAGTTCCTTCAATGTTGAAGAATCAATTATAACATTTTTCAAAAAACAATATTTTTCTTTCAATGTTTCCGAATGAAGTGAAAAACATGCTCACGAGACCATGTATCATACAAGGTATCCCAAAAATGTAAACAGTTTTAAAAGGCTGTAGTTTGATTACTACTGGTATAAGGGAGGTGACAACGTATTCTGAATACAAAAAAAACTTTAGAACTTGCTCTTTCGAATGAGAGCTGTCCCAGCCTGCTATCATCAGTAGTGTTTAAACTACAGCCTTTTAAATATGTATACAATTTTCGGGAACACCCTCTACTTTTACGTACTTCCTAAACCACAAGAGAAAGCCGGACAACTGCCGACAACTGAGCAACAGACTTCCTTCGGTACTCAGTTCAATTTCTAGTGCTGGCTAAAAAATTTCTTCATGTTCTATTTGAAGTAATAGAAAAAGGTCTGTCATTTGCACTAATAAAAGAGGTTGGATTAAAAAATGGGTAGTGTGAAGAATATTTTCTAGGAATGGAAATACCGTAGGAAGGAATTCGACATTGAGAGATAATTTGTATTAAAGTTCTGCATCGCAGCAAGTATACTCCTCTCCGGCTCAGAATGGCACAGATAACGAGAAGGAATTACTTGAAGATGAAGGAGGTGTCTGAGAAGTATCGAGAGCGATACCAGTATTCAAACTTAGTAATTTATTGTAATATAATTTGATGGAGTGAGAAATGTGATGTGTGAAGGGCTGGTGTGGTGATTGTTGTGGAAGTATAGTGAGAGAACGATTGAGTCATCTAGATATGACTAAGTCAGAAGGAAGGAATAGTAGGTGAAGAGTGATGTATTGATGGATGATTAACCGGTGAAAAGCAAGGGCCCCAGTTGTGGCTGTGTGAATGATCAGACTCGTCTTCGAAGATCTCCCTACGTAAACGTAGAGCTCTCAAGAATATTATCTTGAAGCACCATGCCAAGCAGCCTTCTTGAGGCTGAGTCAATGCCATGACTTGTCTTTGGCTAGCTCTCTTATTTTCTACTCTGGACGTGTGATAATTTCGAGGTATATAGTGCACATTTTAATTTACAGTAGTACTTCGGTTAACGACCACAATCCGTTCCTGAAAGATGGTCGTGACCTGAAACGTTCATTAACCAAATCAATTCTTTGGAAACGTGTTGAGGGCTATATTATGAAAATAAAGCACTAAAATAATACAAAAACACGGATGCAACAAGATAAAAACAGGCAACCTCCGACCGTACCAACGTCTCGAGCGTGATTGAGGTTCGGAGGGCGCGTGGGTTTTTTGTCTTGCTGTTCGTTATCCGAAAATTTATTCGTTATCCAGGACAAATTTTTACCGAAATTGTTGGTCGTTAACCGATTTGATCGTTATCGTAGGGGTTCGTTAACCAAGGTTCTATTGTACTACTATTGAAATAAGATCTTAGATTCCTATCAGATATTACGCAACTCTCTTATGTAAGACCGAGAACCTTTCTTAGTTTAGTCTAATTTATATGTATCACCAATGATTACCTCTTAAGTCATCATTGAAAAAGCGAAGTTTCATTTGTTTCCCTATGTATATTTAACGTTCATTGCGTGATGTGAATGTTTACGTATACCCATAGGTACTGCTGTTCTATCATCCATGATACTATGCATAGAATACTTACCATTTAAGGATTTTATGATAAGGCATCTTTAAAAACCAATGCTGTTACATTTCTCATGTACCAACTTTATTGGAAATATACGTTTTTTTTGTTATTTCATCGTACGGTTCCCTCACCTCTAACCATACTTCTCGAAAGAGAAGGCAAAATCCGAAAAAAGGTCACACTTGGAGCTGCGGTATATTATTCCTAGCATGAAAGCATACTACTCTCCAAACTTTTTCTATGGGGTACTCATATTCTCTATCGACATACCTCTCTAGCCCAGTCCCTCTTTATCAACATCCAACAATACCTTTGGGCATTTCACTCTGACACTGTATCATGTTTTATCGTACGATGCTTGGCCATTCTTTTTACATGTCATATCCACCTTCATTCTCTGCATTCTACCCTATCTGAGAACTCGCTAGGTGCACCCTCTCCGCAGTCATACTTCAGTGTGCTCTTTAAAAGAACTGTCACTCTTTCAGCAGTTCAAACGCAGCTCATCTCACATGATCTACTCTTTGTTATTTTCAGTCAAATTTCTGAACAGCACACAAAAGTAACAAAAATCACCCTCTCGTACAAACGTTGTGCACTCATGCCAAAATCTTCGCACTTTATGACCCTTTTTAACGCTTTCTATGGACGGCATTATTTCTAAAATACGTCTCATCTTCTCCCGAATCGTTCTTGAAATCATACACGACCATTCACACTCGAAAGATATCACTCGTTTTAATATCACGTTTTAAAACGAACATTAATTTTCTAAGTATTCTCATTCCTCAAATATTCAACTTATAATTATTCACGACCCTTTAACTTTTTCCGCAAACTCATTTTTTTTCGCTAGGTAATAATTAGACGGTTTTTCAAACCGCCAAATTCCCTTCTATACTCCACCATTCATTTCTGTTTCTCCTCTTTCCTCATAAATGAATTGTTTCAACACCTTACTGACACTCCTAGTGCAGACTATAAATTGCCCCCATTCATATTTTACAGTAACTTTCAATACCTCTCAACGGTCTATGATATTCTTTTTTAATTTCTCATAACATTAATTCTTTTATCACTTTATTAAATATTTTAACCATTCCTTTAGGTACACTATTTTCTTCTTCAGGCATGATACTCTATTTTGCAACGCTTAGTCTTATTTTGATCCAAAAACGATCAGATATTCATGGCCCTTTTTCTTTCCACACACGTACACCAAACGACTAACACCCTCGCTCATCACCTCTAGCACACTCATTATTAGCAATGACTGTTTCATCAAACTATTGCAATAATCGAACACTCATACACGTTTCCAACAAGTTTTCTCCATTCGCATTCCTGCAAGAGAGCTCATATCTTTTAACAACTCCTCGAATGACTTTATCTTGCACTGCTATATTCAAATCCTCCAACACTACTGCGAATACAATTACACTAAAACACCCCATATTTTCCCTCAGTCAATGCCCAAAATCCTTTCCTTCCTTCGCTTCTTTCAATTTCAGGACTGCAGTCGTTCACCTTTACTCGTATCATTCCACTCCCCTATACAACTAAGTAATCATTCACTTTCGAGTAAAGTAGTCAATTTTATTCTACTGTTTCGTTAACACATGTATAAACTATTACTGTGCACGTCCTACATATATGTTAGTTTCTTGATTATACGCACTCAGATTTTCATGCTTTGCGTTGTGAATTTAAAGCAACTTCTTACATAACAGTCAGTAGTACACGACCTTTGATGACGACGTATACTTGATTCCTTCTGTAAAAACGTCCTCTTTTCGAAAAAGAATGACTCAACGAAAGAATAGTACGAAATTATTCCAACATCTATCTAGGCGAATGTTCATCAAACTCAACATTAAGGTCAAATTAAGAGTTAAAATCGATTGGCGCAGACATGAGAGCAATGGAATTGTCTAGGCTACTCAATTTTTATGAAACTACATCTGATGAAATGATGCAATGGCATCTTGTACTAAAACTTGCTCCTTATTTTCAGATTTTATAATCTTTCTATGTACCCAGTAGTTCACTCTTGAGAACACCCATCTTCTGTCACTGGTTAGGAAGAAATTAAAAGTTGAGCTATTTTACGTCCCAATACTCTATGCCATAAACTTGTAACGCTTTTTGTGCTTAATACGGAGCAATACCGGTAGCTGGTTGTAACCAGCTTGGTCGAGTGGTGAGCGAATCTGCTTGCGAGCAGGAAGACCCGGGTTCGAATCCCGCTGCCGACATGGTTGACGCGGCTATAAATACGGCATGGGACTTGGGTACACAACCGAATAATTATCCGACCCAAGAATGGGCCAGAAGGTTTGTTCCTATAGCCTCATTCTATTCTATTCTATTCTATTCTACCGTACAGTTACACATTTCCTGCCTTTTCATTGAGGTCTTTAGTCAGTCGGCCTTCCGCCCCAATAAATAATCACATTCTACCATTTCTTTTATTATCACTCACAGCACACGTCCCCTTATAGCTCTTACAACACCCTGCCAATATCACTTCATTTGTTTTTACCTGAACTACAACCACACACATTAAAATGAGCTTTTTAAAACAAGGTAGTAACGCGAGCCTGCCCCCCTCTGTCTCATCTTTTAGCACGGAGCCAGTGTCCAGATCACTCGCTCCGTTTTTTTCATGAATTTCATTGGATTTGGAGTTTGGGCCATACTTCACCTTACTTTTATTTGACACGGTACATATTTATCATATTTAATGTGATGTCATGTAACATTAGCTTGGATTTTTTCTTATAACTTGTGTATTATTACAGCATCATCATTCGTTCGAAGAACGGTAAAAAAAACAAGTTTAACATACTTTGACCAATCAACAATAGCAATTAAAAGCTGAGAATACTACTTCAGCTACAAATGAACTCGTATTACTGTTGAACGGCTGATATTTTATATGATTTTTTTACCATGCAGAATTTAACAGTAGACCAGTAATCAACAGCTCGAAGAAGCGTACACAAGGGTATAAAATATAGTGAAGCAGCCATGTATCACAGACCAATACTAGGGCACCGTGCTCACCTGTCCGAGAGACTGAGGCCGAGGGATAGAGGAAGTGCGTGGCGTAAATGATCTGCCTCTGCCAGCCCCGACGGCGTTGGGACGAGCAAGTGCAGGACTGTTAGTGGCATTTGTGCTGACGTTGTTGCTACTGGTGTTAGTGCTGCTATCTTTGCCATCGCCTCTCACTCTACTTGTAGCAAGGGGAGGCTGAGATGAAGAAGCTGTCCTGTCGTCCAGCGTGAGGGAAGAAAGAGAAGTACCTCGGGACAGGAGGCATGGCGTGCCCTCCTCTTCAAACTGACGAGGGCTGTCATTGAACACACCCAGTGAGCTGTTCAATTGACCTGCAAGAATTACAACAAAAATGGTTCAGTTATATCCAATGCACAAAAGAAATCATGTTATATTTTCATCGTAAAGGTAGAATTAACGAAACAGTACGAAGACTAAACAAGAATGTATAAGGTATCAGTTTTGTTAACTTGATCTACCGCTCCAACGAGCAAAATCATATAGATTACTTCTCCAAATATGCTCATTACTCCGAAAGAATTACCTAGTCTTCAATCTGTAAACTTCTTTTTCGGACGCTCAAAGAATAGATGAAACACTACAAATGCACAGTCAAGGAGCAATTATTATCAGTTTAGTAATTACGAACAAATGATGAAAATCACATTCAGTGCGTAGTATGTGCTCAAATACGAAGTAAAAGAGATGGTACTCCCAAAACACTTGTAAAGAGAACAAAAATTTATTAACCTTGTCACCGGACTGCTGGCAAATTAATGTCAGATTAGCTAAGCTTTTCCAACCAGTAGCCATAACGACAACCGTTAAGTTTCTCACGGATTCTTTTCAAGTTTTGTATGTTGAATAACACTTCGATTAAAAGGTTTTCACATATTTCATTTATTGCACCATGAATTGCGAACAAATGATAAAGGGGGTTTTACATATTCTTTTGTTGCACCACAAATTATGAAATGTTCAAAGTTACAAAAATGGTTCCGAGAAGCACACAAAATTCGGTGGCAGGAATCTTTCTACCAGGCAACCATTCGACAGTGAACAGGTGTTACCACTCAGACTGGAGGCGTTCGACTGTTAACCACACCTGCTGATCGTTCCTCGACAAATGAGGAACCGCATGAGTGTCAAATCCTAGTATACATACCTAGGTTACTAAGAAGAGCACCCCTGAAGTACACGTCCTGTTCGTTAGACTGGAAACCTAGTGAAATGACGACATCTTTCACAACTTATTTTAGTGTCATAGAAGCTAGGGGACTAGCCTGATTTTAAATAGCAAAGCTTATATCTGGAGTCCTGTTACATCAAAATATGAATTAAGAAATGACAAACACAAAATACTTGTCCATAAGAAGAACGTTGAACGCCTCGTAGACGTTCTACGAAGGAGAACGTTCTACGAAGGAGCATAAAAAATGAATATTAAATTACTAAAGCTACTTCATACAAAAAGCTAAATACTCAGCAACGAAAGTTCATTTTTTCGGCAGTGTAGCTGACCGTGCGGAAGCCAACTCAGAACATTCAAGTCACGATGTACGCCGGCAAATATTAACTTCGTATTGGTAGTCTTCTTAAGGGGACCATGATTTGTTAACTACTTCAACACGAAAAATACGACGACTTTCTCAACTTTTAAGAAGAAACTCGTCACATGAAAACTCTCACAGTTCTAATATTATATCTATTATGGGTGATATTCTTTCTAAAGCAAAACCAATAGTAATGACTTCTAAAGAAATTAAGTTCCAGGAAACTGCATTGCGCTGGTAAAAGATCAGGAACCTACTTCTACTACTTGAGGATGCCCACACAACTTTTCAAACAGTAATGGTCAGAATCTGACAGCCAGTTGGTAGCTCATCAATAATAGTTTAGAAATATATTAGGTTAAACACTGCAATATCCTCAGTACAAGAGTCTAGAGTGAAATAATTTATTAGATCATAATGGAATCACGAGAAGGTGATTAATTATATCTTGTAAACAAAATTTTTCTCCAAAAGCTTCAGAACAATTATTTATATGAAGCCTCTGATATACTTTCAAATTAAATATGAACACTCATAATTTTTTGCATTTAAGCAACTTCATAATTTTTTTGGTCAAAATATATGACATGCAGGTTCTACTGTCAATGACATCCATCTTGAGACGCATAATTATAATACACTGAACAGTAAAGAGGTCTACAAGAAGTACACAGTAAGGAGCACAGGCTTACTGGAAGCAGGTGGGTGTTGGTCGTGTTGGGAGCGTGCACGCTGTCGAGGGCTCGGAGGCATAGTCTGACTAGGAGAGTCAGGCAGATCACTAGGAGACACAGCACCGCTAGCGAGGCGACTGTTGCGAAGTACCATACAATCATTACTTTTGAAGGACATGTGAAAAAATTTAATCTTTTGTTTTATTAGTTCGCGAACGGTATAAAGTATCCACACTTCCAATACGGACCTCCTTGTCAAGATCAACCATGAAAGCTGGATAGAAGCTTCTTTAACAAAATAATAATTTAATTCGTATTATAAAAAACAGAGGCGATAAATTTCTAAAAAGTAAATTCTTACACCAATTGAAAATCCTTTAAATAAACTATTTCACAGCAACCGTTTAGGATCAAGCCAGGTAACCATACACTCAGAGGCGGTGCCTACAAAAAATAAGGTTCTAAATCAATCCTCCATAAATGAAGAATCAATGAACAATCACTAGAAATAAATTGTAAGCTCATGTCACTGGTTACAAATAACCAATTTCATATCCGAGTGCAATATACCATTTGTGGAGAAGTAACCCCAAAAAACCTTCAAAACTAAGTACACACTCTGACTGTGAAGAAGTTTTTGGCAAAGTCTAACCTGAACTCTGAGACAACAGAGCCGGAGTCGTCGAGGTGCTGGTGCTGCTGCGCGGGGAAGCTGCTGAGAGAGCCCAGGGAAGTGGTGCGGGAGAACATCAGTGGCGTGGCTCCAGCGGACCATTCTGCTCACAAAGTTTTGCTTCGGTCGTAGTGAAATGTGCATTCTCCAAATGATGAAAAACTGAACATAGAAGACATGGTCTATCGCAGTGCTTTCCAAAGTGGGTCGCGAAATCTAGGATCATACTTTTCTTATTTATGTAATAATGTTATTCCAGAATAACATATCATTTTTTACGATAAATAATTTATAAACATTGATAAATCAAGTGTTGTTGTCATTCTCTAACATGAAAATCATATATAAAATAACACATTTCAAATTTTATCCATGGCAGAGCTTATTTGCACATCAATTACCACTTTTCATGAATTTACAAAATTGAATTTATGTTTAATACTTTTCGAATAATCTACCAATGGATGAATGGTTAATACATAAGAGTAAGACCTCTGGTGATATGAATGATGTCAGTTCGATTGCAACTGGTGAGACAAGTGCTAATATGGAAACAAAAGCGAGTAAGCATTCTCATGAGAAAAAAAGAAAGCACAATGAAACTTATATGTAATATGGATTTACATTCATTGAGATAAATAATAAGCATCACCCAATGTGTGTGATCTGCAGTGAGCATTTAGAAAATGAAAGCATGAAGCCTGCAAATTTCAAGAGACACGTCGACACGAATCATCTTTCTTGTGCTAGCAAACCAGTGGAATATTTTAAAAGGTTGTTGCAGTCTACAAGAAAGCAACAGTCAAATATTGAAGCACATGTTTTAACGAATTCAAAATACTTACGAGCATCGTTTGAGGCATCTTATCTAATTGCAGGGCTAAAAAACCATTCATCAAAGGTGAAGAGTTTGCTCTGCCAATAACAATCAGAATAACCGAAATTATCAATGGACAAAAATGTGTAAACAAATTAAGAAAAATTCCAATAGCCGACACTACAGTGAACAGACGAATTTTGAAAATAAGCGGAGACCAATTTGATCAATTAATTGAAAGGATTAAAAATAGTTCAAAATTTGCAATTCAATTGGACGAAACAACGGATATCACATACATGGCACAGTTTTTAGTGTACGTAAAGTATTGCTACAACAGCTATGTTCATGAAGACTTACCCTTTTGCAGGCCGTTAAAAGGACATACGACAGGTGAAACAATATTTCAAAAAGTAGATTACATTTTAAAGAAGTGGGATCGAATTGGGCTAACTGTGTTGGGGTGTGCACCGATGGTGCAGCAGCAATGACAGGGAAGAATGTTGGTTTCCACAATAAAGTCAGGTCTGGATGCAATGAAGGTATAACCTTCACTCATTGCATGATTCATCGGGAGGTGCTAGCAACAAAATAATTAACGAAGAATTGTGTGTAGTGCTACAAGATTTAGTTAAAATAATTAATTACATCAAAACCCGTGCTTTTAATACTAGGCTCTTTACAAATTTGTGCAAAGAAATGTGTTCAGATTTTGAATCCCTGCTGCTTCAAACTGACATTCGATGGCTTTCAAGAGGTTGAGAAGAAGGCTGATCGCATTAAAAAATGAAGTCATGTTTT
>VCRD01000437.1:148703-279627 GCA_006783055.1 Trinorchestia longiramus
ACTGCAAGCATTCAAAACTTCATCACTTAGACGTGGTTAGAAAAATTCACGAAGAATTTATTGGAAAAGTGCGCGGTACATTGAGAAGAAAGCGGAGTAAATCAATACCATAAGAGAAGTAACTCTTGATAGCTAATAGCAAAAACTCTGGCCAAGATTGTCTTTACAACTCCGAAATACAAATGTTGGCTTAAATTTGAAATTTATTCCAATACTTTAAAAACGTTATATCAGCAGCTATGACTGATTACAGATAGAAATGCTAAATTTATCGATAATCAATTCCGACATAATTTTACTGGTAAGCTTGAAGAGTAAATTTATATTTTTCATGTACCAAAACTAGCCAAATAGATTAAACGACTGAGATATCACGGTTAGACTGGCCATTAAAATCTCCTGACTTGAACCCAATAAAAAACCCCGTGAGGAATTCCATTGAGATGAGTTCATAATAATGGAAGGCAATTTAAAGATTGAGAATCCTCAAAATTTTGCATTATGCAACATTGAAAAGATATTTCTACAAAAACTCGTGCAAACCTCATTGATTCAATGCAGACAAGATGCATAGAAATTCTGCAATCGCAAGAAAGTAAATGCAAATACTAAATTTGTCTCAAGCTTTAGTTAAATACAATGTTTGAAGCCTGTCTTCCAACTATTTCTATTCTGAAAAATAAATTACTCCAAATAATTTAATTTAATGTTAGAGTTAATAAAAACGAAAGTACGTATTGACATATCATACAGGTTCTACATAGAAATTTTCACAGCAAGGTGTGCAAAAATGAAGAAGCTGTTATCAAATTGTTCGGTTGTCTTATAATCATTTCCACCACTTGAGAACACAGGGCAGAAAGGAATAAAATGGAACTGCTCTAGCTCGTCAATAGGAGCAATGTATACAACCCGTCGGCAATCGTCAAGGTATAATGTGTGCCAAGAAGTTTCTAAGTGCAAAATGGCTAATTAACTTTACGTCAGGAGCAAGTTTGGAAGTGCTTAGTGCTTCCCAACAGAAGGTTAAGTAAAGAACGTTACAACCAACCTTGTTCCTGCTGGTGTTGATCAGTGGCGTGTGAGGATGCATTGGTGGCAGTGTGTTGTGGAGAGACAGCTTCCTGAGCTGCTTTGGCTGCAGCAGCTGCCACACGCTCACCCTCCGCCAGTACCAGTTCCTGAAGGTCCGAGTCCTCCTCCAGTTCTCTGCATCAAAGTCGAAAATAAACATTTGTGACGAATTCACATGATCAACAGACAAATTATTTTTTCTCTCGAAAATTCTTCATTCAGGGCAATTAGTAAATGCATTTGGCATACGGCAAAATATTTGTTTAATGGATAAAAGGTCAGAGTTTTAAGACTAACAAACAATAAATCAACAAAATGAAATAAGAGAATAGGTTAAAAAATATTTTACGTCAAAGATCAACAGCAAAAACGATATTCAAAATCTGGAATTACCGTTTCTAAAAATAAACTGAATTAACGGCTCAATGGCAAACAGAAGAAAGCTAACCACGTCAGAATGTTATATACGAGTATATCCAAATTCAACGATATTGTCACAAAAAATTATGAATTGCCTAAATAGTGAAATGAAACAAGTACAAATTCAAGTAATCCGTTTTTCACACATATTAAAGCTACACAGGCGTTTCAACAACAGCATGAGCACCTTGGTGTCAAAAATTCAAAAGAAAATGAGACAATTAGGGACAAATATTTAAGAAATTATAGAGCATGGCGCTGGCTACATCGATTAGAGACAAATTACATCTGAATATAAGGCAAAGTTCACAAGAAACTCCGATGACTAGCACTGTTGCAGTGATGAGCTGAGTGTACCATATGATACCCCAGAGAACTACAGGTCATGAACAGGAACTACAAGCGTACTGCCAAGACTACACATGAAGGTTCAATCAAAGCATAGAGATCAAACCGTAGTGAACACCTAAAAACAACCATTCTTACGTTTTCTGCAGCGTATATACATGAAAACTGAGGCGCTACCACGAAGTTTCAGAACTGCCCTCTATTTTTAAAAGCTGCAACAAGGTTTACCATTAATGTAATAATAATCTAATATTTTAAAGCACAACATTTTCATGGCCTAAGTTGTTGTAAATGTATATTAGAATAACCAAATGATTTAGTCACCAGCTAAACAATTTGAACGGACACTCATCGTGAAAGACCCTTATAACGCTGCTGAGGAAACATGTTCAGACGAGCGACACTCACTCTTCATGACCGGCGCTGATTTCCCCGCTCGAGATGGACGACAGGGATGAGAAGCGCGAAAGGCGTCCACCTTCTGCTCCCTCGTCCTCTTCTTCCTCCGGCTTGTCCACCTAAAAGAACAACGTTTGGTTTACATTATATGTGAATTTGTGTGGTGAGATCGCAGGATGTGGATAATGTCTTAGATACTGAGCTCTAGTAACCAAGTTTTGTGAATGACTGTTCTAACAACAAGCATATGAACATCGCTAAGCTCTCGTATACGAGGTCCACGTACTTGACAACACACTGAGGCTAATAGCATCTATAACAGCTACGATCCTAATTGCATGGAAGTGGCTCATAAGGAAGAAATGACGCATTCAAAATAAAAGCTTTAAATTTCAATTTTGCTCACGATCTAACCGCCTTAACCTAACTAACATGGCCAATGTATAAATTTTCTAATGTTTGATTCTTCCGTCTTGTAATGACTGATGATAATATCTTGGGGATTTCGAGTGGCATATCGTATTTTTACTTATGTGCCTCGGCCAGTGAATGAAGAGTGCGAAGCTGCACCAGAGAAACATCTTAAACGGCACACAACCCCAGAGCAGAAATATTTCGTACAAAATAATAGTAGAGTTGCAGTTTATAGACGAAAAAGAAATTCAATGCTCAGCATTTCTGAACAGTTGAGAACTATTTAATTGCAACAATATTATCGTAGCCAAACTCGCTTCGTCTTTTGGTTTAACGTAGGTAGGTTTTTCCATTTATTCCAACTAGCTCAAAGGTACAACAACAAACAATCAGGTAAATATTTATAACAGCGTAGGTCCTATCCTGACAAGAAATAGATCTCCCTCTCGTTCAATCCCCACATGCTCATCATATATTTTTGGCTCCGTGCATGCAAGATTTACAGCGTGTTCATAAAGTCACTCCACAATCTAACAACTTTATTGCATACTGAAGCAAATGAAAGAAAAACGTGGAAATGATTGAAAAATGAGAATCAGATATTGAAGTTTTTTTTTTTTGATTCAATTAATACACCTCTATATGAGCACTATTAGTTGTGCGAAGCACACAGAGACGGTATTCGATTTTTTGTCATGTTCGCTGCTGTATAGCCTAGAATAGAATAAAGCAATAGGAACGAGCCGTTTGGCACATTCTTGGGTTGCTATCAATGTCCCATACCGTCTACACTAAAGGCGTCAATTACGCATACATACCTCAATCATGTAACCAATTTAGTCTTGTTCACGCATTTCACTTACGCACAGGCATTTCAAAACGTACATGTATTAAAATCACACACTGACCCCCAAAGTTAAGGACATAGAATCAGCAAGTTGTAATACTGGGGGTTCGTAATCCAATATTTGTCGAAACGATTTTTGACTGTGTTCACAGTGCCAGAAAAACGATGTTTTCGAACAGCTTGTTCCAAGTTGCGGCAATTTTAACGGGAAAGAAGTTCATAGCTTGGGATGTCTTGAAGTTTGTCAATATTGGTTTTTGGCCGTTATTTCTTGTTCGCACGTTACCGTCTCTTTCGAAAAGTCCTTCCAGGGTAACATCGTTAAGGCCGTTGAGATACTTATGAGTTGTCCTCGTAATCTTCATTGTTCTAAGGAAATAAATTCTAGCAGTTGAAGGCATCAATTCTTCGCTTTAGATCAGTAATGTCCCGTAACTTTGTTCAATGCGCTCCCCTGGTCTTCAAAAAGAAGACCAGGGGAGTGATGTCTGGTGAATTAGCTGGCCACAGAATTGGCTTATCCTTTTCAATCTACCTGTCTGAAAATGTTTGATTGAGGAATACACGAACATGCAGTCTTCAATGCGGTGGTGCACTTTTTTGCTGGAAAATTTTGGTTGGTTGAAGGTCACATAGCAGTGGTGCCACATATTCGGTCAAAATGTCAACGCAAACATTTACAGTACTTGCCTCGTTACACATGAATGCACCAATGATTCGACTGCAAATGATTCCACATTTGATCACCCACTCCCCTTTTTATCCAACACTGTTCTCGGTTCCATAAATTTCTCGCACCATGCACGAATGGACGGGCATGATGGTGGATCGCATTTATACTTAGTCTTAGAGTTTAACTTAGTTTGTGTATCCTATTCGGTTCCAATAAATCATGTTACGCATTATACCTTCTCTTCAGAACTCATTTTTAGGGGTGATGGCTGAACACCAGCTAAACAATTAACAACAGGATGGCTGAAACGCACAAATACAACAATGTAATTTTAAACTTTGATAATCATTGAGTATAATAAAACAAATCTGTTCAAAATACCTCATCAATTGCCTTTGTAATAAATTTATGAAATTGTAAAGAGACTTCATGGACTACGACTGGAATCCTTGAACTCCTACTTTCGATTTTCCTCTACGAAGTAAATCTAAACTCAGCATAGTTTATTTGCTGTCAAAGGTGTTGCTGTCCCAGTACTTTCATTATACCTTAAAGATGAGGTATCATTAAGTGCATCTGCAGCAGAGTACAGAGCAAACTTGGGTAAACCTACCTCTTCTTCCTCGCCATGGACTTCTTGCTGAGTACCAAGCCTACAATCCCTCACGCCAGGCTGTTCTCTCAAGTCAGTGAGGGAGGTGGCCGTCGAAAAGTTCAAAGGTGTGCCTTCAGTAAAGTACGTTTGCACGGAGTCTGCGGCACCCAAGAATTCTTCCTCTTCATCCTCAGACTTTCCATCGCGTATCACCTTCTTCTGAGGCTTGTTCTTGTTCGGGTCGTCTTCTTCAGGGTACCTGAAGAGCCAAAACGGGATTAATATTCTTTCTTTATTATTGTTATTACAAACTAATAGCGTAGTTATAAAACAATTTTATCATCCCACACTTATCAGGATTATTTCCAAAACAAACCTAAATGTAACGAAATGAAGGTAAATGTGGACCATGCTTGAGTTTTGTGAATCGTTTTACATACAAAAAACGTAAATTTACAAATTCATGATGTGTAAATGGATGTGTATCGGTGAGGACGCTTTGATGAGCAACTTGAATGATACAAAATAAACCTGCCCTCAAATATGCAGTGAAACGTTAAAAATGTTTCTTGGACACAAATTTAAGTCATACCCTTTTGCTGTAGGCGTGAGTCATCAAAAACGCTCACCAGTGACGCGTGACTGAGATCAGCCATGAAAATGTCACCCTGATGACGTGGAACTAATCTCATCAGTCATGAATAAATGTCACACACTGTTACATTTGTTACGGCTGTTTGTTTTTACACATACTAGACCGATGGTGGGCCCGCAGTGAAAATGTTAAAATAAGAGAAAAAGCTTTACATGCTCAGATTACAGGCCAGAAATTATTCATTTATTAACACGAAGCTTGTCGTTACTCACAGAGTAAAATATGGGCTCTCACTGTTACGATTCACTCTAGTATCCATACAGACCCGCACATGAATCTTCGTGGAAACTTGATATATGATAAATGATATGCCCTAAAATTTCTCGGCTATACTATGTATTATTTTGAGCAGCCGTTCTTATGAGAGAATAGAATTGAGATGAAATAGATTTCTAGCCCCACTTACGTATGATAAGTTAGCATTAGAACCATGAGCATTAAAACAGCGGCAAGCATCGAGGCTCGAACCAGCCAGCTCTGGTTCTGGTCTTTCAGTAAAGTCTTGGTATCCCTATGCCACAGAGGACAAAAATGACTATTTTGTATGAATTTACCCAATGAAATATTTTGAAGTAGAAAACCATCCATTCTAAATCATCGGTAACTTTAATGAATGTTCAAAACATTAGGAATATAACTGATTACTCTAATTTAAATAAAACCCATACCAATTACAATACAATGTAAACAGAATATTAACTCGTAAACCACACAATGAACAGCAATCAAGAACTGAGGCACTCACCGCAAGCTGAAATCAGTAGGTTGATCATCATTTTCATTATGAACTGCAGGATCCGTGACATAATTGTCGACTTTAACAACAGGTCGGCGAGATCCATTCACCAAACTTGAAGAGGAACCACCGCGCTCTTCGTCTTCTGAAGATTTACCGTCATTCATAGCTTGAGACTTTCCATGCTTTGATTCTTTTCTTGACGAGGTACGGCTTGGATTAACGTATTTGTTGTAAAGATTATACAGCGGGTCAGAAGGATGCAAAACTCCTTTACCGTTTGCCACTGAATTGTTCCGTTCGGAGCCAGTTCCTGGTCCTTCTGGTTTCACATGTCCGTTTTCATCACCATGAGAATTGACATTTTTGAGGGCCAAATCAGCAGGGCGATGCCCATTGCAGGAACCGTTGGTCTGATGTTGCCGAGACAACAAATGCTGCATGCGGTCATGGGTGTTGTCCGACTGAGTTGAGTGGTTAGACTGAACAGAGTCAGTCATAATTCCCGCGTTACCATACCGAGGGTCCAGTGAATGAAACATCGGTCGTCCATTCACAGCATCTGCAAAGAAGCCTCCATTGTCACCCGTGGGACTCGCCCGTGGAGAGGATTCGATATTGTCACAAGTCTCTGCAAGGCTCTGGTCAAGCTCTTGTTCGAGTGCTCTCTGTCTCCTAGCCTGCAGCGTTGGCAGACCCGCACCGTGCTTGCTGTCACCAAAAACTGCTCCTTCAGGTTTCGCTTGCAGTAGGTTCTTGAGAGCAGCACTCGAGCCCATTGATATCATCTTGTGCTTTGAGTTGATGAGAGAACGAAGCATGGGCACGGCACCAAGGTCCCACAAAGTTTGCTGGTCCTGAACACAACGCGCTGAGAGATTCCAGAGCGTCCCGCAAGCGTTGCTCACCACAGTTAAACTAGGGGAGCGCAACTGGCTCAAGATTACCCGTAGAGTGTCGTGATCACGAAGTACTTGCCTGCCCATCAAAACCACATGACGACCATAAGCATTCTACTGACAGTGCAAATATTAATATTAGTAGTACATAATTTTCTAGAGAACAGTAATTATTCACTTGAAATTATTTCTGACAGTAATTACGTTCGTACAGGGTGGCGCAAAAGTCACCACCATTTTGAACACATTTATTCCACAACTAATACAACTATAAAAAATTGTTACATATGAAATAAAAGAGAAAATCTCTAAGTTTTATTGTTTAAATGTGATATCCTTTAAATGCTCGTCATTATTACTGAAACACAAGTGCATTATACGTATTTCCATGACTTTTTGCAAAATATCTGGAGTTAGTCTGTTGATTTCTTCGATAATGTTTCTCAACTCATGCAGAGTATTCGGCATATTGATGTAAATCTTTTCTTTAAGGTACCCCCATAGAAAAAAATTTCGAGGGGATAAATCAGGAGACCGTGGTGGCCATGGAACGTCACCAAAACGTGAAATTAAACGACCAGGAAAGGCATCTCTTGGTATTGTCATGGTTTCTCTTGCTGTATGTGGTGTCGCCCCATCTTGTTGGAAACTAAAATTTGCCATCTAAATCTTCTATTTCGTAGTGGCAATAAATATTCCTGTATCATTTATGTGGTTGTCTCCTCTCACTGTCACGGTTGTACCACCAAGATCCTCGAAGAAGTATGGACCAATGATTTTTGCACTCGTTATGCCACACCAGACGGTAACCTTCTGTGCATGAACTGGTTGCTCTTGGATTATCCTAGGGTTTTCATCACACCAGAATTGGCAGTTTTTTATTAACATGCCCACTGATATGGAAATGGGCCTCATCAGACATTATTAGGTGTGAGGTGAAAGTTTCATCATTCGTAAGGCATGGAGATGCACGTACGAAGTCCTTTCTTTGTTGATGGTCTGCAAACTTAATTGTGCTACTTGAATTTTATACGGAAATAGTTTTAAATCTTTTGTTACGATGCGTCGCAGAATCTTCGTAAAATTCCTAGCTGATTGGTAACATTGGATCTCAACACTCAATAAAACACTTTGAATTACACATGCATTTCTTATCGATCTCGGTCTGCTAGAGCGTTCTTTGTCTGCAGTCTAGCAGAAGTCTCTGAATCTTGAAATAATTGTAATAATTCAATGTTTGGAAGTTCTATATTGATTTAATGTTCTTACGAAGTCCCTCTGTACTGCAACTAACGATCCATTGCGAGAGAAATAACTTTCCACTTTCTTTGTTAGTTGGTCCTTGCTGTATTTCGGCATTTTTGTGATATGATAATTGTGTAAATTGTGATTACAAAATATACTTCAAATCTGTATCATCGATACACGATAAAACTTCCAGATTTTCTCTTTCATTTCATCTGCAACCAATTTTTATAGCTGCATTAGTTGCCGTGTAATAAATGTTCAGAATAGTGAAATGATTTTTGCGCCACCCCGTACATCGGCAACCCTCGGTGTTCATTGCAGAATAATACGAACAGAAGTATCCTCAAAATACAATCCACATTCACGAGAAGATCGAAATCATTACTTCACATATCAAATGCACATACCTAAGGTCTTCCCGTACGGCAATATGACTGGAGATGTTGCGAAGTATGCCACCCGCGTTTTCGACGATGGCTAGCGTGCGAGACTGACTTTTGTACGTGAGGGACGTGCAAATGAAAGCCAACGCGCCCTCAACGCCACAAATTTCCGCCTGCATTAAAAAAGAACTCATGAAAGCGATCAATATCAAAATATTATAGACAACATTGATTTACACCTTCAAGCTTGAAAAGTCCGTACGATTAATTTTAACTTTTACTAAAAAGTTAAATCCTCCAACAATGTGACAATTGTAAATTTTTGTATTGCAATTTTCTAAACTAACAAGTATCTAAAAATTAAAATAATTTACCTTAACAATGACTACGCGCTTTCTATTGCGAGATTAATCACATATCAATTTTTAAGAAACTAACAAATTTGTTTCAGCGGATTGTGTTACGAGTGAATAGGAAGACTTTTTTCGACTTTCCTTCCAATGTCTATCACTTCCTCACATGAATATACAGGTATCCATAAAGTATCTTTACCATTTCAAAAATTTATTACAAATGCAATTGATGAGATAATTCATACAGATTTGTTCGATTGTATTTAATGTTTACTTAGGTATTTAATAATTTTTCTGCATTTGTTTGTTTCAAGGACCGTGTTTGTGAAAGAGGTGCTGTTGAGACTTTGTGAAAGACTTTTATAAGAGACTTGATAGACACCCGGCACTATCATAATACAAATGCATTCGAGATATGGTGACACTGAATCAGAATCTCCTTTTGCTCCGTACGAAAAGAACAGCGCGTCAATGCAATCTTTAATAGTAGACACATTTGAGTAATACCTTATTAACAGAGCAGTGAGCAGAGAGGTTCCAGACGGCTGAGAGGATGACTTTGAGGGTGGCTTCCTTGGAAGCAGTGAGAGCAGCTCGCATGAGTCCAGCTACAGCGCCGGCCTCCCTCAGCGCCTGCTTGCTACTGCTGTCCGCTCGCCACGACAAATTACGGATCACTGAAGACGTAACCTACAACAAAAATGAATCCTTTTTAATGATTCCTTTCGTTCTAAAGAAATCTGAGATAAATTTACAGGCGTTGCAAGTTTTCAAACACACATAACTCGGAAAATCCCACACATGAAGAAATTCTAACGTGTAATTAGGTTTGATGATAGAGTTTTAATCAATGAAATTAATTCAACAGTGGCAGAAAGCTTTACTAATAATGAAAAATTGAGAGAAAGTAGACAGTCACAATATCTTCAACACCGTCGAGGACGAAAATCTGTTATACGTCAGTCCACTGATCACAAGCGTGATGCACTCACTGTACGTATGGGGCAGGAAAGGCAAGACCAGAATTCGTAAGTTAGCTCAAATTAAACCAACCACATACTCTCAAAACAAGTGGCTCTTATTTTGATGCCAATAGATCACATGTATTTCTCAGTAAAGTAATTCTTTTTCGAAGATTTACTTATGAGTACAACTGTGATCAACTGTGTCTTTGAGGAACGCTATCTGGTCTAGAAAAGCCCTATCTCCAGAAGTACACTTAAGAATAATTTCCTTTAGAACCCATATAACCCTTTTAACACATGAGAAATGGCAGAGAAAATGTGCCTTGCCACATCAGCTTCAAGAAGAGACTCATTTCACCTGTCTGAGGTCTTGGCTGGGTGAGCTGAGCTGGGCGACGAGCGCCCGTAAGAAGGCTGAGAAGGAGCACACGAGCGCCTTGTTTGTGCCCGCTCCGAACGTCAGGTTTGTGAGGGCCATGCCGGCGTACCTAAGACACCACACGTCAGCATCACAAGTAATAATGTATTACAACAAAGCATTAGTACGCGTAAACAGACACACCCATTAAAAAATGGCATAACTGATTATGTCTGTGGGAATATTACATTTCCTTACATACCAGAACAAAGGTAGAAAATACACGGAATAAACATCATAAAGAAACACGTGCAGCATGGCACCCTAATTAAAACAACTACGCTCATATCTAAATTCAATTGTCTAACTGTGGAACAAATGAACGAAACTGACAGAGCGATATTTTGACACTTTCAAGCATTAAACCGAGATGCACGCGTGCATAGACCAGTTGATATAAAAACTTGCTTCGATGTCTAAGAGTCACGTATAAATCGTTGTTTCCTTCTGTACCTAGTTCACCATTAAAATTGAACAAATGCATACACTGCTGTCCAACCAGTATTAATAAAATTTTATAAAATAAAATACCGATAGAAGGTTCTCAATAAAGAGACAGGTATCTCAACGCGAGTTTAATTTTATTATTTGCCTTGTATTCCTCCTCTGTTAGACGTAAAAGTTAAACAAGAAAAAAATGACCTGCGCAGCGTGATGCAGAAGTTATCAGGCGTAGTTGCCCCATGCGCTTCATGGTCTCTGGTGACGAGCTCAGCAATAGCGTGTAATCCTCCAAGCGTGCACATGGCCAGTCGATGCTCCTCGTCAAACGAAAGTTTCATGACGGCAGCCATAGCAGGGCATGGGTGCCTGTCCATGTCATCCTCTAACAGAGGGCCTTGTCCAGCGCTTGTCCTCTCCAAGCGTTCGTATAAGTAGTCTGAATATGCACGGATTTGTTCCAGTAGGCGCAGAACTCTGGTAGTTTACAGAAATGAAGACAGGAGATACGTAAGAATCGACTACTTCATTAATTAATGGGTTATAATTTCCCAGTCAAAAAATGTAACATAAAATGGACAACACTACCCACGAAAATGACAATCTGAGATAAAATACGATTCCTAATTTCTACCAAAAATTAAAGCGAAGAAACTAATATGTCAACTGAATACATTTACGTAAGTAAAACTTTATTTATAAGAAACACATACTCTTTCGAATGCCCTATCTTTCCAAGTAATGAGATTCACAAATTTCGCTAAAAAATAAATTAAGTTCATAAAGGACTTCGTTCCTAGCGTGTGTTTTATTGACAATACAAGAATTCACCTCTTTCACAATCGTTAAACTGAGCGTCAAAATACATGGTGAGACAACAATACTTCCTTTTTTTTCAGAGCAAAACGCTTTGAAAAAAGGAAGTTATGTTGCCACACTCTGTGTAGGACGCTGATTGATTCTTCAGTATGTAACAAACCTGGCCTCTCTCCTGCCTCTCTTCTCATCAGCATTGGCATGCACGACATTCTGTAGCGCTTGGGATGCACGTAGTCTCGTTTCCCGAGATGGCACGTCACCTCCGTCCCCACCGCCACCGTGCAGCAACTGGATTAGCAATGGTAGACATCCCGACTGTCGAAGAGCAAGGCAAGAATCCGGCGAGGAAGACATCGCGAGCAGTGTTTTGCTCATCTCGGCTCTGTCACCTGATGAAAACATGGACAGGAGTCCGTACACCATTTCAACTTTGTTACTCAAAAGCTGCTGTTGGCTCTGTGCTCTGCGACTCGTAACGCTCGACGTTGCCATGATTCCTGGCGGATCTACTTGTGCTCCATTTGTATGAGAAAGTCCAACCGTTGCTGGACTAGAGTGCCATAAAGCCTTCTCGAAGGGCCAGACACCGCGTAACACAGCTTCAATGGCGGATGGCAACCTGGGAACTCCATCCTCGTTGACGTAATTTCCATCTTCCTGGTGACCATTAGCAGCACAATGACCTCCATTGGCATTGTCGTATGTATGAGATTCATCCCCGTTTCGGAACGTGGTATTCACTTTGTGATCAACTCCAGAATCTAGACTGTCGGGTTCCATGGAAGAGTTTCGTTGTCCTTCAGCCAGTGTGCTGCTGGAAGAAGGAATATCCGACACTTCGTCAGCAGTAGATAATCCGCCGTCCATCATTGTGTTCGCATTTGCGACATCCATGGCGCCTCTATCGCTTGCAGCGTAGCAGCTTATGTTAGGCTGACGGTTGTTTTGTTGGTACAATGGTTGCAGCTGGGGTCTGGAAAGTCTATTTGGTACACGTTCGTACCAAGTACCAGTAGCTGTACCACAGCTACTAGCAGATTTCGAAGAATAGATTGGCTTATTATCAGGATGAGAAATTCTACCAGACTGATTCAAATGGTGAAGATAATTAGCGTGAGTAGAAATATAATCAGGAGATTTGAAAGGGGATCTCCTAGAATTGTTCACTGGAAGAGGGTGGAATGTCGAAACGGAAGATTTATTTTCCAAGACGCTGCAAGTACTGCTAGTTAAGTCACCACTAGTGGTAGACGCATCAGAGTACCTCGAGTCAGGTAAATTACTACTATCGTAGTTACCTCCAAAACTTGGGTAACCGTCGGATGCAGTGAGCCTACCAGTTTTATCTCTCTTACGTAAGGACCCTCGTCGATTTGTGAAGGCGCGGTCAGAAGATACGTACACTTCAGACTGAGACAAAGGACCTTGTGAAGTTGGTCTGTGGCACAACTCGGCTGGAGGTAGATGATGCAGACGCTGTATGGTCTTTTCGATGGTATTGATGGCGTGTAGACGATGGTGTCGACGACGGGAGGCTGAACAAGGAGACCCCAAGCGATGATGACCAGCTTCTCGAAGTCTTCTGATTTCTCCCTCTATTCCACGAGCCTCGGCACTCTGTAATATAAAATTAATAACAAATAGAGAACAATATGTTTAAAATTTTCATTGGAAATATTGTAAGCAGTAAACTTGCTTTCTCAAAAATAGTTAAAACTTTAAATTTCTGATTCAAGTTCTCTAACATGAATCCAGAAAAGAAATAAAATAATTTTCACAACGTTACTTTGTTTTCCTCATACTACAGTATGCAAGACATGTACAAGCGTTCGCGTTTAGTATACACTTCAAAATAGGAATCAACGTGTCGCATCAGTGTTCAGCAAATGCAGCTCTTAGCAACATATTCAGCTGACCGAGTTTTTTCGTCTAAACGGTTCATGTTTTTACTCTCGTTCGTAGTCGTAAATACAAATATTGAAGCACACAAAGCAAAATGAACACAGGAACACCCAGGTAACTGATAAGAGTCGATTCAAATGTTATTACACGACTGTCAATACTGGTTTGCAGAATACCGCCGATTACAAATTATCCTAACTAGCTAAAAAAAGAACAAGAATGTATTCATTTTTAATTCACAAAATAGTGCCCACATTACAGCAGCCAACAAAAAGTAGAGCAAGTATTGCTTACCAATTAGAGACGCAATACAAATATTAATGATTTTACCCAAGCCTAATTATTTGCGACGATGCAACGCTAGTGTCTCTGTAAATTTTTCAGGCAGGCAAATCTTTTCTGTGAATCTTCTGAAGCTTTAGTCAAGACCGGCAAATGTGTGGAGCGCGATAGAAATCAGAGAATATTCATAATCATTTAGGCGAGTCAAAAATAAGTGAAAACGTGAGAGGAAAAGTTTTTATCAGAACAATAACACGTGTATCAAACAATAAATTAATCGAAAACCACTGAAGGTCTATTCTTGGAATGCAGTTATCTCAATTTCAAATGAATTGAAAATGAAACGACTCAAGGGTGTCACTGTCTCAGGAGCAGTAAGTTGCTCACGGGAGCGTCAGCAGCAAAAGCCTTCCGCACACACGAGTGGCTATTACTATCATCAACAAATGGGTTTTCCTTTCATATTTATTAACGAGAATAGTTAAACAATAGCAGAAAATAATTCACTGTAAGATATAATCGATAAAACAGTTTTGAAAATTACCCAACCTCACTAAAGATAATTTCTAATTCGGGTGCGTTGCCAATAGTAAAAAAGATTCGCAACATTATTAATGGTACTTCACTCATGATTCACAGGTCAACAATTTATGAAAAATTTCACATCTCTTTAATGAGCTTTGTTCATTCTTATGTATGATACATACTTCCATGTCCTGACTTCCAATATTACCTCAAACACTGCGTTTTGGCAATAGTTTAAGACAGGAGACAAGTAATAAATAATTATTTTCTTGAAGCGCACCATAAGCAACAATGCACTTCAAAGTAATTCGTACCTACTCTCTGCTTTTATGTTATGTACTTATGTGTAGTGAAGTCAAGAAAAGTCTTTTGTCAATATTCAGTAGTGTTCGCAAGCATTATAGCGCCCATCTGTAATGGTATCATTTCCTCTGGTAGAAATCCATTCTTTTGTAAAGCCTAGCACTATGTTGGCCACGAACTGCCTTGTAGTTCACTGGTAAAAGTAGCAAAGCGAGTCCATAAGATAAATTCCAAATAGCATGTTATATCCCACGTTATTGTAAGCTTTGATGAGGTTTTTCACCTATTTCATAGTTTCCTCGTATTTCCAAGAAATACCTCTTCCACTAACTTGAACACTTTCCAAGCCGCTTTCCCCTTCTAAAGAAGTGTTGATTTAAGTCTTTATTTAAGAAGAAAACCAAAGAAGACTTCCTTTCTCATGTTTGCATAGCTCAGTAATGGGAATTTTTACGTTCAATGCTTGAATCTCAGACCTGATTTATATAAAAATTTTACGTTTTGTAGGATCCCAATTTTATGTTAAGGCTGCCTGCAAAATTTTGTTCAGTTCATTGGGAAACGAACTAACATTTTTCATCCCATATTCCAACGATTGAAGAGGTGGCTAGTCTTTCCTTATCCCATTGAACCCCAACACGATTCATATTTTGATATCAGTAACGATGTAGATACTCAAGTGAGTGGATATTTAACTGTTGGCATTCAGTGCGTGCGAATGTTCCACCAAGTTAAGTCAGGGTTGGAAACAAGTTCCTTTTTTTTAACCCAGACCTATTTTTCTGTAGCGGAAAGGATGGGATATGATTGTTTAATTTTTTAGTGTTTGTTCACAATTATGGATTTGATTAGGTTTTGATGAAACCAACGCATATATCATTTACTTTTGAACCCTACAATCTCAGCTACGAGACGTATTCAACAACTCAAACTCATCTCCCTAAAACAAAGAAGACTCTGAGGGCAACTGATCGTGATCTTTAAGTATCTCAACGATGAAGTATCTTTAACGATGTTACTCTGGAAACGCTTTTCGAAAGAGATGGCAACATGCAAACCCGAAATAACGGCCAAAAACTAATAAGAAATTTTAAGACATCCCAAGCTCTAAACGTCATTCCAGTTAAAATTGCCGTAACTTGAAACCAGCTGCCCGAAAACATCATTTCTGTTGGGTCAGTGAACACATTCAAAAATTGTCTCGACAAGCATTGGATTAGGATTATACCGTATTGATTCTATGTCCCTATCTTCTGGGACCAGTGTATGATTGTGATACATGTAGGTGACTGAAATACCTATGCGTGAGTGAAGCGCGTGCATGATTAATGTCTTTAACTGTAGACGGGATGAGACTTGGTAGCGGCCAAGAATGGACCAAATGGCTTTTTTCTATTGCCTTATTTATACTATTCTATATTTGAAGCTTAGATGGCAATGCACTTCCAGGTTTGCAGCACAAAAAGCCAGGATCAAAACTTTTAAGAATTAATCCACGTTTTATCACAGAAATTGTGTGCATATTTTATTGTTATGATGTACTATTGGTTTAGTTGCTTAGCATTTTTGTCTATAGTAGGCTATAAACAGTAAGTGGTAAACAGGAATAATTTGGATGGAAAAGATGAAAACGCAACTGAACAGTGATTTCACAAAATAACCCTGTGCAACCTCACAGGTCTCATGCATTTCAGGTCAAGAGAGCCATAAATCTTTCAATCTCCCGTGTTCAGTGATTCAGTTCTATCCTCCGTAACATCAAAATCTGGTAAAAACTAACTGAAAAAACAAGGGAAGGAACCAAAGATAAAGTTGACAACATGTTTCTACACATTCATGGCGAAGCTTCACGTGTGTTGAGTAAACTCCGGTTCAGTGCAACGAATTTTTTCACCATTTGGTTTTGTGTGGAGCAATGGGTGAAATAGACTGGAGACAGACAAAACCCCAAAGCTGGTAAAAATGTACTAGTATCTAAAGTCAGCAAAAGATTTCTAATGGGTTTGCCACCATTTAACTTATCAATAATTAGTACCTAGTTTACATGCTTGCAATTTGGTGCAGTTCAAGTTGTTTATGATTAAATTAATTCATTAGCAAAATATTTGAATAAAAGTTTTAGATTTTGATTTTTTGTAATTTCCATCTTTACGGTTTTGTTAAACAAATAAATGGATAAAATTTGTTTTAAGCATTTCTCAATTAACTAGAGTCTCATCCTATGTAAATCGTAAAAATTATCACTTAAAAAACAACTCAGGGGGTGTTTTATACCTTTTTTGGGTGTTTTATTAATGCAAACCCTGTGTTACGTATCAAATTTTGTCAGAACATCATATATTTAATTTCATTTGAATATTACAAATACGTAATATGTTTGAGCTATCTCAAAGACATGCAAATCGACGTAAATGAAGTAAGTATTAAAAGGTAATGATATGATTTGAATAATTCAACAAATGTTCCAAAGAAATTAATGATGTCGATGTCTGAGTTTCATGTTTTGAGCATTTTAACACTAGCGCAACTAATACAATATTGGATGTTCTATAGTTATTAATTTTGCTAAAAGTTGCTATTTGCAGCGGAGGGAAGTTGTAGTAAAGTTTACTCAACACATTTATTATATGAAGCTAAATGTCTCAGGAGCCCGAATTTGTTTAAAGAATGTCTTGGTGAGAAGAGAACGAGCATAAATTCACGTCTGTTGCAGGCTAGGAGCACCACATCCTTTGTAAAGTATCTTTGCTAGAAGAAACGTACCCAAATTCTTACGTCAAATTTTCAAGCTATTACTTGAGAATGAACAGACTCAGTTGGGAGTTCACCAAAGCATTTAGAAACACGACGTGGAAGTATACGCTACTCCCATGATCAGTTTTACAGAGTAACATAGTAGCAGATCTCCCCATATATTCGATAAACACGAGCCCACTCGAATTTCCCACGATTAATATTGCTGTATTTCTTTGTCATAGACCCATATTTTTTCGATCGAGACAAGCTAAAATTAGATATTCATTCATTTAAAAGCAGCAGCAGCAACATTTGTTGTTGCGCTGCCTTTAAGGGAGAAATGAATAGCAAGTGACAACACAAACAAGGAGAGGAAGGAACTTGGCGGCGGACTCGTAGAAGAGCCAAGGGGTGAGAGCTATACCTAGCATCATGTTGACTCAACTTGGACTATTTCAGTGCTGGTGAGACAAACGCACTATCACGCCACGTTGCTTATATGCAGTGACGAAAACCTTGATGACGATTCGGAAGAAATAGACGAGGGAGAACATTCGGATTGAAGCCACCAGTACGTCACCATACACACGTCGTCGCGAGATGATGCAGGCGCAACGAACACTTAGAAAGGCGGAGAGAGATAAGGAGTTTGCAAAAACACATACTCTATTTCGAGAAATAAAGGCTAATAATTAAGCCCCATTGAGAGTTTTAAATACTGAAAATCTCAGAATACCAAATTGCACAATACAAACCGAGTGAACCTACTTTTAAACCTACGTTAATTCAACGTATTGGATCGCATTGCACGCTCTACTTGAAGGTACTTTTTTCTTGCGTGTTTGAGTACCATTGAAATAATTATCCTAAATAATATTGTTCCAACTCATTTTGTCAAGATAAATTCCAGTTTCCTACAGAGGACTTTATCATAAAATGATAAAATGCTAATAAAAAATATACTTATTCGACATGAATAAGAATTTTCTGAACCAATATTCGTCCCTTCAATAGTTTATGTCAGGGATTCGGAAACTTACTGGGTAAAATAGGGGAGTATGCACATAATAGTAGAGTTCCGTTTCTACTGTGACATACTCAGTTTAAATACAAAATATAAGAGATGAATTTCAAATTCAGTATTAAACAGTCAAAATCAATAAAAGGTTTTCGAACACACAAGAACGGGTTTAGAAATACTAGAACATGATGAAAAGCATGACAGCAATTATTGATGATTTCAAAGTTCAGGATAAAATTTTTTCCTTCATTGGTAAATTCCTGGGAAAAAAGCAAAAAACGCAGTATACAGCAGCAACCGCGAGAGCTTGATTATACACTTTTCAATCTGCATTCCGCAACGGACATCACTTCTTCTGTAGCTGCAGTGCTTTTGGCAGTGTAGCAAACACGGATGCAGGAAGACCATGAATGTACTCACGAGAACATTTTTGTTTCCTTTCTTGCAACACCAAAGCATTTGAGGCACTATTTTTAATACGAGACCACCAATATCATGAAGACGTTACGCTCTAATAAATTTAAGATTCATAGCTCACCCTCTTTTCACTTCAATTAAGAGAGCCCCAGTCAACTAGAAAGACTCGGGTAAACAGATTACACTTAGCACCACGAGGACGCAATGTCTAGCGTTATTGCTGTCACAGTCCGACACAACATGCACCGACATCGATGAAGTTGCAAGGAGGTAGCAACCAAAAGAAAGACATGGGTGTACACCTTTCGATTAAATCAGCCACTCTGACGAACAAAAACAGGAAGGAAACGAAAGATGAAAAATCGAAGCCTAACAGACTGTACAACTATATCCACTATAGTGGCACCCATGATATTAGTACGTTCTAATACTTAATACTATGTATATATTCAGAAAAAAGTACGTAACTAATGTAAATTTATTCTTTGCAATCAACTAATGGCAAATTGATTATCCTTAGGAATGCTAACAATCAATATTGGACGGAAAAATGATTTTTTTCCGAAAATTAGATTATTCTACTGATGTACGATATTATTCGCATCATTCTTCGATAAAATCAATGGCACAAGAAGAATTAAGAAGATAGATATTACTGCAGATAATGAACATTTGTGAAAAATAACAATCAAATAATGATCACGTATGAAGATTTTTATTGATTGTTTGATAACTATGAAGACAAGATTGTTATTTGAATCAATCACTTATTTAATAGCAGAACAGATTTCGAAACAACTTGTATATCACCTCATAATGCTGCTTTAGAAGCGAATTACTGTGAGTCTTTATATTTGTAGTTCATAGTGATATACAAATTTTCAATTGAGTTCAAATCTGTAAAAAACTCTAGTCACATCATCGAATTGTTGCTTTTAAAGCCCAATGAGGCAATATAATGCTTAGTTGTATTTATTAAATGTGACGGGCCATTGCCTGTTTACCTATTTTCGAAGTGCCAAAGGTTAGTCTTGAAACCAAGGAGAAAGCGCTAATTCAAAAGATCACAGTAAGAAACTGCATTACAGTGCAACTTTACTTTGGCAATGGAGCTGCAGCGATCACTGATATAATTTTATCAGCTCAGTAGATTCCTGAGCGTGTTAAAATCAGTGTGGTTTTGTTAAAATATTTATCCAATACCTAAATAGTTGGCAAAACTTCGTGCACCTGTGTCAAGTACAAGTATTAAAATTTTTTTCCATGAAGTATCTTGAACTTCTGCGGGGCACTAATAATTTGTAACATAACGAGCGTCCTATTTGGCTTCGAATAATGATATGAAGCTGAAAACTTTCGAACAACTACCGCTTTAGCTGTTGGTTATTCACCTCCTATAATATCATTCACGTTGCTAACTTTCCATATTTTAGACTCCCATGATTAACACAAAGACGTCTAGCATTTTGCGTTGGATTGTGCTGCTAAACTATTACGCTCATTGTCAACCTAAACATTGCTGTCACTTGTAAAGTGAGGACTACACTCAAGAGCAACAAAATCCTTCGTACCCTTGGTAGCGAGTAATTAATGTCGTACTCATCACGCTACTTGGACGCAGGCAGTGGCCACCTTAAATTTCATGCTGGGCTTCATGTCCACATCACACAAGTGCCTTTTTATTTGTCATCGTGATATTGTTCCACCATACTCGGTGCACTCATTCCCAAGAAAACTCTACGTCTCAAATTCTGTATTTGTTCATTTTATTATGTATCGTACGGTGATTGTTACCTGTTGTAGTGCAGTGTATGACTCTTCACGTGTCGCTACTTTCTCGAGTTTAGTACATTTACGTATTTCAACGTGTTATCTAATAATTTAACTATATTCTTGAAACTCACACGTATTGCCACAAACAATCAAAATACAAGAAGATAGTATTGTTAATAACGGTATCAATGATTTGAAAAGGTTCTAGCAGTATTTACACGGGTAAATTTCTTTGGATTAACTAGTTGAAAAGTTGAGCAAATTAATTGATACGTTATGCACTTAAAGTGCATATCATGATACTGCCCAACATTTCAGACTCCATAAAAATGCACCGCTCATACACGACACATATTTAAACAAATGATACGAGGTATGTACATATTGGAGATTAACTTCGTCTTCCTTACGGCTTCACACGTCATCCACTAAGCAAGTGTTACTGTTTGGGCTCATAAAGAAGAACACGTGCAAGTTAAAATTGTGAAGTAATCTAAAAAAAGAAACATCAAAATTTTTCGGACTGAATGGTGCGTCAGTAGAGTAGTTAAAGAACCAGAATGCAGCTGCAGGGGCCGCTTCAGGGCAGTACCATGTAGTATCCGCGGCAGCAGCAGCAGCAGCTGGCAACGTTACCCTCAACTGCAAGAGCAGCCGCAACATCAGTGGCGTGATCACCGTCCTAGCCAAGGAGAGGAACGCCACCACCATCACAACGCCCACGTTCGGCACCTAGTTCACCCACAGCTCAAATATTCATCTTCTCTCTACGAGCCTCGCTCTGATTAGCAGCCTGCTACCGCTACAAGCGTCGGGGCATAATTGGGACAAAAGTGTCGATGGGAAGGGGCTTTTCAAAGCAGAAAACTCAAACTACAACATAAAAATACGATGTCCGATATTGATGTCCGTTACAAAGCCATGAAGCAACTAATCTATTCCAGCAACTCTGAGTTTGCTCGCTTAAATTCTTAGTAAAACATTAAAAAATATTAAAACCTAGTAACAGTAAGGTATGCGATTCGTCAAATGCACTTTCATACAGTCAAAGTAATTTTCAGAAATCGTCATCAAATATATACACCGACACAAAACATTATACCTGGGTCTCAGTTTGTAGAAGAGGTGATGCAGTGAGTGGAGAAACATTCGGTCGAAACCTCTTGAAGTCTTCAACAGGATCCATAGGCAATTGAGACCTGTCAAATGTCCGGCAAACTTGTTGTTGTCTGAAAACTGCGAGCCTTTCACTGAGAAAATTATCACTGTTAGCTTTTTGAAGAATAGAGTTCGTTCGGTCAAACACAATCCCAGGTGACTTTAAACCAGACGAAGAAATTTTACCAAATTGAGAATGAACTGGAAAAGACCAGCCTTTCTGAGGCCCCAATTTCATCAGTTTTCGTCGTTCTTCGTCAGGATGTCTCACACTGGCAAAGTTTATCGAAGGTAAGGCGATGGTAACACGATTTTTTTCCTCATTCTCATGAGACGGTTGCACTACGACTAAAGCAGAATTGTCAACAGGTGCTGCAGATGCCGATAAAGGGGCTGCGTGACATTTACACAATTGAGACGAGGTCGAGGCAAATACCATACCAGGTGTACACATGTCGCTGCCTGATGAGACTTCTGACTTTTTTTTGCAATCAACGATGCACTGTAGTTTATTCAAAGACTCGAACGATACAGGCAAGAGACTAAGGTCAGAACAATTTTTGGGTGACGCACAATATTCAGCGTACAACGAAGTTATCCTCAAAGGTGGAGTAGGACAAGGGGAGTCCGCAGGAGATGGGCAGGGGATTGAATAAACGCTATCTTGTATACCCACATCTTCATTGGATTCGTAATAAATGCAGTTACGACGTACTTCGACAAGTTCCTTAGATCCTACTTCCTTTTCGGTTGAGTCGGAGTTAAGAGAGTGAGATTTCAACGCTACGCTCAGTTCATGAAGATTTTCATCAGTTAGAGTACCTTTACTTTTTGACTTGGCTTTTTTGCGACGCATTGAAGTTTTTCTTGAAGAAGGATGGGATATGCATATAGCACCCGCACCAGGGTCGCTTTCATTGACTGAGTCCGTGGTTTTCTGGTCAGTAGGAATACTGTTAGCCGAAGAAATTAGAAGAGAAGCTGACACTCTGGGTAACTCGGTGAGAGAATGAAAATTCATCATTTCATATGTGTGACCTGCAAGACTACTGTTCACGCTATGAATGGACAAATTATCAAGCGGTCTTACACCAGGCGGAGTAGGTACTCGTCGAAGTGGAGGGCCTTCTTGCATCCATGGCGGTATTTCTTTAGGAGCTGAAGATGATATTACACGATCAGAAGGATCTCGAGGCACATTAGATAAACGCTTAGCACGGGGCATTACAAATCTAAGAAGTGCAGCACCGGCACCAAATGCGGAATCAATGAAAGATTGTTCTTGCGAAGGCGAAGTAGACCTGTTATTACGAGAATAGACATCCCCACCTCTAACAGAAGGACGACCCTTTCTTGAATTGTGGTCAGGTTCACTGCCAATGTTTCTAGTTGAAGAATCTGGATCTCGGCTGAAACGATTTTTTGAAGCATCAGAAGGGCGGTTTACATGAGAGGAAGAGGAGGGAGACTGCCTAGCTCGAATTTTACGGCCGCTGCCTTCTGAGCCAGTGGACCTGTGAGAACTGTGGCGTTTGACAGAACAGCTCGTCCGCTTTACTGGCAAAGGAGAATTTTCAATATCTCCTCTCGAACGGTCAGCAGTTTTACACGACCAATTTTCAGGATCCGTACTGGATTTTGCAGAGCTATGAAGAGTATCTGAGTAGGCGTCACGGCTATTCGGTTTGTTCACCGTACTCTCGTAGTCAGTAGTTCTACTAGCTCTTGAAGCAGGTCGGCTAATGGACGACATCGAGGAATGAAAAGGTCTTTTTTTTGTGTTATTTCCGGAGTCGCGCATCGGAGACGAGGCTTTGGAGAAGTAGCGTTGCTTCTTGCTTCGAGGAGAGTTTGAGCGACTGGTGAAGCTATCACTAGCTGTGCCCATCGCAGGTATGACCATATTAACATGCTATCTATATTTCACACACAAAAGCTATTGTTAATCTCAAAACTCAAAGTAATTCAGTGAAACTTCTTTTTTGCAGAGAGTTAACATTTATTTTAATTTCTAATACAAAAATAAAAATTTATATCTGTGGATGAGATACAGTACCAAATCGAATGTATTTGGACGTTATTAGAAATGTCCCAGAAGAAAAGTGGTAAAAATTTTACACGCAAAAGAACAGAAATAGCGATTACGGATTCTACCAGATAATATCGAAGTTACAAAGTGATTCGAACAAATTAATTCGATAGTCGTTGAAGGGCTGGAACAACGCAAAGCATATACATTTACGTAACATAACTCGAAGACATGTGACGATCAACCTGTCAAATGTGGAAAATTCGAAAGTGAAATTTAAAATAACAGGAAACAAACGCTCGCAAAATATTGTTATGAAGATAAGGCGTTCTCGTAAGAAATACGTAATTTTCAGATGTTACATTGTAATTGAGGAATTTGTTCCATTATAACGGGAAGTAGAGAGCAGCAAGCAAAATCAGAAGGTCACATCCGACAGGAGTATCGGTTTACTTGTATTATGGCTTCATATCAAAGGAGTCAATTTATGACACTCGGTACTCTCTCAAGAATTACGCAAAAGGTAACTAAACTTGGCACAGTAAGAAAGTTTCGCTATTAACACGTTGACTCCGAAGTGGTACATATGTGTACCACTGAGGTTAGGTTCTGTAATTTCTTCAGATCCTTCTAGTGACTATGCGTACAAAGTGAAGATTTACACCAGTCAGGCAATCGGAGGCAACGTGTTAAACCATGGTTCAAGGTCATCAAAAAACGTACAAAAAGTTCGTGGGTTCAAATAAAACAGTATGAGAATACTGAAGCTTTATTTTACCCCAAACGAAAATAGAAGTTAGATGTGGGTGGAGCCTTAACAAGGAAGCCTTGTCACAAAAAATGAAGTCTTCATTGCGGTTGACTATAGCAAGGAAAATGAACGAAGAAAGAAAGGATGCAGGGTCCAATACAAAATACAAAGCGTAAAGAAAATTTCACGATAACTGCGAACAGTGCAGATGAAGACGCCCAAGTGGGGCGTGAAAAAAGTCAAACAAAAGTTCATGTAGTAAGGAGACGTTAGCTCAAATAATAAAGGCGTAACACAGAGAAAATCAGAGAACGACCCGCCATTCAAAGGAACCACGTTAGGAATCAAGCCTACTACACCATGGAAGTAATCAACTGAAATCTCGAAAATAGCGGGTATTCTCGACAATTGTTCGAGATAGGGTAAGTCACATGCGCCGCAAATGTCATAAAAATCCTTCCTAGACTGAATACAATTGAGGGAGTGAAATTATTAGCGTAATACAGATGAGACTGTTAAATGAGATGAATAGGGATGGAATATAGTAACATGACCTGGAAATTAATGAATCCTGATTGGTTCGCTACAGGTGGCGGGTCTGTTCAGGTGAAATAATACATCTTCCCAAGCCCCGAGAATCAAGTACAACTAATAAAAGTCGGAGCTCTGCGAACACCAGGTGGAAGAGGAAACCCACCGGATAGCGCTTTGATGTGTGGATTGTGTTTGAACTAATTAATCAAGAACCAATAAAGGTGACTCTAAAATCTCAGTCCGAGCCTATGACATAAGGTCTGATCATTTGAATTATAGTGTCTGGAGTCAATTTATTAAGTGTTTGTGAGAAGGTTCGGTGCGGCATTCATCAAATGCCATCAAATTAACAAAATGTTTGTAGTTGTGTCACGTAAGCCATCAGAAAAAGGAGCTCTCACATGACTGCCCAGTCGTATGATCAAAGTGAACGATAGAGTATTTCATTTCCTTAATTTGAGAGATACTGTAAATGTAAACTAAATGTATACTGGAGTATCATACACCCAACTTGAAATCTGGAAAAGAAGTGTGAGGAATACTAAGAGAATTGACATGAGGTGACCGAAGTGACTAAGATGTCATTACTACATGGGTGAATACCACACCATTAATTAAACATTTGTTGGCAAACCGTACGCAATTTCAGGTTAGCTGTTTCATGTACGCCGTTTTCCTGGTCATTTTAGATGTTATGCGTGTGTACCGTGGAAGGGAATGTCAATACCTTCTGTGTGTTGGTTTAAGCGTGATTGCCAGCAATGGATTGACATAGAGGTTTCCCGAGATTGAATTGAACACGCTGTGTTACCCTGTCGAGTCTACGGAGTTTAACATGCAAGTTTGGGGTCGGCCGACTTTAAAGGGGGCAATTGCGTTCATTTCTTGCTCCAGACAAATCAGCGTACAAATTCCAGCAACACCAGCATCCCACATCTAGCGATAGCATTAAAGATGAATAGAACAATTAACATTTAACGTCATTCACTTTGAACGCAGAAGTCGAACTTTATCTGTGATGGCTATATTAATTAATAAGGTTACAATTAATAAAAATCAAGAATTATAAATAAATTATGACTAAAATAATTTTAAACGAAAATAACTGAAAGCCACCTTTTGGCTAAGATAAAATGCGTACGTCTCATAAATCAGGTCTCTGAGCTGAGAGAGACCTCGTCATACACAGCATCGGGGCGGTCCAAGAGAGCTAAAAATTGTCAAACGATGGCCACACGATGAACTTGAGGCGACAGCGGCCTTGGCAGGCAGGCGAGAAACGAGGTTAGGGCAGACAGGGACAGATGCCTGAACAGAGCCCAACGGGAGACTAGCACGGACAGACCATGAGTAACGACTATTCGAAAATATCGAACACAAGCTCACGTTTTTCTTGCCTGTGCATTTTTTGTTCTTTGTTAGAAACGTGGCTCTTACAAAACTGGCAGGAATTATAGCACAGCAACAACATGATTATCTTACGTCAAGTGTACTATTTCATACAGGAAAATTACTCTTGAATGACTGTGAACACAAATCGTATACATTATGTGTTTGAATAAAATGTAACGAACAAGCTGAGAAATAAAGCTAAAACTAAACAATTGGTTGCTCAGGTTTTAAATATTTTAGAACAGTGGGTCCCAAACTGGGAGAAATTTCCCTCTGGGGAATAATTTGAAGCTACCAGAGGGGGAAATAATTACTCTGCCTCCATGCAATAAAAAATTTCCGATGTATTTTCTAATGTCTGAGGCTATGTAGTTAGTTGTTACTAACCGCTTTCTATCCACTTTACTATGGAAATATACCTTTATCAGTATATTTGTACACTTTAAAAATAAATTAGTAAATAGTCATAGTGTGTTTTGACTACTCTTTCTCTCATACACATGAAGGGAAAAATTTGAATGGCTGAACTGTGTGCAGGGGGGAAATGACAGAAAAAGTTGGGACCCACTGCTTCCGAACAACACCTGAAATATTATTTCCATGATTATTATTACCATTTCTTTCGTAATTATTATAATTATTACATTCTAATTTTAATGTTGTAATCTGGATGAAACCAGTTCCTGCGCTTTTTACAATGATTCTCACAGTGAACACGCTAAAAATGTCAGGTGTTTGGCACCATATGGACGTAAAATTTTAGCGTCTCCAATGGCACATTCAGCTACAGTCGCTAAGAAAGGCGTCATCTTGATGGAACAAGAAGGTAGATTAAATGAAACAGAAATGAACGTACTTGCACGAAATACACCGGGGATAAATATTGTGAAGACACTTTTAGTGCTGCCCTGAAAAAGTGTTCAGAAATAACCTTAACAAGCCAGCCTATTACTCTAGTCGTGTATTGACCAAAATTATGAAAACGAAGAATATATATATATATATATATATATATATATATATATATGAAATAAACCGTATTAAATTACAAACGTTACGCAGCCCTGTTCTATAATTTATGTACGTAAAATGCTGCATAACAATACATACGATCACTCGAGATACAGTAGGGAACACATTAAATGAATACGTTTTGACTTCATCCGCTAAGCAAAATTTTTTACCACTTGTACTGGTCAAGAAAATCTTTTTATGAATGGGCCAAGTTCACAGAATTTAAGATTCATTTTATTTGAAGCGCAATACAGAATTTGCAAATTACTATCAGCAGCCCTTATAATAAACTCTTAAGCGAGAATACGCATCTCTGAATGAAGGAGCATCGGATATTGAAGTTCTAGTAAGAGAGCTTCTCGTATGGTGAGCAGCTCTTCTTGTGTAAATATTGCGTCAGGAAATACTGATGAGGGCCGACATTCACTACATAACTATACGTACTGAAAGACATTATTGTATCATAGATCGTATGTGACTGGGAAAAACACCATAAAATAGTGAAAAACATGACCTAAATTAAGTTTAAGGCACAGAAACATTTTATTGGTATATTCTCTGTTTGTAAATTTGGGCTCATCGATCTATTCGTTTCATTTGCAATCAATTTGATGATATTACAAATTGAGATTTTAATCATTTTACTCGAGTGAAATTGCGTTTTTTTACAATATCCAAATGAGAAAAACGTCCAATGCGCTGTACACACAGCAATGCTCAACTCAGGCATGGGCAGACAAAGTACCTCACGGACGTACAATTCATCTGCTATGTTATTGTCTTAACGGACCTCAGCATACTCAGTCAAAGTGATGCGCAAATTACCGAAACAAATGAAATGAAAAAATAAGACCTACTCTTAATCATTATTTGTCCACAATAGGTGGTCGCAATGACGCGTCAGTAACCTACCAAATAAAAACAATAACAAATGGTAGGTGCTTCCTAACTTCAACGCTAATCCACACAATAGCCACAGATAGTTCTACTGAAAATGCTGTAGGAAGTTCAACACTACACCAAGGAACATCTAAATCAGTATCAACTATTTATGGCAGATCCTAATAGTCCTATTCATAAGTCCATTTATCCCTCGATGCCATAACAGGAGTTTAAATTCAAGTGACTCGAGGCGGTCTCAAAGAAACCAAGATAAGTCGACGGACAACTTTATCTGCATTAAACCTGGATTGCATTCATGCAAATAGTTCTTCAAAGCTACCTCCACTCACAAACGCACAACGTTGAAGCCTCTGTACCCTCCATCACGCCCAAATATGAAGCGTAAGTAATTTTGAGAAAAAATGATGATTAAATTTCTTATCCAAGTGAGGTACGTAAACGAGGCTTATTTCTGAACGGATGAAAAAATTGAGTAACCGTGACAGGTGACAAGTGAAATTTTACTTTTTAATTTTGCTGAACGTCCAGACGTAGCAATTCATAAAGTACATTGAATTAGATTTACTAATAAAAAGTTTTATAACAAAAGCTGCCCGAAGACCGCTTCAATCAAAATGAGGATCCAAAAGCATAAAAAACTTCAAGTAGACGCAAACAGCATCGGATACATTTACGGAAGGTCCAATAAAAGTTATTGTTTCTAGGAGCAGTCAAGTTTGCACATGAGAAATCGTAAGTTAAAAAAGAGTTGTGTTCATGAGAGACAATGATAAAAAGCTTACAAAGAAGTATTTCATCGCAGTTCATTCTCATGAAATCAGAAAACCTTGTTGCGGTTCAGGAGTCACTCAAACCCACAGACAAGAATGACCCTGCTTTTACCTTTCTAGATGGAAGAGCAAAAAAGAAGAAGCATAAAAACCGTAAATGATGTAATTCTCTCTTTACACCATTCAACAAGTGGTAGATACGACAGAACCAACAGTACAATGACTATCTGAGTAAAGCGCTTGCAGTATAAAAATGAAGCACACGAGCGTCTAGTGGGCTGAAAGACGAGTCTAAGCGGTATCAGCCTTATCACGTGCAAGGGAAATAGCGGACAGATTGCAGGGCAGAGCGTGGCGGCCGGACACAGACCACGAGTTGCGAGCCAGGCGACGTGATTTGAGCTGTGCGCAATGCACAGCAGCAACAGCAGCATCCATCCTCGTCACGATCCCAGGCATCTCAAGTGCCAACACCAACGCGATAACGGCGCTGCAGCTTCAACTTTCCTGCCCTGCCTCAGCAATAACCCTCAACTAAAATAGATACAAGACTGCTGTCCTCTTGAAGCATAATCCAGGATCTAACTTGTCTTCAGCCACTTTCTCGAAATAGAAGCAGAGAGCTAAGGTATATTATTGAGACTATTTCTATCGTCAGCTAATCTTTCGTCAATCTAAACAACGCTGGATATCATGCGTGTAGCCCCCACGTATGTACAGCCTTGGAATTACCAGCCCGCTTCCTTTGTCAAGAAATAAATACAGAATTTTTCTTTGTAGCGGCCATCCCGAAATACGCTACATGACAACCCCCGTTTTGATGCATTGAAGAATTGTATGAAGAGCTTATGTGGGGTAGAAACCAATCAATACTGATATAGTTATTTTTAGAATTATCATTATTATCATTACATCCCAAGTTCTATTTTTCGCACTACCACTATTCGAGCAGTTCATATTCTTCCCCAGAGCTGTTTTATAACGGAACTCAAATTTTAAATAATGAAAAATCAAATCCTCAAATACACATTTATTGTAATATGATAGAACTAATAATTTGAACCATAAATAAACACTAGAGACAACCATTTGTGATTTTAATTGTGTGGTCACTAGCAGATTGAGCACGAATGAGTTCGAAAATCGGAGAAAAACAATTCATATACTAGGGCATGAGGCCACCAATACGGCAATAGTCCATCACCTAAGCAAAGTGAGACAGAAGGAGACCAATATCAATAGACTTAATAAGCGATGCAGGAGCTTTTGAGGGCCAACAGGAAGAACACTCAAGGAAATCGATTTAGGGCGGCGATGACGGGTGCAATTAGGAAGCCAGCTGTAAGTGACAGTGCAGGCAATGCATGGAACAGGACCGTGACGTGCACACATGCAACAACCATAACCGTTGCAGCGCAAAACGAACGCTGCAAATTACACTGAAACGCTAATTCAGAATATCTTGTAAATGTCCTGAAATAGATTGAGGAAATTGCAAAGCCCAGACGCTGTGAATACAATCAAGAGTTAATAGTTATTTATACTACTTACTACTGAGTCCTGTTCGGACTAAGTAAAATAGTTATTTACAATAAGCAACCACTTTTGAATGACGGATAGAAACAGTAAAATCCTTGTTACAACGTAGTAGTAAAAAAATCAATAAATGAAATTTAATTCTTGAAAAGAAAAAGAAAATACACAGGTTAGAGTTAAATCCAAGGCAGACTCCAATACATAGAATTTCAATTGGTACCAAGTTCTTCAGTCCTAACTGCATATCCAAATGGTCCTTAGTTTCAGTAATGTACGACAGTGTTCATATTAGGAATAAACTAACAGCCTAACAGCTATTCTCCAAAACGGTTTTACTGACCAACATTGAACAATTTGACTATAACAGAGACCAATGTTTCTCAAAGTGGTCCGTACCGCCCCCCTGGGGGTGTTGAGGAAATGCAAGGGGGCGGTAGGAGGGTACGCCTTGAGTGGGGGGCGTATATTATTGTATAATATACAGTAATATAATCATTAGGGGGCGGCGGAAAATCAAATAGTGTCCTAAGAGGGCGGTGATTGAAAAAACTTTGAGAAACACGGATTTAGAAGAAAAATCGTAAGACACTCGTGCAGGTCATTTACTGCAGGACGCACCGAACACGCGCAAGAAAGATGGCTTAACTATACCCCTTGCTGTCACACAAGTGTCCGTGTGTTGTTCTACACAGAAAGCTGTCGGGATATTTCTCTTTGTTTTTACACCTACCTTCCCTCAGTGGCTCACCACGCTCGGGACTCCCATTTAAAGGGAAAGTAAACACAATTTGATGTCAATTTTGTAAGAGACTAACGCACCAAAGATTTAAAACTGTAATCTAGTCACCTAAACGCGCAGCACGTATAGTACTATCAAAACAAAGATAATCAACGGTAGAGCATTTATCAACGTTTTGAATAAGAGGATTTGAATGAACAAATAATCAGAAAAGTATTTTACCAAGAAAATATTAGTGCTGGTTAAGCGTGGGCGAATGTCATCGAAACGTTGCAATGGGAATAAAAACTTGCCTCGATTCTAGAATCTATGTTTATCATATAAAGTGGAAACTACACAAAAAACTGACGTAATTGCACCACTCGAGCAGACATTGATTTAGAATTTTCATGAAAATGTAGGCGGAACACAGAAGGCGCCACAGAAACGCGCTAAACTAGACTGTGAACAGTTGCAACAGATAACTGGAGCGAGAGAGCGACGACAGCTGTCACTACTTTTCTCGAACTCTTGTGTATAGCAACTGTTCTCCACATCCTTCAACCCTTTAAAGCTGGAACCAACAAATTCTCGAAACACATGCACGAGACGAACTACAACTATTTGGCATCAAAGTAGCAATGCTACGATGAAATTATATCGAGGTACTGATGAAAACTCTTCAACTGAGCAGATACGGATCGAGACTTCATCCAATAGGAGAGCTACACTACGGAATTCTTCTTTGAATGTTTCCTTCTGCAAGAGATTTATAATAAAAAATGTGAACATATGGGCAGAATTTTTGTGTGAATCTGTAAATAACACTGAACCAACAAACAAGACACTAAAAAGACTAATTAGAAATATACGAATAAAATTGAAAATAATGCTATTCTAGTATTTGATGTACTCGTATCTCTATCAATACGTGACCTGTCCTATACTAACTGCATCAAGCATCTTATTGATCATTCGAAGTCGGAGTAAGTTACAATAAAGAAACAAACTTCAAAAAATGCATGCTAAAAATTTCTGAACGATCTAGGACGGGTAAAAAATATGAGTTTCATGGGATTTTAATCATTCTTCTTCGCTGACGCTTCTTTTATCGAAGTATCAAAATGGGAATGTTGGATCAGTCCTAAACGGACGGTCCTCACAATATGCTGGGAGAACAGACTTTAATATCTGGTGTGAGGAATGAAGAGCGACCTCAGTAAGTCCTTCACACGTGCTTTGTATTAACACCGAGAGCGTAACATGTCCAAGAATTCTGCAAGACAAAACCCTCTCAACTCAGTCACTAGCAATCTAGCCCAAAATAGAACGAATAGCATAAAATTTCAAAAATTAAAGAGCAATCGTAATTCTACAAAAACACCAGTTCATCTGATACAAAAATTACACTTGAAAAACATCAGAAAAATTGTCATTGTCCATAAAATTATGACTTTTAAACTTGAAAGAGACTCAGTTGACTACCAACTGATGACCGCTCGCACATCAAAGGTAGCAGCAGCAGCCCTCCATCAACATCACAAGACTAAGGAAGGCCCAGATCAACGGGAGGTCAGCATGTAGCTCTATTTCTGTTCAATCATCAAAACACTTAAAATGGCTGAACTTTAGGAATCCTTTACTTATTTTATGATAAAAATAATCTCGTGTTTTTCAGAGAGATATTCTTTTTGTATACATTTAATTCTAAATTCATTTAACAAAAAATTCTTTTAATTAATTTAATTTTTATGCTATCTTTAATCATATAGCAAAGAAGTAAACATAGATTTTGAGAGCTTTAACAAACATAACTCAAATTTGAATGATAAGAAAACGAACCACAAAACGCGATTAAGAACGGAAGCTACGTGACTCAGAAAAATCACCTGAGTAAAATCATTCTGCTGGAAGAAATTATACAAATAAAAGTCACAGTCGAGACACGTGATCTATCATTTTGCCAGTTTGAGGGATGGGTCACGAATAACTACCGTGGAGGTGCAGCGAAATATTTCAATTATACCAAATCAGAATAGAACACAAGAGGACCTGAGGATGGTTCATCTGTTGCAAACACTATGCCAACGCCTTCCTTGTACGAGACATAAGTTGCGTACGAGCGTCACGCTTGTCAACTCGGACGTCATTAGTGAGTGCTTAACGAGCAGATGTGAACGGAGACTGTCTTTCCCTTGTTTTCAATCCAAACCATAATTTAAATGTCATCATTTAGTGATGATATAAACACAACTAGCAATCACTTACACGGAGATCATCATTTGTGCAATTTCCGGTAAAGAACACAACACCGAAGAAAAGCGACCACACCGAGAGTAGGGGTTTGTTGAACAAAGCAATGTTTCCACAAACAATTAAACTCATACGAATATATATATATATATATATATATATATATATATATATATATATATATATATATATATTGAAAAATCTTCAAAAGAAGCTATGTTGTACTTAATTTATAACAATACCAGCTGAATTTTATGGCTGAACAGACTGCTATTTCCTAAATGTTGTATAGTATGGCACATATATAGTACTGAAAAAAACATCGGCACTGCCACAAACTGCAGATATAGAAATGAGCAGATATCGCTAAATTAGCATAGTATCACAAGCTGCATCACCGATTTATTTTAGTCTTTCCGTCATGGATCATAAAGCATCCCGCTTCTTCACGAACACAATTCAGCTCCACACACAAGCCAACTAAAAACTACGTCTAAGCGATTTTTTCAAATTGAACACAGAATTAAAAGAAAAAAGTACACAAATTAACTATGACGAATTTCACTAGCGTCAGTCAAGTTCTCAATCATTGGCATAAATTACAACAAAAAAATTCGTCGGGTAAACCAAAATTGAGTTCACTTATAGTTATGACTCCTAGCAGAGAAATAACACAGAAAATAACTTTTAGGAGACAAGCACAGCAAGAAGAAGCTCACGAAATTGAAAGTAAATCATAAGGTAATTGTGAGTACAATTTAGTTAAAGAAGTACGACAAAGAGAATCACAAGCTTCTTCTACCACTTGAATAAGTATGAATTGCAAAATAATAGCGGGGAATAAAGACACGGAGAGGGTCGTCACATCGCACACCACACCGAACACCCAGAAAACTGTGACTGAGTCTCGCTACGAGAGGCGACCTGGCTGTAGCTCACAGAGTAGGGCAACGGACAACGAGGGGAACTGTGCTCGACAACGGACCACAACGAGAACACCTTGTACTCGAGCGAGGGCATAGCACAACCAACATGACAGCACAACAAGGGACATAATGCAACCAACGAGGACACCTTGTACCACGCATGCCCTCACGATGAATACAAAGTCTAGTAAGTTCTTATGTGAACAAGTCATGAATTCTTCTAAAAAAAATGTTTTTCATTAGTGTCGTAAAGGAACAGGTTCGAAAAGATCTAAGAAAATTTTAGGTATTACAAACCTGCTACTTCGGGAGAACGTTGGTAAAGTAAGCTACATCTATTTTGAAGAAATTAACAAAAGAGTCTGATAGAGCTTTTAGAGTTTAACATTAAAGATGAAATTCTTTAGATGAAGAAGCAAGAAGTTCGGTTATAGTGAAGTCCAACTCATGCATAGATACACGCTTTACGGTCAGGCAGGTAACGGTCGGAGTACATGAAACAAACTTACTACCAGACACAGAATGTAAAATACAGAATATATTATGCTTATAACGTTCATAATTTTGTATTTGAACAAAAAGTTAAGTCTGAGAAGAAGGAAATGAGGCTCGAGTTGCGACATGTTACTACAACACGAAAAGTGACAGGAACAGCTCTCTCGGAGCTAGGATAAGATAAACTTAATTTAGCAAGTAGAAATATATGAAAGCTAAACTATATCTGAACGAAGTTACTACGAAATTAACGTAAATGAAATGAGTACCCGAGGTGAGTCAACAAACAACGTACAGTTGAACCTCGATTTAACGGACATCCTCCCCCCTATTAGTCAGTTAAATCGAGGTTCAACTGTACTTGAACCGAAGTTACACGAAGTTCGATATAATTTTTATGATATGTGAACAAAATCAGGGTGCGGCAACAGAACGTTGCATCGGGGTCCGTTAGATCAAGGTTTAACTGTACGCACGAACACGAATTTCATGAACACAACACAACTGCACGCCACTGAACGCGAGTAAAATACCATTTCGTACGATATGTCAAGAACTCATAGCAGAAATTGCAAAAGAGGTCCTGTCGAAGGGACAAAAATGTTACACGATTGAAGGAAAAAACTACACTCATGAAAATGACAAACCGGTACAGTTCATGAAATTTTAGGAGAAAGGAACATTTGCACAAATAAGAGGGGCAAAATTAATTGATGAGCACACACGAGGGGAGGAAACGATAATAATTTACTAGGGATACGTAAATAATAGTAAAAAGGAAAAGACTTTTAGAGACGAAAAGGAAAATGAAATTATAAAAATTTTGTCCGGATACGGACAAAATAAACTAATGATATTCTGAGGGAAACATAAAAACCATTAGCAGAATATAAAATGTTGTCAAGCTTCATGAATCTACTCACTTTTGAATTCGACAAACGCGTTTAATGGCAAGCTTGGCTGTATGACAGTAAGAGGCTGGTGACAGAATGAGGCTTTTTAAAATGTATTCAATAGAACCTACTGAGTTCTTTCTCCGTGAAAACATTCTTAGATTGTAAGTGTAATTTACCTGCCGTAGTCGAATAAACAGTGTTTCAATAACAGTATAAAAGATATTATTGAGAAGAAGAGTAGAATGAAAGAGATTTGGTAACCTCCGTCGTCCTACATGAGTAGTGAATTCGGTACGCTGTCTCCCTCGTATGAAGAGGAAAAGGAAAGCAAGGAAAAGCTAGAGTACTTCAACAAAAAATTAAACCGACATCAATATACAGAAACAGCCGTCGCTTGTTTAAAGGTCACTTTTGAGGATCGGTTAGTCCCCAAAATGTTTCACCGAGAGCAGTCAGTTGTAGTATATTTTCTCCAGTGGAACTCAAAAATCCAACCTGCTCACCAAACATACGATATAAAATAAAAAATGCACAAACTTATATAGGCTAAATAGTACCAAATCGTAATATTCATTGAGAATATAAATCATATTGGATTTCTCTTTTATCACCAGCATAGTCATTGATATTACAGTAAACTCAGCAGTTAAAATGCACATGACAGTACAGAAACAATGGCATATGAGAAGCCTGGGTTGAACAAAACTGCCCGAATATTAAGAATTTGGAATAAAAACTAAATAAAAGGCAATACAGAGACAGCAAAACTGGTAAAAAAAACAATACAGGTAAGTCTCAACACCTTTCTCATTCAGGTGAGATGGTGCAAAAACCGACACAAAAGAACGCGATGTTGAAAGGCACGAGGATCCTCAGGCTTCCCCACACCACAAGTGACACTGGCGAGTATCAGGCGCAACCCCCGTGCTTACAAATATTCTCCCAACATCTGTACAACTGAACTTCCAAAAATTTTAACTAGCATTTCGTCCAATAGCTGAGTTTATTCGAACAAGATAAAGTTGGCCAAAGAAGATACGTTCGAAGAGATAGGCGCTCGACGCAGCTCAACATGTCCCGCTTGTGGACGACCGCCCAGCAAGGTTCGCCACATCGCTTGACTGAACAAAGAATGTCGGTCCATCGTTTAAGTTCTCGAGCAGATAATCGGCCACATTCAAGAAGCAAGAATGCTGTAACGGTCACAGTATTAGACAACACTCAACACGGCTCAGATTCAGAAAGCTTTAATTCAGGTAGAACTAAAGGTCCGGTATTTGAAGTTCGGTCTACGCAGGCTAATTACGTGTGTAAAAATGAATAAAATTAGTGGGGTCACAATTACTTTACTAGAGCCTTGTAATCAAAATTTGCTGACATCATTATAGTAATATTTCAATTATTGTAAAACTATTAATATTCAAATTTATTATATAATATAGAAGTTACGAAGTGTACTAAAAATTAACGAGCATACATCACTGGCATGATAAGTAAACTTACATGACACACTGTCCTATTATTCACGAGCAAACCTTTAAAATAAGTCGGAAATACATAAGAAATAGAAGATAGGGTAAACCGAGGCAGTATTGAGGCGATGACGACAGGTTGTCGCGGTCACGGCCGTGTGGCGGCTGTTTACAAGCAGTTCCTTCCCTCAGGACCACGACGAGAATCTGCTTTCTTAGTGGGGCGCGGAATCCTTGCGAAATGACCATTAAAAAATATCGCACAAATACCTAAACAAAGTAGGTTAGGTATTATGTGAACCAAACTAGGTTCATCGAAACTCAAGTATTTGGATCAATGTGAGCAATTAAAGTATAATTAATGAACTCTAAATCATTGATGGTGGAACTACAACATACATACGTACACTAGGATTTTGTGTAGTTGACGAAGTGCCTCACAAAATATACAGCCACATAAAATTTAGCGCTGGGTTAAGAAACAAGCAAAACTGTCCACAACGATAGTAATGAAAATTGCTGCCAACTAATTGAATGGAATATATTTCATAGCACTTTATGCAATTGAAGCATTCGGTGGGATGACAAATTTGAATGTCTCGTATATCCCTACAACGTCTGCAACTGTAGCAATACGTATAATTTGTCGATTTGTTATTAAATGATAGATTAATGTATATAAAAAGAGGAAAGCTTTTCTGCCTACTTTTAATTGCACAATGATTGATCGCCGATGAGTTCTTTTCTCTCTCAATTAACCAAAACTTTTCAATAATTAACCAAGATTTCTCATAGCGTAATCTTGGTTTTAATGCATGGTTTGTCTGCATGCTATCCTCCCGTTACATTTCAATTAATACTTGTAAATAACAATTAATAAAATGCAAGAAACATACGTAATCGCACTAGAGGGACTCTAATCCTCTGAATACATGAAATGGTGAAATGTTCCCGATATTTCTTTTCAATGGCAAAATGGGGGGTAATGATACACACAGAAAATTTAATGTTATTCTAAATATCACGGAATGGGAAATGCGAGCTATCTACAATATACTGGCCGATGAACCACAACATGCTGTCCTATCAAACAGTGCACTATTAATGGATCAATTGCATACTTAATAGTTGGATAATTAAGTGTGCACAGGGAACAATTTAGTTAGATCAATGGTCGCTCACATCGAATTACGAGATTTATCCTGTCGCTAACCTAGATTACATTGACAATATTAACATTAGAACTTGCCCTTACAATGGAGATTCGGTTCTGATGATGGGCTACGATGTTTAACACTCACGATATAACACATTAAGAATAACGCTGATTTTCCCCCTTATCACGGCGCCCCTAAACCCACCTATGCCCTTTGACCTAGATGTCGCTCTAGTTGCAATAGCCTACATCGTCGCAGAGATCTAGTTCCCAAGTCCCCTCATCTATCCTTCCAACCGTTTCTATATGAGCTTCGCTCCTCCCACGTATCTTTTCTATTTACCAATCTCCTTATTTGTCCAACGGTCTGAAATAGGTTTCTAAACGTCTGTGATACACCCCGCCCACTCTTCAATTAACTTGCGAGTTACACGACTACGTAATTCTTGAGAGTCACAAGGTCTTAACCAATAAATTTATTTGTTTGACACTTTCACACATATACCTCATACATCGCCTGGAATATGCAAACCCATGAATGTATCATTACTATCATGACAGAACACGTCGAGTTTTTATAATTAAGTGAAAAAAGAATATTTTCAGAGGTCAAAACTATCCAATTTAAGTATGAATGTAACACTTTGACGGATAGGTATGATCCCCGTAAAAATTCATTTTTTTTCTGCAAGAAAGAGTGGAGATTATAGGGACGGCAATGCAAGAGTAGAGATGCAAGACGACAATAGGGACGAGCCGTTTGGTCTATTCTTGAGTTACTTACCAAATCCCATGCTGTCTAACGTATAGGCAGCAGTCACGCTCATGCAACTCAATTACACAGATTTTTCAGTCGAGTGCATACACCTTAACCCATCACAGGCATTTCATTCCCGCACACACACCGTAATTATACACAGGCTCTAGGAGTTAAAAATGATTTTAAATCAGAACTTCATAGAACTAAGGAGGATAATAAGGGACAGTTATTGAATGTGTTCACGGCGCCAGCAGAATTATTTTCGGGTAGCTGGTCCCAGCTTTTGGCAATTTTAACTAGAAAGTAGTTTAAAGCCTAGGGATGTAGATAAGGTTCATATTATTATTTAATAGCTGTTATTTTTCGTTCGCACGTTATCCTCGCAGTCAAAAACCCTTTTAGGGCAACATCGCTAAAACCACTAAAATATTTATGGGTCTCGATGAGTTATTCTCGCAGTCTTCTTTGTCTAGGGAGAGCTGCTGAAGACGCTTTTCGCAGCAGAGATAGCAGAATACAGGAATCATTTTTATTGGTTTACGTAAAATTTTCTCCATTTCATTATTGTCTCTGTGTAGAGTAGGAGACCACAGTTCCATTACATTTTTCACATGTGGCCGCGCTAGCGCTTTATGCCCTAGGGTGGTAAGACGATGTTCTTCGACTTATATTTAAAGTTTCGTGCAATGGAACTAAGGATCCAGCTCGCATTTCTGACAAAGTTTTCACTTGGTTTTCACGCTTGATGTTTTCAGAGTTAATGATAGCAAGATCTCTTTCTTGCTGTACTGTCTCAATCGGTGTGTCATTTATCGTATGTTGAAAATGCCGGTTATTAGTGCCAACGTGCATGACTGAACATTCGTCAATGTTGAAGCTCATTTGCCAGGCTTCGGTCCATTGAAGTAGACGATTGAGGTCATTGAATAGTCATTCCGTCTTTTTCGGTCAACGCTGTGATGAAATTTCGTGTCTTCAGCGAATTTGTTGATTTTGCTGACGATTCCGACATCAAGGTCGTTGATGTAGATGACGAAGAGGTGTGGCCCTAGAACGATCCATTGAGGCACTTCTGCTACACTTCAAATCACTGGTTAAATCATGAATCATCACTTGTTGAGTGCGACCAATGAGTCAGCTTCGTTTTCATTGAGTAGCGGCATTGTATTCCATGTAGTTTCACTTTGGACGTTAGTCTTTCAAAGGGAAATTTGTCGAAGACGTTTTAAAAGTCGCGGTAGATATAGTCTACGGGTTTTGCACAGTCGTATATGCGATCGACATGTCTAACAAAATCAAGGAGGTTTGCTAGGCAACTACGTTTTTCCCTAAATCGTGGGTTTGGAGATGTTTCGCAGTACAAACTTTGAGTCTCCTTCCTATCGTTATTCTGATGACAGATGTATGACTGATTGGGTGATAGTTATTGAATAGCTGTTCGTTACCTCTTTGAAAAATGGAGTGACATTTGCTTGCTTCCAATCCTCCGGAACATTTCTAATTTCTAACGACCTATTAAGGATGTTTGTAGAAGATTCGCTTATTACTTCAATTGTTTCTTCAAGTATCCGGGGAACAATGCTGTCGGTTCCGGTTGATTCCCATGAGTTTAGAAGGATAAGCCGTTTTTGTACCTTTTATAGGCAGAATAAGCAGTATTTCTGCTTATTCTGTTAGTATTTCTTGGGGATTTTAGGCATGAACTTGCAGGATTCAAGTCATCTTGAGGGAGCATAGAAGTATGGTAACCGTTCGTTTAACGATTCTACAAGTGCAGATGTGCTCTCAACGATAGGGTTTTACTTGGTATCTTTCAAATGTTTTAAATGACTGTTGTCTGACATTTATAAAGGCGCTTAATTTCTTGCAAGAAACGACGAAGGTTATTGGTTGGTCGCATTCGATTTGTTGTGAGATGCTACTGTGTAGCAGTCGCAATTTTTCTTCAAGTATTATGTAGAATTCTTCAGCTTTTTGGTTCCTAATTGGCAGTCAAAACTGCTGAGCTCTTATTTTATTAGTTCGAAGCTAGCCCGTTTGTAGTTTAGTATCCGTTAGCGTACGTTTAATGCGTCGTAAACTAGGTGCTCGAAGTCTATCATATGGTGATCACCAATCTTGTTCGTAACTTCTAATCTAATTATTTGAGGTTAAAGGTCGTCATGACGAAGTCAAGAATATAATGTCTGGTTGATTCATTGACATGCTGCTGCTGCTGCAGGGAATTTGCATTTATCATATAGATAAGCTTAGATCCAGGTAATCGACTTTGACGAGTAGTTCAGTTTATGTAGGGCAGACTGAAGTCTACCATGATTAGGGCTTCATGAGGATTACTGTGAATATTGTTAAGGAAACCATAAACTTCATTATCATCGGTTGCTGTACAAGCTGGGTTCTTACATACGATTTTGGTGGTTTTTCTTTGCTGCGAGTGGATGGCCAGATGTAGTATTTTTTCCGTCACTCGTTTAATTTTAAATTGTGGTTGCAGCTTTTCTTCGACGTACATAGTGGAGCCACCATCTCATCTCTGTTGCTGCGTGAATGTTTGCCGACATTGTGGTAGACATATCCTTTCAATGAGACTTCCGATGAAAGATATATTCCATTTAGATGTAACCCCGATTCATTAACAGCTATGATGTCGAGTGATAAGGTTGACGCAATGACTTGTATTTCGTGCCTTTTCGGTAGGATACTTTGTACGTTGCTAACTAGCATCGTCAGTTATCTAACATTTTGGTCAGTATGTTCGCTCTCAGTTCATTCGCCTAAACCAGATCTGTCATTATGCTCATCTAAAGCCTTGGGTAGTTAGTTTTCGTTATTTACAGGCTTATATTACGATTGGTCACTGAAAGCTGTATTCCATCTAGAAATCGGTACTCTTTTGTTGTATTCATTTAATTACCCCGTTGGTGGTGTGACAGTACGTTTTCACAATAGTTCTTTTTACCATTGCTTCTAGACTATTGAGAGGTTTTGTAAGTTTGCAAGTGTTTCTTGCTGCAGTAGAGTTGCATGTTGCAGAGATGAGTCTAAGTATTGTTGTCGTGTCTGATGCGCTGCTTATTTTCCAGGTGGCATTTTGAGTTGGGAGCGTTATATGATAAGGATATGAGTATGAACAACGTGCTGTTGTCGAACTACGAGTTTTCCCGCGTCTTCGAGGAGCGTATAATTCCGTATCGGAGGGAATACACAGGTCTGTATTTTGCGATACATTTTCTTATTTTAGCTTCAGCAATGAATTGACATTGTTCTGAATTTATTTTCAATCAGTAGATCGAATTTCGTACGTTGCCAATTTGATTTTCTTTAGTTGCGGAGGCTAACCCTTTTATACACATTTGCAGTGCGAGTCATTTTGTCTGAACGCTCCCAGCTTCTAAATCTTGGTGACAGTGTTGGACTTCAGATTATTATTTCAGGTCCATCTTTGAGTGTCGGTGAGGTTTCTTGCAAGTAGTAGCCACAAGTTGTCAAACTGTGGCGATAGTCAGTTAACGCCCCAGTTTACCTCGTCCAACTTTATTAAGACGGGTGCCATCTTTTTTAAGGTCATCATGGTCAATGTATTGGGACGTTAGGTTTAACCCTTTCACGACCAAATTATTTTCATACTGATCAAAATATTGCGTAAATTATCATTTATTTTTAATTTTTCCGTAATTTGAACGAAACATTTAGAATATGGGACTAAAGTGAATGATTTTTAAAGTTCGTTTGGGACATATTAACCCAACGGGAGCGAAAGGGTTAAGTAAATGACAGCGTTTTCTGCACACATTTTCTTCACCGTTTCACCCATTAGTCGAACCCGAGAATCTTGATCTTCAGGAACTACATTCCTAGACAACAAAAAACACCTTTCAGAGATTTTGTACCTCAACTGCAAAGCCAAGGCTAAGATAGAAAATGCTTCGTTAATAACGAGAGACCAAGGTTAAACAAGAGAGGTCATAAAATGATGAGGCTAACTGAAGTGTCGGACGAGACGACACTTGTTTATTGGCGATCGCCTGAGTGAACTGTTGACCAAACAATCGCCGTGAGGTCTATGGACGTTTCTTCTTCGTCAAGACTAACTACCTGACGAGCAAACGTAAACATGGGACAGTCCACCATACGTCGCTAAATGAGGGTCAGCGCTCTCGAGTGAGGCCAGCGCTCTAAAGCAGGGCCAGGCTGTACATAAGGTTACGACATGCCGCTTGTGGTCTGTGACACGGAAGACTGCTAGAGTTAACTTGTTCCAACTAAATTAGCGTTCAGTGGAGTAACGCAAGTATCCGTAAATGCACTTACAGAGACTGTTTTCAAAGTTTTCAATAAATATCAATGCAAAACATCTTTCGAGTTTCTCCAAGTGCTGTTCTTCATTTCTGGTAAGTATTATAGCTCCGATGACACTGAAAATCGGCTCCACAGAAAAATAAAACCCTAATAACTTTCAAGATAGCAAACTTTTGCCCCGCATTTCGTGTGAACGTCTAATTCATCCCTAGGAGACAGTAGTTTAGCGAGCAGAGGCGGTACTTGGAACTTGCATGGCTGCATGAAATACTTACGAAAGGAGCAATTAGATAGGCATCTGACATAACAAAGCCTAGCACTCGACACAATACACAGCTTGAACTCAGAAGCGGGAGACCTAAGAACCCACTCTTAATATACAATTATATATATATATATATATATATATATATATATCCTTACAAGGTTGTAACTGTAAGAGCACTTAGCCCACACAGACAAGAGGCAGTCATTACACAGTTCCCATGAGTATCACAAAATAGCAACAGTAACCACAAGCAAGCTCAGTCAAACTGCATTCTTGATTTCTCGATGCTGCAATGAGTACTTTGACAATCGAACTCCAAATCGATGCAATGTCGACGTAAAGAACAATATGATCAACAAATTGTAACAGTTAGATAAAAAGCTAATAGATACGTAAAACATCTGTACTGAAAGAAAATACCAAATTTTAGGATTCATATCAACAATAAAAATCTTAAGACTTTCAGTTGTTTCAGTCAGCAGTTCAGCGTGATTGCCTATGGAGGAAATGTGAACAAATTTTCTATCAAGCTCTTCTATGACTTCTTTAGTAAATCGAGCCGTGTGAGGGCGAGCATTTTCGTGATGGAGGATCACATCCCTTTTGTTGACCATGAGGGTCGCTGTCGGACACAAGCGGCTATTAAACGGTCAAATTGATTGCAGTGAAGATAAACAGTAACAGTTCGATTCGTACCAAACAGTTCGTGACGGACAATTCATCCAATATCCAACTATACACATATCCTGACCTTTGGATAAGTCTTCATTTCGATTGATGGTCAGGTCTGATTCCTCGACTGCTCATAAACTAACATGTATACTAGTGTAAGGAATTCACTTAACACTAACAACAAGTCTACCCAACAATGGAGCCTCAAGATGACGTGAAAGTATTTGCTTCCAACTGGTAACACGCCATTGATTTTCCAGGGACCACGTTTCCAACTAGTAAAATCTTTTCGTTCATTTTCAGTTGTAATTCAAAGTCATCTTCATGCTTATTTCTAGTTGTAATTTTGACGACATTCCATACGTCATTATTCGCACGGAATGTCGTCGAAGCAGAAAATCATATTTCACTGTGGACGGACGCCTACCTTCGGAACCACCAGTTAACGTTTTGTGGTACTACAAGCTCTGTTGCAACAATACACGGCTTCCATCTATTTAGGCTAGGGCATCCCAACCTCAATTTGAACCAAGCTCTCTCTAAGCCTACGTATCACGTCCCCCAAACCCCAGATCCTCCATTATTGCACAGCTCTCTCCTATAACGCGCGCTGTACAAAACAAAAGTTAACACCTTGATAGACCGCTACGTGCGCCATGTGTGATACCCGCTCATTATTCTACCTGGACGACGTGAGCACATTAAAAAATATTCCACAGCAGTTGCAACATCTCGCCAGTACAGCATTCTTGCTCTATGGAGAGTCGAAGTCCAAGTGTTGACATTTTTTCCTTTCTTACAAATAAATTTGTGAATATCACAGCTGTTATCAATGCTAAATGGTGGATGAGACCTTCTGATGCAGCGTAAATATGCACAGTAGCCGCCAAATTATCCAATTTCGAAAGAGGCAAAAACAGAATTTGTCCACTGATCATCGTGCTCAACAATAGCAGGACTTACAACAACTTGCATATTATGAAAACAAAACTATTTTCTGGCTGGTGACCGTCCCGTCAAAATACTCTTGCCTTGAAAAGTTCTGATTTAATATGGCGTTTTTTCTAAATGCATTAAAACAAAATAAGCGATAGTAAAAGTGCCGACACTTGCGGTGAATGAAACAGCAAAATCGTAATACTCGATATAGCGTAATAATAGTTGAAGCGTCAAGTGCCGCTGCCAAACAGGCACGACAGCTACGAGCTGTGAAACATGCGTCAGCGATCAATTTTATCCGGCCGGAAATGCAGCACAGTACACGACGGTTTAACATTATGACCCCCAGCATGGTGAAATAAGTAACTATATTTATTTGTGTCATATCAAATTAAACAGGATTTTCCTACATTCAAAATGGACTTTCCTCGACCTTATTAATGACATACACTTGGAATAAAGGCTCAAACTATCTTGAACGTTGCCCACTAATTTAAACGAAGATCTGCATCTTCTTAACGAATAAACTTTACTGAACATTACTTAGAAAACATGTAACAGCTAGTCCTTTTGTACCTTATCACTTATATTGAAACAAAGTATGTGAAGAACATACGCCGTACTGTACAGTACATCAATCAACAGTCTCCGATCATAATAAAAAGGTAAAAAATGGACATTTCATTTAAAGTTTCAAAGTATAAATTAGTTGCACTTAAGCTGACTTATCAGTTTTTTATCAGTAGTTAATTTGTCCTCACAATGAACGACAAAAAACATCCATGCGTAAAATATTAAACACGGCTGTAGTGTACATAGCAAAAATGCAACAACAAAACTTTAGGCGCAAAAATAAGTGTAATGCGCGCACAATTCACTCCGCATCTCGACGTCTTGATGAGCAGGGAGCAGTATGAAGCATACAGCCCAATTTCTCCAAGTAACAAACATTAATTCGCAAAAAAAAAGGTGTTAATTCCCCGGTTGAAATTCATTGACAAATCTCAACGAATGTTAAACCTTAATAAACTCCAGCGAGATAAAGTTATTAAATTCAAGTTCAGTGTTTCTTGAAAATGTGATCTTGAGAGAAGACAACTGCTGTCAGGGATGTCCCGTAGCACTGCGTGCATTCAACTGAAATCCGAACAATGAGGCAGGAAACCAGACTAAAGCTCTCTCGACATCACTCAAGATATGCAATTCCCTAGGTATGAGTCACTTACCTGGAGCATTCATAAAAATGACATATCGAAATACAGTGCTTTACCACTTTCGTAAATTTTACATTATTACCTAGAAGTCTAGGTCAAATTTATGCAGATAATGGAACAATGACTAGAGTTAATATGTATTTTTTCTCAGAAGTTCGTACTACCCAAATCCCTGAAGAAAAGCATTTACCAATTTGAAGCGTCCGTTACTTCGTGAAAGAAGCTTCAATAACTTTTCTCATACGAGTATGAAATGAAATCCCCAAAATTGCTACTGTGGTAAAGATCTGTGAGTAACCACCTTTAGTGATCACTGATATCCTATTGAACCATTTCAACAGCGACAATAAATACCCAACTGTACATTTACCAACTAGCGTAGCGGTGGGTAGATCCAAAATAAAAACATCCACAATTAAAATCTCGAGTGGGTTGCAACAGATCATTGTAAAAAAGTAACAAAACTTGATCAGTCAAAGTGCAGCAAAGCCGATAACTTCTTTATTCTAGCAATACAAGCAAATAACTTTGAATTGATTCATTAACCACCATTTCCGGAAATCGTTTAATTTTCAGCCAACTTTTTATTTATTTCTTCGTAATGTTAGTTTCATGCTCGATTCATAAATAAACTGCACTTCCATTTTTTGATTTGTGATAGTTGAAATCATATGAAAATACACTTTCCGGCGGCGACGCGTATACGCATGTAAGTACGAAAAAATGCACATTTGGCAAAAACGCATGTACAGTTTGTGTTAAGTGGTTCATGAGAAGTGGGTCCAAAGTCATGTGCACACTACCATAAAATTTGCTCAATATAGGCAGTATTCAAAACACTATCATGATTTAATGAACCTGCAAAACTGATACCAGCTGAGCCCAATGAGGCAAAACCAAGCAGTGCACAACTCCCCCTGACCTGATGTCTGCCTGCAGTGGCGAGCTCAGCAAGCCTCTCAGTGAGGGCGTCGAGCTGGCTGTTGTAGTGAGAGCGCTCTGACTCCTCGCTTTCTATCTCCTGTAGTAGCCGGGACCTGGTCAAGAAGCCATCATGAATTGTTTCGTTATCTACAGACAACACGAGCAAACTGAATACCTTCAAACAGACTTTGAATGGAATAAATTATACGACATATTCAGTTGTCGCAATCTATATGGGTTCTCGATTTTGTAGAACTAAATTCGATTTTCCATATTCAATTTAGGATAAGGTCGTACGTACCGTTCCTTTCTGAGGGTGACGATGAAGGCAGCTACCTCAGCCGGGTCCTCGAGCGTGATATCAGCCAAGTACTGGAGGCTGCCAGTGGGAGCGAGCTGGGCACCGCCGTCGCAGCTTGGTCTGGGAACCGAGTGACAAGCACGCTGCAGCTGTTGTCGTCGCTGAGTTCTGGACACAACCAAGATTATCACTCTTCAATTTATTATTGATTAATGGAGGGCCTTAGCTCTAGTTTCAAAGTAACTAGGGCATTTTTGAGGCTGAAGGACTCAGCAAAAAGATTCCATGAAAATGGGTTTGCTTCCATTAGTGCTTTCATATACTTGAATTTACACTGTGTTCGGAAAGTCATTGCGTACTTTTCTAATTGCATTTTACTCGAGACTGCAATATTCGAAAGGCGTGAGTCTCCAAGCTCCAGTTTAGTACCGTATCGATTGTAAAGGGGTCCTGAATTCTACAATGAAGCATGTCTGTTAATAAAAAACACTTATAACCTAGGATTCAATGTTGCGTAATCGCTGGCTGTTGACGATAACTGCAACATTCGGGCAGAAATTCCATCAAGCACCTTGCTGGAGTGCCTCACCATAGAGACATTGCGAGAGTATATGAACGATAAGGCTTACGAGACTACAAGCTGAACCTATAACATCCTGCCGCAAAAATGTGGCTCACGAGTAATGAACAGCTACGGACATCTCTGCAGAAGTAAAGTGCCTCACGCTCGCACATATGGACAGAACAACACAACTTTTCTCCAGTTACAGAAAGAATAAGGCTTGAGTAATTTGCATATCTTGCAGGTAAAATGTGCCAAGCCTCCAAACCATGGTACAGGACAATTCTTTTTAGCGCATCTCCAGAGGTAATTAGATTGGTAAATCCAACTACTGTAGACAAAAATTCTCAACAAATGTTTGAAAGCTCATTGAAATGTCACAATTGAACGCAATGAGTCAGAAAAAAAATACTAATAAGAAAAAAATAATTGCATAATTTCAAACTGATTATTGAAGAAACATTTAAAAAGTGTGAACAACCTTAAGCTTGATAATTGATTTTCCTCGTAGATACTTAGAAAAAATTGTCGATTGCTAAAATGAATGCGAGAACACGAAAATTACACAATGCTGAGACACGGTCGCTCGTGCCGAAACATATCAGAATAAATCTTACATAAATGAAGACGTTTTCAAAATCTCTAAAGTGATTCTTGAATTAGAAGTAATCTTTGTCATGAAAATTATTTGAAAGAAGAAAAAGAAATGATTGTGACAAATTGAAATTATTTAGTCTTAGGGTAATTTCTGGCAAATGAAGCTCACCTTAAATTCATTTTAAATTCATATTTTTTAATAGAAAACATCGTCTTAGTAACACATAAGAACATCAAGTATAAAACAAGACACACCATATTAGACGACTGATAGACATTAATTAACACATTCATTGCGGTATGACCCACCGGTGGGCCACTCAGGTTAGGTTCTGTAGTTTTTTCAAAGCTTTCTAGTGACTGTATGTACAAAGTAAAGATTTGCACCAGCTAGGCAACCGTAATGGATGTGTTACAGCTACTAATGTAACGTAATATCTACAAGTGATAGTTTTGGTACTGAAAAACTAGTATAGCTTTACCTAGACGAGTTAGAGTTTGAGCAGCCGCCAGCTGAGAGATGCCGCTTTTGTTGATGGACTCCGTGCTGGTGTCTGTGGATCTGCTGCTGAATGTGCTGTTCTAGCACCTTTTCTTGCTCTTCTTCTTCTTCTTTTGCTTCCTCTTCTTCTTTGTCTAAATCTAATCTACAAAGCTCTTCCGCCTTTTCTATAAGTCTCAATTCTTCTTGACAGCGCACCCTACCGTGAAGTAGCTCTTCCTCTGGTTCACATGCGGGACTCTGTACCAGCTTGATTTTATTTGTTAGTTTCTGATTGAGATCTGCAAGCAGCGACGTATCTTCAGAACCTAACTCGATATCAGCGTTCTCCGTCTCGCGAGAGTAATCGATCTCACAAGCAGGCGTTGTTTCGTTAACAGGCGTTGTTTCGTTAACAGGCGGCACAGTCTGGGTGTCGTCAGTGTCGAGTGCTGGTGATAATTCTTGATGTTCGTCGTTAGAAAAATTTTCGTTACTTGTGCATTTACCGCTAGCTTCTGGAGAGTACGGTCGAGAAGTTGCACCACTACTGAATTCTGCAAAGGAGAAGAAATAACATTTCAAAATAAAAATAATTAATCAGGCAGCTAAAAATTGCAGTGAAAACATTTCTTACGTGACTAAAAGTTACGCTACCTGAAAACGATTGGATAAAGATTAAGCACAAACGCCATTCAAAATACAATTTAAACGATCCCATATATGACAGTATTAGGATTTTGAAAATTTTGAACTGAATATGCATTAAAACTGAAACAGCATTTTTTAAATGAAAAATGTTCATACTCAAATTCAACATAAAACATAAAAAATTGAATAAACGTTATAACAAAAAACACATGATAATAAAAGTGAATTGAAGAGAAAAAATAACATTGACTAACGAAGATTATTAGTCTGGACAATACTTTCATTGCAAGTGCACTCAACATCGATTAGAGAACATAATTATGTAGACCAAGACTTTTACTCCAACATTTCAATGAACTCATATAACAAATATCCATCTTAAATTAACATCGCATACCTTTTTCATAGGTTCATTTTTCTTATTTAATGCTTATTTTTCCACCAACTAGAGTAGAACGTAAGCTAAGATCCGTAACCTCACCAAGTTTGTGAAAGAGCAAGTTATTGGAGCTCGACCACGACAGAATTTAAGAAGTAGGGCAAAATCTCCAACAGAAAGAGCATTTCCAGTAGAACTTCGAAACTCATGAAAAGAGACCAATGAATGTTGAAACGCACTGTGGTGAAAATAGGCGGAAAACTACCCCCCAGAGTAACTGTACAGTTGAATCAACATCTGACCAGCACAGTTTCGATTAAAACTGCTCGTCGCGCCCTCAATAAAGCCAAATATTACGGGAGAGGCTCCATCAGGAAACCTATGCCGTCACAAAGAAACAATAAAAAGAAGCTGGACTGGGGTAGATATCACAAGGGCAGGTTTACAGACAAATGGAAGCAAGTACTAGTCTGATGCCTACAGTTTTTCATTTTTTCCACAACATGAGTAATTTGTGGAGACAGCCCAGAAAAGATTGAATTCCTGATTGTTTTCATTTCTGCAGTGAGATACCAGAGGAAGGTCAGTGATGGTTTGGGGAGCCATTTCTGAGTATTTCTTTTATTGGTTAAATCGTTTTTCTGCTTGGTAGGATGACAAGCAAAGATTATCTTAATATTTTAAGAAACAATCCCAACCCATGATCTGGATATTATCCCCTGACCGTGAGTGTATCTTACAAGATACACTCACGTATCTTGTAAAAGAGAGACTTATACACATAGTCATGTGGTTCACAAATGTCACGTAGAACATAACAATGAGCTACAACACAGACTGGCCACCACAATATCCACATCTTAATACCCGTACAAGTGCGTATTTGATACGCGTCTTGAAACGATCCGCTTCAAGTTAATTCACTCCACTACCGTCGCTGGCAGAGCTAGAGCAGGTTCTGTATCAGGAATGACTCGAAATTCCTCTAAATGAAACCTTAAAACTAAATGAATTACTTCCTAGAGGCATTAAAGCTGTACGCAAAGCTGCATGATGACCAACTCCGTATTAAACAAATGTGCATAGAGTTTGGCAGATGTTTCAATTATTTATCCCATTCCTGTTTAAGGGTTCCAGCTAAGCTCGTTTTCAATATTGGAAATTATTCATAGTGCACAAAAATTTATTAGTATATGATAAAAATCTTCATTTTCTATGACAACGAAGAATAAAAAACTAAAAGATTTTACTTTCTATGCCAAACAACATCAGTTTCATCTCCTTTGTCTCGCTACCACAAGAAGAGGCATTTATAAATGCACAATGAAACTTAGTTCATTCTAAATTTTCTATTTTTGTCTTTTCAGATAAATTTGTAAATTTGCATTATAATTGCGCATACTTACTACCTCAAAGACAGGGTTTACTGAACACCTTTCTCGAAGGTTGAACAAATTAATCGGGCACAAATTCAAACATCGACGTACGACTGCATTTCAAGCATCATATACGCACACCATAATTTGATCAACTTTGAAAGAGCTCGTGCAAAACATTTTGCTCCAGGAAGAAAGCTGTAGTAGGTGACTTGATGGTAAACAGTGAGGTGGAACTTCGATTGAATTAACCAGTGTGTTGCATCCCACGGACACTCATTTATTGGGCAACTGCGGCCGGGGCTAAGTTTGCGGTTACTCCCTACACTGGACAAAGTGTGTTCCCTGCGAGTCATGACGCCCAAGATTGTGCTGGTCCTAGAGACAAAACTCTACATGAAAATCGATTGTTTAAATATTGAAAGTTAAGCAACACTTTTTCGTCAAAAACATGAATAAATAACAGGTAAACGAGGAAAAAATCTAATTATTTAAAAATTAAAGCATGGACCTACATCAGCTTCTGTTTAAGAGATGTGATATTTTTTTCAAACTTTCTATAGTGTTGGTGCTGACAATAAGCTACTGTTTTCAAGAGAATTGGTTGCAGTTTCCTATAATAAACAGTTCTCTATCCAAAGTTGTACGTCCCAGTGCAAAAAGCTGAAGCGAATTAAACACAGGAGCCAGACGGCGCACAAATCAAAATCCAGTATACATAAGCCGGCAAAGAGTTACTTAAGAAGAGTACAACACAGGTTGAAATTGCTTTATCACACTCGAGGTAATCGCAAATTTTTGTTACAGTAAAATACTACTTCCTTTGCTCATCCTCAGTGGGTCCTAGTGACATGCGGCCTTTGCAAGACCTTTGTTCCTAAGAGCTTTCTCTTTAAGGCGTGAAATTTGTGCTAAGAATAAAATAAAAATTCTACTTTAGCAATAATTCAGACATCTTTGAATACATGCACCGAACTCAGATAGATCCTTAGAGATCAAATATCGTACCCGGATGCGCGACACCATTTGCACAAGAATTATTCACAAACTAAATGTTGTACATTTTTCGACATTTGATACCCAATTACGTGATTAGAGGAGCAAGTGTGTACAAACGAATTTTCTAATGGCTAGACGGATCAGTTCAGTGTCAGCTATGAAAAATTACCTTTTCTTGTCGGCGTATGACATGCTTGAGGTAATAGTCTACAAAATATTAGATGATAGAAAAATCGTCCAGTAAAAAATGTCTTCATGCGAGCAACCCGCAAAAAAACTCGTCACTTAGCAAAACGCGTTATGTGTCGCAGGATTACACGAACCTGGAACGCATTTAAGAAGGTGAGGAAACACTTTCCTACCTAACAGGTCAGCTGAAAATTCTGTTCAATTTTGTTCACCCTTAATTTTCCTAAAAATCTGGATTTTTCGCCAACCCCATACACAGAATTCCAGAGGAGTCTGCTTCCTGAATGGTTCTAATTTAACTCATTTCTCTCTAACGTAAAGTTGAACAGATCGATTTTGCTCCCTCAATTGGCTGCAAATTCTTTTCAACTTCACTGAATTCTTAGCTCTTGTGTACAAAATGTTTTTAAAAGATGTGCCTCTAAAGCCCCTTAAAAAATATACCAGTAAAAAAATACGTGAGATTCTGCCGACGAATATTTACATTTAAATTATACGGTACCTAATTTTACACAACCAAACTGGCAGTGAAAATATTTTAGTCTGTTTCATGCACGCAGTCGAATTTACGAAGTGAAGGTTATTATAAACAAATATATTCAAGAAAAGTTCTTACACCTCAAGAGTGTTTTCTAGTAAATTTGCAAACTTAGAGGAATTATCTTAACTAATACACCAGTTAAGAATTTCCGACTACTTTCATAAAAGGGGTAATTCACAATTTGAGTGCTATATATGAGCCCATTCAAGAGTATAGTGACAAAGATTCTGTCATACTTAGACGGTCATTTCCATCCTCTGTCAACAGTGCAACTCAATTCCTTTGGTTCGAATGCATATCTGCAGCCACATACTGGTACCTCCTCTAACAAAAATTAAATATCCTTTAAGCATATTGAAACCACAAACCCGCTACATCTTAACTACACGTATTTTAAATGCCTTGCTTCTTTGACTAAGAAGCGTAAATGAAATTTCGCGTAAAAACGATAAACATTTTTAATAAGTAAAGTAAATGATATGACATCGAAAAGAGAGTTCCTTCAAAACAAAGAGCCATTCACTAACTAAAGAAATTGAAACACTAAAATGAGTAAGTAGGACCCTAACGGTGAGAGAAAACACTTAATGTTCACAGATATGAGGTGAAAACTATGGTAAATATTTTTTAAATCAAATCAATTAAATTTGATGGACTTTAAAATGGAAAGCATTACCTCACCGTATCTACCTGAGAATCAGAATAAATACAGTAGATGACGAATACGTCATTTTCAAAATATAATCATTCTCAGTTCGCTAACACTTATGTAGGGCCAAAATATGAGCATCAAAGTACGAGAAATAAAGAGAACTTGGAAAAGATTTTACATGTAGTGGCACGACAAGTGTGCAGGTACAATTTTCTAACGGCACAAATGCGTACCTTGGACACCACAGCTGTCTTAGAGAACTGAGACACTCGAGTACAGAGGCCTGCCTTGCCGCACAAATTGGTCAGGGCGCAGATACCGCCATAGACAAATCTTTTCGATAAGATTACAGATAATAACAATTACAGATGCACGCTAATACATTTCTTCCGACAAATAAATTAGAAAATCGTACACATAAGCAATAAAAACTCACTGACGTTATGTACAACTAAAAGAAAGACGGAGCTTTACAAAGGAGGCGACATCGGAAAACGCTTCGTTCGCTTACTGCAATGATGCTTCTTTGAACACTAGACAGCATTGTAGGCCTACATGACATCGAGCTTGTTTGTGATGCACTGTGTCTTAACTAAACAAAAGAACAATTTTTTACATACTCAAAATAAGATTGTATTTGAAGTAAGTAAAACATGAGTCAAAATTTGGATATGCTCACCCAAAGTCGAATGAATCATTTCTTACCTGAATCGTAATTTCATTATAATTCAAAAGAAAAGGAGTTAAATTTCAGCAGTTTTTAAATAAAAACGGTCAAGAGTCAAGCTACATTATCAGTTCTACAAAACTGTGCGAGTCACAAGTGAAAACGAAGAAAATAAAAAACGCGGAGACTAGGAAGATAAATCAGAAAAAGCATATATAAACACTGCAGCAGTTTGAAATTTAATGGTATTCAACTATAATATAAAGAGGTTACAGGGTGGGCTCAACTATACAAAGATTGCAATGTAGGTGTAAATTTTGGCTTTTTTCTCTTACATAATAAATTTACTACTGATATAAATTAAAGAATCAAACATTTTTGTAGAAACGATAATAAAACAATTGTCCTCGATTAAAATAAAAATTATCTATGTTCCTCAAAACCATTAACTGGATCTTTTAAGAAACTGCATGAAATGAAAAATTCTCATTGTGAAATTTTTCGAACTTACGGGTAGCTTATTTTTGCGAGAAATTCAAAACAGGCTCGTTGTTTTTTACGAAGATTTTTTACGCGATACGAGCTTCACTGGACTACAATAACAACTGTGTGCGTTGTGCATCTTTTTAACGTCCGTATGAAGAGATGAAAGCTTTGCGTCAAGAGAGTGGAGCACACGGAAATTGTATCCTTCCTAATTCCAGGGCGAGCTCACCCTCCGCTCGCAGCAGTTCGCATTCTTGTTCAGAAATGTTTTGACTGAGTAACTAACAGAGTTTGCAATTTTTCGTAATGCACCGAATACATCAATTTTTACGATTCTTATTTTTGTTTCCTGGATAGTACATTGACCCTACCGGTAATGAATAGGTGGCAATATTTTATGTTGTGTACTGACTATTTAGTTTGTGATGTCAGCTCTCCCTTATGCTTCTCTTACTCGCGCAAAACATCATGGAGCAGAATTTGGAGATGTTTCCTACTACGGAAAACAAACTCTTCCTTACATTTTCTTCGCTAATAGCTTTTCCATGAAGAGACCAAATCCCCACTACACTTTCATTCATAGACGATAACTGTTTTGAATCAAATTGTTAGATCATCATTTCAGTTATTTCATGATAGCAATAAATTTATTCGGTCTCTGTCACCTTTACCCCCGACATGACTAAATGCAGTTAGGTTATTTTGTTTGTACCTATAGTCTGTGTCAACAGGATCCCAATATAATTTGCAAGAATAGATAGGGTGTTATCAGTAGCGAGACAGGAAAATCATTTCAATGAGCATAAACAGAATAGAGTTTGAAAACAGAATTTCTAAATTTGTGCCATTGGAGCCAAGAGCATACACTACCTAGAGGCTCATAAACCGGAACAAAGTAGAGTAGAATTCCTTTTAACCTGCACTTGCAATTGATATTGTTTTCCTTTTATGTCTAGCGTGTCTATGAATTGTTTGTGGTTACTTGGGTGACATAATGAGGTTTAAATAAGGTTCTAAGGCATTTTTAAGGGATCGCCTGAAATAACGGCATTTTTTATTAACCGGCAACAAATAAACGAAATGCTTTCCATATATTTACCACTGCTGACGAGAATCCCATATAGGACTTCAAAAATTTATTCTTGGACTACGAAGAGGAAAGACGGGTAGATTAGAAATTGTCCCAGCAAGCAGAATTTCATTGGCATGATACTTCCGTTACCTTCAAAAAATAAGAAAAAAATAAGATACTAACGCCAATCAATGTGTAAAAGAAAGCGCACATTCTTTAATCTATAATAAGGTATGCAGAAGTTGCTGCAGGTCTCTCATGACACCTCTTAACTGTACGCATTTGAACGCTGAACATACTGCATCACGCTCTTACGCTTGTTTACACTAATCCCGGTAACTAAACACTGATTTGAATTCGTTTGGTTTGGATACGTATCAATAATGATACTTGCTGCAGTAAAGGTATGTTTGATGAATAACTTAGTATTAATATGCAAAAATTCAGTTCGTATCATGTATGATATACGGTGCATAAAAGAGTTAAGAATGCCACGTGACCTAAAGATGCTAACACGCTATTCGCTCAACTCGTTACGAGCTCAGGAATCCTACAGGACGATGAGCGTTGAGTTTTTCTAATATCCAAAATAATGCTATTTAGCCAATCCATCCCTCTGAGATGTCAAGTAGTGTTAAGTCCTAGAAATACCTTGACTTAATTCCTTTCGTAGTCTCACTAAAAAGTGCTGGCTCAAACACAGCTAAAAACGCTCGAGTTAAGCGGAAGCAGCGCGGGTGCAGTGCACCATACAAAACACAACTTGCATCACCTACCGCACTTTACTGACAGTTAATATAATCCTGATTGTACTAAAAACTAAAGATAAGCACTTCAGGTCAGAAGTAACGATTGCATTATTATTAATGTCGTAGAATAACTTCTCACGATAAAGATCAGAATAAAAATTTTGTCACTATAAGTGATATCATAGAAATGAGAATAACAATCGTTACATTACAATCAGGACTATATAAACACGTTAATTATGTGCTGGTACATAAGTGCACCACTAGGTATATTATTTGAAACGCAAATGGAACAATTGTAAGCAACGTGTTAAATAAATTTTAAAAACGAAATTTTTTCGTTCGACTCTGCAAATACTTCAGTAGGACTCTCAGAATTTTCAAGAAGAAAAAGTAGACATCACGAGAGTATCTGAAACTGTACCAAAGTGCTTTAAATACAAGTCAACGATGGCAAAATGAAAACTATATGACACCAAGTGCAATTGCAGATGTACGTAATTTATAGAGAAAAAATGCGATTTGTGAGAAAATTCAAAATTCATTGAAAAAATAAACACTCCTCATGAACAGTCTTTCAATGGCCCATTCAGCTCATGTGAATTACGCACGATTGTTCGGTTCCTAACCATGGCTGTAAAACTCAGTAAGCGCGGTGTGTTCTACAATCCTGTGCTCACCATAGCGCAAAATTAGAACAATTAATCAAAATAACACATTTTATAAGCAAATGACATGAAAAATTAGGCTACGATGTTCCGTTTTGTCGTGTAGCTACACTGAACAGGAGTGTGATGACTATAAAGTAAATTGATCATATGATAGATGTATTTTAGGAAATACTTCAGTAAGAGATAACAAACAAAATCGGAAGCAGGAAAACACAAGATTATAAAATACGAAATGCAGAACAGCGAGTATTGCTGATACGAGCAAGTGCGCGTAATCAATGTTATTGGACTGAGAGAGCGTGTGAGTCATGCTTTATACTAGGGACTTGTATAGGTCCCGAATACTCTATTGCTAAAATCAGCTTAATATCTGGCCTTCCATTGAAGGTCTACCCAGTGTAAGGTCAGTATCAAATTGTAGATATGACACTAGTTTTCCTATGGCTCGTATAATTTACCCGTGTTTCTTGCTACCGTAACAAGAACACATATTTGTACAAAGAATCTTCAGAAGTTTGCAGACGGCAATACTATTAAATGAACCGAAAACATTGCGTACTTTCGTACAAAATTCTAAAGATCTGCTTCAGAAATTTATCTCGAATCATTTGGGCCCATCAGTAAATAAGTAGTAGTAAAATGAGATGTTCGATCAATATCCGCTTCAAGCTTTCGAACACATTTCAACTAAGGGCCATCGCTAGAACAATATATGTCGAGGAAGGGTAAACAGAAATTCTTGAACTTATCCGTTTCGCAGTTAGCCTGTAATTTGTAAGCGTATGTGGTCTTCCTCGTACGTTCTACGCTCCCCAAATATGCTACATCGTCTCAGATCTTGCTCCTATCGTCAAGACTTATCACCGCAGTTGCTACAGCAACTACTCGCTGAAACGAGAAAAAGTACAAACCGGTAGGAACAAATCACTTTATCTACATAATATCTTATTATATTAATTACCATGAAAACCTTTTGTTTTAGGAATGCCACATACCGTCAGAGCTATTGTTCACGACCTTATAATTATACTTTGTATTGCAGGTTTCCGTTCGGTACTGTAGTAAACTGTTGGGGTGTACTAGAAAAAACATAAAGAGACCTGTCATGATTCACTTTATGACAGGGAATCATTACAATTTCTATCAGATGGTTTGTTGATACCAGTTGGAATAACAAGCACTGTAATAATTTCCTGTGGTGTAAAAATTATCTCAGCTTCATATTGTGCAGTTTTGAATCAAGCACTCTTACCTTGGCTGAAGATCGGCCTTTGTCACTCCGGAAAAAGAACGTGTTCATGCAAGGCAATGCATCTTCGCATTCCGACAAAGCAACTAAGCAATATCTGGCTTCAATGGAATTCGAAGGCGACAATTTGACGGCGTATCCTCTAAATTTGCTAGATTTTGATCCAATAGAAAATTTCTGGTACATCATTAAGAAAGAAATTTATGTTGATAGCGAGCAATTTACTTCGAAACAAGAATTACAGAATGCCATGGTAGTCGCATCACGATCGGGGTCATCTACTTCAATAAATAAATTGACTGAATCGACAAATGATCGTGTTTTTGAAGTCATTTAGTGTAAGGGACGTTACATTAATAAATAGCCTTTATGTTTTGTTAAATCTGTTCACTGTTCAATTGAAATGTTATTGACTTACATGTATTACAATGTTAAAGTTAGTATCAGTTGTTTTTAATCCCTTTTGATAATGAATTCACTCTGTGAATCATGTTGGATTAATATCGTGAGTCGATACAAACAAAAATTTTCAGGTAAGTGTCGTGTCTTTCAATATACATAGTTAGCATCATTAAGAGTTCTTTTAAATCTTCAATAAATAATTTTACATTTAAAAATAGCCATCTAATATCCCTAGAGATATTTTTGTGTAATATTCGAAGTTATGTTATACGAGAGAATTAGCGTGGGTCGCACTGCATGTTGGGTCTCACAATTCTCAGCAGCAGCGTCAACAATTCCTCTGTGACCTCAAGAGGGAGAAAGAGAAACTGAGAAAATTTGACAGAGATACTGAGTGAAATAGACAAAGCATCTGACGCGTGCATCTGTTAGTCGTTTTCAGCAGCATGTAATGCCAGAATCTGAGTTGTATGCGAGATAATGACGGCCTTCGAGCGCTCGTTTTTCAACAGATAAGAAGACCTCCAGTAAGAAGAGGTGATCGTAACCAATCACTTATATCGATGTAGTGGAACAAAATATAACAAACGTTAGGGTGTGCAAGACAAACAAATCTAACCATGAAGGGGTTTCGTCTCGTAATTTTACTTCTATGTCAAGGAAATGAAAACTCTGCTGTGAGATGCACAGACGAGTTCGCCACACATATTCTACAGCTACAATAACTCTGATGTTATTGATATTCGTATTTATACATCAACTTTCAGTACGGCGTCAATGCTTATTCATACAATAAAATAAATCGCTAATCACTGCATTAAACTAAGGCCTCCTCCAATACAGCGCCGCCTTTGTTTACCAGGACGTCCTGATGCTTATCTTCCTCCAGGTGTCAGCGTACAGTTCCCGATAACGTATACAATGAATCACGGGTTTATAGTTGGACTACGTCTTAGGGCCATAATGAAACAATGCATATGTTAGATAACAAATACACCTTAAATTCGACCACACGCAGTTTTATGCCAATGGCATAACTTATTTAGAGCTCAATTACCTTTTCAATTATGCGTTCATCCCTGAATGTGTTCCGGGCGCAGACTAAATAATGACGCTTGTTATCAAATTAAACTAGTTTCACTAAGACCCCTCACTTACAGAGCAAATTATTTTTGCACACCCCTTGATCGTAAATTATTGCAGAGCTTGCAGCCGACGGAACATGATGAGTGACATCTATGTACACAAAAATTACTCAGGAGAAGACAAAAAGTACTTGAATGAGCAAAATAATCGAGTGAGAAATAAAATAGTCAATTGAGGAACATTAAACTCTGAAATTTTTACAGTTACTTACGATTTTCTAAATCTTCGCGATGTTGTGAAACACGAAATTTAGTGTACAGTTGAAAACGTACAGAAACAATGGAGAGCTATTTGCAACTATTGAAATCTAGCTTGCCTTAAATATACCTTACTTATTAGTATGTTAGAGGTAAGCTAGAAACTGATAATATACTAATAGCTTGCTGATAACACGTATAAGCTTTGCATTCCTTAAATTGTGAAACTGAAATTCGGTGAGTCACTTAATTGTGATCAAAGTTCTAGACCATTCTTATGGATTTCAAGCACTTAAATGAAGTGCCAGAACGGCGACAGGATCGGAAGATAGTCACTATGTCAGGCAGCCTCCATGAACACCTGAAGTAAATGCCATCAACCAGTGAAATATAATATACGACGCACATATAGGCGGATAATATAATTCATTTTTTAGGACACCGCAAAGCCTATCAGATGAGGAACTGTGTTTTACGACGCATGATACTGAAGGCAGCAAGCAATTGCTTTAAGGCTCCATAACAGTGCCACACGAGCGCGTCGTCAGAGTTCACGTCGGCGCAGCAGCTTCGTGTTTTCCGATTGAATTCAGCATGAGGAACACAGGTCATCCACCCCTCGTACTTCAAGAAGTGAAATAATATTAATTCCATTGAGACTAGTATAATGCATACCAAGGATAAATAATACAACATTTTTAATGGACAACAGCCATGAAAGAATTTTCATTTGCGACTGTGAAAATTCAATCACTTCTAAGTTATTGAGTACAACACTGCGCGACCTCATAGGAAGTTTGGTGAGTCAGTTATTGAATGACGCTTTACTTGAACGGGATCCAATCGCTGACATGAAGGCGTCCTACATCATCGCTAAGGAAAGGAACCTGCGTGGGGACGAGCGGAAAATGAGGGGACAAATTGTGCTGGGAGGGACAAGACAGGAAGTCGTGTGTGTAGTATTAGAGGGCAGCGAGCATGGAGGTCTCGCAGCTCAAGGGGAGGTCAACGCAGCCAGGCATTGCTGGATGAGGGGAGTTCCCTCACGATAAAAGCTGGAAAATAAAACCCTAATCCTATAGACAGCAGCGAAAAATGACATACTGGCTATTTTTCTAAAAAAACACATGAAGGTGTTTATTTTCACACATCGTTAGAGGAATTGAAGACATAAAATGCTCCCATAAATAAGATGCTCTGTGTAATGTCCTTTCGTTATGATTCCACAGGTACGATTTGGGGGCGTTCATCACATTTAGTGAACTAAAAATAGCCTGCAACTGAGAAAAAGGCTGACATTCAAGTGCGAACAGAAAAACCTCGATATCTCGATCTGCATTTAATGAAATCCGAGGTAATTTCCACCGATTCCCGCGTATTCTACTAAAATGTACAGAGACACACACGAGCATAACCGTTATTTTGGTCGTGAACTAAGACAATAAAAATGAATGAATTAAATGGGAGGCAGCCAGTGGCAGTCATAAGACGAGAGTAGAAAACAAGTTCAGTTGAGAGGAACGAGCGCGTCGCTCTCAGTCTGCTGCAGCATCGCAAGAAAACAAACCAGCTTTAAATTTAGCGGTGACTGCAGCACTTGAAAACTGTTTGCTGTAAGAATAAATTGCAAGACAAATCAAAGTAGCAGTAATTACCAGACCTTGATCAGCCTAAGAATAGAGTTAAAAAGTAGACTTTCCGGGGCCCGTAAACTTGACAAACACAATATTATCATCAAACATTTAGTCAAACTTCTTCCGCGTCGTTGGAATCAAATTAAATAAAAGAACAGTAGGTAGGGATCAATCCTTTATAGCAACATATAAGACGAAAATTTTGGTTAAGTGTAATATCTGCGTGAAATAAGAAGCATACATATGACCACAAAAACATTCATTCATATAGCTTCCACAGTTGTTGTGAAAATCATTACAACTGTCGACTCTTTGCAAAACCACATTTGAACAAATTTCGTTTTTTATTCAAAATAATAAAATTCGTTTTCCACTCATCATATACCACGCTGCTTCTGTCTGAATGATTATGTAGTCCGCAACGCATCCAAAACAAGTGATAAACATAAGGCGTAAGGTAGGGAGAATATGGAAGATGAAGTAATATTTCTAGACAGAGCTCTCCCTAGAGATCTTTGGTTGATCAAGCTGTATGAGGACCGGCATTATCATGACAGAAGCTGACATCTTATCTGTTAGCCAAGGGAAGGTCGCTTTCGGACCGAAGCGGCTTTTATATGCCAAAGCCGATTGCCTCGGAGGTTAGCACTAATTGAATCATTATGATCTGCTAATACATGAAGAATTCATTTAATATAACAATATAAATTCAACATAGATTTCTTTAAATGAAGTCCTCCTCTTGTCTACTGACCAGGTCTGCTATTTTGAACGCCCCACGAACATAACGTTATGGTGCAGGATATACTTATCACAAGTAAAGAACCTAGCCAAAAATGAAGCTTGAAATTGTCGTGAAACTTGCTCCGAAAAACGAGAAGCTGTTGTAGAATTTCCGCCAACAGTTCTTGCATGCCCACCTTCCCAACCACTGAAAGCATCACACTCCTTTTCAGCTGTCGCAGGGCAATCGTTCGGGTTACGTTAAATCAGCTTTGAATGTCCTATATATAGTGACACGATTTGCTATAACCGCAGTTTCCGACTCGGAAACTCGATTGTTTTACTTTGTTCTACTTGAAGATTGAAGTCTTAAATTCGTTAACGGAATAAATTATTCAATTTTTTATTCAATGCATCGTAGTTATAAAACTCATTGAAACTCTGAACTTAAAACGTTAAGTGCGAAGTGACCCACCGGTGGGTCACTCAGGTTAGGTTCTGTAGTTTTTTCAAAGCTTTCTAGTGACTGTATGCACAAAGTAAAGATTTGCACTTGCTAGGCAACCACACTTAACGTGTTAAGAAAATAAACAGTATTTTTATAATCTGAAACATAAGAGCAATTCATCGTAGCATTTCTAAACGACAAAAAGAGACATGAAGTCTCAAACTAGTTTTGCGAGGATCAAAGTCGTTTTGCAGCCTGTTTTCTACTCATCGTATCATGAATGCACGCTCTAAGAATTAACGTCCTGTCAACGTAGATGGACACTAAAATATGGCTTATGGTACGCAATAATTTTACGACTCGCAAAAGATAAAATATCACATGACTCGCAATGAACAACTATTACATGCCTTGGGACACATATACTTAACTTTGCGGTGAGAGGCAATGTAAGCAAGAGGCAGCGTAAGAAATACCAAGTACTCAGCTCCACAAGTACGGATTTTTACCTCGTGTTTTGATGAAACCTCCATTCTATATCAGAACCCATAAAGACAAAATTCCAGTCCCCGTGTAGGCATGAATTAATGTTTGAGCACATATGAAAGAGTTTCAGTTCTTTCAGAAATTGATAAATTTACTCTCCAAAAATTTTAATAAAAACCAGAATATTTAACATAAATCGCTTCATGCTGGAAGAGCCTTCGATAAAACTTCGGCGGGTTTGCGAATGAAATACTGATGAGTTTAGCGTAAACGGTTTAGTTAACATTAACCACTGATAAATAATTGTATTCCGCTGAATGATTATAAACTTTCTTCAAGTGATTGGAATAGCGGAGCAAGAACATAAAATTGTCAACAAGCGTAATACTGAGGAGGCAAGTAAGCGAGCACGATGTGCGTCAATGCTTGGTTGGGACGTTAGCACAATCCTGCTGGTGTGTGTCGAGTTACGCATGAATGTCAGAAAATTTCAAAAAGTCACGCGGAAGCATGCTTCTCTTAAAAGTTTAGCAGCATATGTACCTAGAAACTCGAATACTCATTTCCATCGCAGAATATAGCATAGTAGATGTTCAGACAGGAAGAAGCTACGGAGTATGCTTATAACGATGTTGCATGCTACACAAAGTTCTCAGCAGCCAAGTGCGTTGAGATCACATCCCCAGAGAGAGGTTAGCACCAAGATGTGGCATCAACAAGCATTTGTAAGTGCCACATCCAAGGCAAGTCACCTGGCGCACGTGTCTAGCAATAGAACGAGCTTAATTAAACTGCCACCCCAGCAGCGTGATGAACTTCGCCACTCCCGCATGTATGGCGCTGTCCTTGTCTTCAACACGGGCTATCATCAATCTCAACTGAAACAAATGCCTATGCAGCTCAGTCCAAGTTTCTTATTTTATTTTGAAACTAGCACACGTTCAACCAAATTTAATGGCGCATCTTGTATGCATCGTTAACCATTTCATGGGACGAAAACAAATCTGAAATTATTACTGCTATTGGAACCAAAATAAAAATTGTTAGTAAAATCGTAAATATGATTATTGCCCTCAACATTAAAAGTCGTCATTAAAACTAAAAACGCATTACTTGAGATCAACACTGTAACAATATTTAGCATTACAATCGAACACAGTGTTTTGCCTCAGAAGCATCTCACCACCCCCTCGAACAATGAAGAGAAGACCTAATAAGAGATCGTCAGCGACTGATAAGCCTAGCGTAGGAAGCCCCACGTGTCACTGGGGAAGCGCACGTTCCTAAAGGACATAACTACATACGGCAGATACAATTAGCACACCTTCCCAAGCTACTACGACAGAGCGTCAAAAATGAAACATTGGATAATATTATTGAAATATATTAAATTAAATTACACAAACAAATTTAGAATTTTAAGATCGATTATGAAACCGGAAAATATTAATGGCAGAGATAAATATGGAAAAGCGATAAATATATTGTAAGTTAGAATGTGTTGCATTATTAGGGACTTTAAGAAGTAGCCGAGACAACGGTTTTGTGACAGATGACTCGTACCGAAATTTCCTAATTGAAGAAAACGAGGACATGAGCTGACGAGAACAGCTCTTTTACAGCTCATAGGTGAATTGAAGGGTGGACAGCACTAGTGGACTACTTGCATTTTTTCCCGTGGTAAATATAATATATTTTCCACAGGAAAAAATGCAAGTAGTCCACTCCCGTGCTGTCGCTAACACAGCGCTGACAGAGGTGATTACGATCCAGTAGTTTACTATATGAAGGGTGGACAGCACTAGTGGACTACTTGCATTTTTTCCCGTCGGAAAAAATGCAAGTTGTCCACTAGTGTTGTCCACCCTTCAATTAATCTCACATTTCATGAGTTTATCGTCCATGCAACAAGAAAATGAAGGAAGAGTAAAACACAAAAATTAAATAAAGCACAGTACAACAAGTTCCGACATCCAGAGCACTACTTCACTTCGTTCGTGCCAATATGGCCTCCACGACCAGAGCGATGTCTCCCAACCACGATGACGAGAAATCAGTAAATGCTTCCTACGGGACGAGCAAGAAACTATACCAAGCTAATCAATAACCAAGAGTTCATTGGAGACAATGTGCTGGGATCGCTCCACATGAAGATAAGGAAGGTTCACTCAGAGTGTTAGGGACCTCCAGACAGCAGTGTAATGACATTACAGGTAAACAAAGAGTGCGACGAGGGAAATTGTGTGGAGGGCAGTGGCGCACACTCACAGCAGGGCACGATCAAACGCTCGGTAAATTCAACTAGGCATCGTAATGGAGAAAAATTTCAGAATTCTGCGAGGATACCGCACACTAAAGGAAGGTAATTAACTTCTGAACGTCCATTTAATCAAACCTCAAATAAAAACAGGAACATTTTTTACAGTTTTCGTTGCCAACACGAGAAGATAATTTAAAAGAACAAGGAATATATGGATCTTCAACGATGGTATGAAAAAGATGATTTTTACTGTCGAAAAAGTAGTGTACAGAAGTAAGATATATAAAGTATTGGTACACAGTAGCATAATTACATGACGCAGAATCTGAATGAAATCGATTCGTTCGAAGTAGCATATAAACAATACAGCACTTTATTATATACTGATATTTCGAAATAAAATACCACGCGAATGAAGTATCGGTGTGAAACATCAAAATTATGGTTCAGCATAATCACGAGAGAACGCATCAGAATAGAATATTAGGAAGAATATCAAAATATCAATATCATATGTGCGAAACAAAAGCGAATAAAATACGTGAATGTAGTATTCGTGTCTCGGCAACTGTTTACCTAGTACGGCAATTATCACCAGCACTGACTTGTATATGCTAGTACTAGACGATGAATTCTTCAACAGTTGTACCGAAATAGCATGACAGGTTTTTGGTAGCCGCAAACAGGTTATTTGCGAGGCTCCAACTATTTCACGAGGGTATATTTTATGGAAATTAATTTATACAGAAGCATACGTATGAGTAAGTAAAATAAAAAATATACACAGCATAAAATGATCTTGCAGCACTACCGTGTATTCATTTACAACAACTGTTCAATAAATTATTCGAATAAAACATATATGACAAGTATTTTTGTAAAAAAAACAGGCAGAGCAAATTTTGCACGGTGACAGAAGAGGTCGATGAGTAGCCAGGGGGGCAGCTGATGGGATCATGTGGCACAGTTCCCATTGGTCCTGAGCAAAACTTGGAACTGGAGAGGGAAACCCAACTCTTGATATGCTGGAGCTGCACGAGATGCTGTGCAGGCCCTGCCGCTGGACACATTCAAACTGCCTTGCAAGTGCCAAGTACTCGGGAAAATATCAAACTCTAATCATCTGATGTTCTATTTCAAAGTTATAATGAACACAAAATTACATGGAGTTGAAAAATATCTCTTATTAAATGCACAACGGAGCAAATCGAAATACATAAAGCAAAAAAGGAACAAATAAATCGAAATAAATGTTTGTAGATTCAATTCGATAGCACATTAGAGAATATCACATCATAGTTTCATGCGCAGATTATTGACTGTCTATTCAGCTCAGGTAATAAACTACTATATCTGTGTAGAAACGGAGAATGCTATGACTTCACATTTGCACAGAACTGTAGGGTTAGTTGAACGAACAGAATAGAAGTACGCAAGTTCACAACCTCATAATTGCCTGTTGCCAGGGTAACACAGATGAGATGAACATTTCTGTACAGCAGAGTTGGTGCGTCAGACAAGCAAGAGGGAGGGAACTTGTGAAAATGAGAAATTCAATAAAAACACACAAATACAGCCTTTATAAATAAATAAAACTATTCAAGGCAAAAGAAAAGTAAACGAAATAAATCAAGAACACATTAAACAGGAAGGTGTACAAAAATATTACATGTACAAAACCAAATGAAGCACTCGATGTTAAAACGACGAATTTTCAAGAAAATCCATAGATAGAAACAAAACAAAGAACAAACTGCCACAATTAGTAAAATTACAGTTAAAAATAGGAAACAGGCCTAAAAGAAGTAGATATAAAACGGAAAACAAGTTTTGAAATATGTACTGAAAATACTAATAGAATATCACGTACAGTGAGGATAAGAGAAAACACTAAATGAGACAAGACACAAAACAACGATGAAGAAGACACTAAAGAAGATAGAGAAGATATAAAAAAGGGGCGAGAAGACATTAATAAAGAGCGAGAAGATATTAATAAAGAGCGAGAAAACACTAAAAAAGATGGAGAAGACATTAAAAAGGAGCGAGAAGATATTACGAAAAATAGAGAAGACACCAAAGAAGAGAGAGAGAAGACACTAAAGAAGATAGAGAAGATACAAAAAAGGGGCGAGAAGACATTAAAAAGGGGCGAGAAGACATTAAAAAGGAGCGAGAAGACATTAATAAAGAGCGAGAAGATATTAATAAAGAGCGAGAAAACACTAAAAAAGATGGAGAAGACATTAAAAAGGAGCGAGAAGATATTACGAAAAATAGAGAAGACACCAAAGAAGAGAGAGAGAAGACACTAAAGAAGAATGAGACTATAATAAGGAAAACAGAGAAGACACATAAGAGTGAGAAGAGAGCTAGAAGTAGTGAGGACAAGAAGAGACATCAGAGAGCAATGAGGAGAGCAATAAAGCAGCGGGTGTTCTGAGAGAGCGCCAATGACGAAGGCGATCGATACAGCTGCTCGCCTCGAGGTAAGGGAGGGGAGACGGAAGGAACTTGGCAGAAATAGGCAATGACGAACACAGACTCAGGGAACAAGAAACCAAGGAGTGAATAAATAGGATAGAAAACAGAGCAGGAGGGAAGCAAGAGAAGGAAAGAACAAAGAGAGACGAGACATAGTATGGGAAGCGAGGAAACGGGAGAAGCGATGAAAGTAGACAATCGATAATAGGAGATATTGAAAGAAGGCAACAATGAAAGAGAAACAGTTAACAGAAAAAAAACCATAGAAGAAGTTAATGAATAAAAATAAACTGCTACTAAAGAAGGAAACAATGAAAAAAGAGAAACGACTGAAAGAAGGTAAGGATTGAAAGAGGTTGAAGACTAGAAGAGGGTAACACGACTAAAAGAAGTTAACGACTGCAAGAAGGTAACTATTGTAAAACGGAAACAAATAACAGAAACAATTTAAAAATGAAAACTATTTATAGAAGGAAACAGTGAAAAGAGTGAAAAGGAAACTAAAATAAGAGGATAAAAAATTACAAGAAAACACAAATAATTCAACGAAAGTCAATGACAGAAAAAGCAGGACCGACACAAAAAAGATCACGACACTTGCGTATATGTCGCAACAAGAACTCGGGCTCATATTGCAAGATAAAACAACAGGCGTAAAAAACTTCAATAAAATATTCAAAGCTGATCGCTCACATGAAATACGAAAAAAGAATCGTAAGTCATCTGAGCAAATGGCAAAACTTGAATGAAAATTTGCAAAGCTATTAGCAAAGTTTCGAAAAATTCCAGCGTATGTAGAACATTTTTGTGAACAGAATACACGAGTTCAACTGATACGAATATTTGAATACGTTAGCGTTTACTTTTAAATATAACAGATGAGACATGTGAATAGGCCAAACGGTTCGTTCCTATTGCCTTATTCCATTCTAGTGTGGCATAGTTCAGCTTTAAAATACTGATTGGAATGATAAAAAAAATTGCAGAAAATTTTAGGCAGATCTCATTAAAACCTGAAAACTCTATGAAAACAAAAAAAACAAATAACCCAAAAGCTCAACGGAATCGAAATCATGAGCATAATTATGAAGTGGCAGTGAAGCAAATATTTTTCTCCCAGGCATTATGACAAAGATCCATAACAGAGCTCTCTAAAAATTGGATGAAAAAGCTTTCGGGAGCATTAAACTAGACTCCCAAGTTGTTCAATACTTCTGGATCTAGAAAGGGACGCAAAAGAATGATAGACAAAAGGCACCAACTCTTTTCCTAATGAAAAATACGACATGATGTAATTCGTTCGTATACTAGCTATTTGGTCAAGGAACATTGACACTCGTATTCCATGAACAACTCAATAATAAACTTAACCCATTTACATTTTGACCACTATTATCAAAGATAAGAATTTGGTTGGAAACCAATAAAAGCGAACACACCAACACAGCAAGACTATCACAAACTCGTAACAGAAGTGTGTGAAAAGTAATACAAAAATAACATATCATACACAATACTTCAACAATTTAGAACCGTGGGGACCAAGTCCCAGCGATAAAATTGGAGACAGGCGTGTATTTGCATGTGTTCGATACAAATACCATGCCTTCAAGTATGGGTTACTCCAGACTCTCATGATTTGAGTGTTAATTTACCGAAACCCACGCTCTGAAAATAAAAACGCTGCGCACAATATGAAATTTACGGTCATCAAAAATTCAACCAAAGAGCGTCCCTACGAGTTTTTATCGGATAAATCAGTTCCAGACGGAAACAAGTTCTTCCGTCGCTCAAGATCCATCGATACGACAGTCTGAGATAGGAAGCAGCAAGCACTACAACACCGGCCATGGTGCGGGCACGGTATACCGGGCAGCCGACACTAGTTCTCGCCGTCGCAAAGAAGAATCCTTTTATTTTAGTACAGTAAAGTTTGGCGAACAATAAAGGAAATAGCAAGGCTTAATCTGGTGCCCATAAAGCTCCTTCCAGCTTCGGCCCTTGGACGCGGGATGGCAATTAAAGCGGAGCTGGCAATAACGATCAAGTCACTGTCCAAATAGGTAAGGAAAGCACGGCTCGCTTTTGGGTCCCGGACTGGGAATTACACTGACAAGTTTGCACTGACCACTTAATGTTTAATGCAAAAAGTAAACAAAGGACAGCTTCGATGTAATACCAGTACTCGAGACAGCGCTTACAAAGCACGCATTCCAGTACTGAAACCGGGGGTTACGTTTCCTTGAATAAAAAAAACTAAATTGTGAATCAGCTATTTACGAATAAACAACCAATGACAGCTAAAACACATGTCCATGAATATTATTTGAGCATGGACAAGCCATTATCAATGAATTGAAATTTCCCACCCTAGAATTTTAAATCATACACATGTACGAGCATATTACACAGGAATCTCTGACTCAACGCTAAAATGCATAAATCAATGTAATCTGCAATTCAAAGTATGCCAACACTGGATAAACTATCGTCTTTTTATGTCGGTGAAGAACATTTTTTTAAGAAAGTATAAAACACTAATTTAATCAAAATGCAAAAGCTTCAGAGTACATTTTTTTGTCACTCCATGGAAAAGCATCGGCAGAACAACGTAAAAGCATCTAGCAGTCGTTGACAATGTTCATCGTGTCTCATCACTCAAAGGAATACCAACAATTTCAATGGAATGAAAGTCGTGACAAGCGATAAAAGAAGACGAACGGTCGTGTGAAATTAAGTATTCCTAGAAAATAAGATGTTTATTAGTTCTAATACACATATAATGAATCCAGATAGCATCAAACAATCCAAATAGTGAATTACAAGTACAATCAAATTCGTTTCAATATACATTGAGGTTAGTTACAGCACCGATTTACCGGAAAACTCGTACATGAACGCTGCAGAAACTTCGCAGAAAAATTCTTAAGATTTGTGGCGATATCAGTTAAAGAGGCACATAAATGAAAAACGATAACTATGTAAGAATATGGTTATTTTAACTAACGACAACGAAAAAAGTAAATGAACTCAACAAACAATCATGATGGTGTAACTTCTCAGAAGAATAAAAAAATAGAATGAGTAACATTCAGGTGGCAGTTTACTTCAGTCATAAGAATGCTATGCTCCTCACACCTGCATACACAGTTGGTGCTTATGGGCAATATTTTAAGGAGTAACTAGGCATTACGCAGTTCTTTTCCATACGATGCGCCATTAATAAATAAAAAAATCACCTATCACGTTCCAAACCAGAGGACAACAAAAAAAAACATTGCGTTACATGGAACTAATTCTTTCAACAAAATTAACGTAGATTTTGTCCAGCGGAAAGTTGCAAAACAACAGATATTCCACCGCAGGGTCTGCAAGAATCATCCATACGAGAAGGACAATAAAGAGGATCACATGATCATCCCAAGGTAAATCAAGCATCTTCCGACTAGCGTCTCAGAGATCTATGAGTCTGTCCAGGAGACCTCACCAAACATGGCATAGGCGGCCACTAAGAAAACTCATTGAGGCCCAAATCAAACACGACTCGCAAAGACGCACGTTGTTTTTGCAAGAATAAATTTTGTCGCGTGTATTCCAGATCATTGATATGAGTTGAAGGGTAAGAACTACAACAAAATAGTTAAAGACCTGTATGCAATTATTTCCGGCGGACATGGAGCGCTACAGCATTAAATCGATAACATCTAATAGAGAATCATGGCTTATTGTTCATCAAAATATCGATCTATTTTAATACAGAATCAGCGTAAATTGAGACCTCTACGCGAAACTCTTTGTAGGAGACTCAAACGTTGAAAAATACTAATGCAGAACTACAGTACGACTCACGCTAATAAACAACCTTAATATTTTAATAAAAAAATCGCGAATACATTATCTTTATGGTTTATCCAAAGATTGCATTAAGTTCACGGCGACATTAGTTCGAATACCACATTCGAGTGCATGTGTTGGTACTCTAGCACGAGTGCATTATTTTCCTCCCTCTCATATTTGTTAGTGAAGCGAACAAAGTTGTAAATCTGAACTAAATTTTGATATAGGCGTCCTTAAGGACTTACTGAAATTGAGAAGGCTACAACAATTTAAAAACTGCTAAGGCAACATCTTATATTGTGAAAAAGCAATCTAAAGATTTTGAAGGATATTTCACCTCGAAAGTCGCGGTCCGATGAAGGTAAAATGAAGGTCAGAACGACACGAGATTTAAGACAAGTTAAGCATCTAGTAAAACAACCAATAAATACCTGTGATCGAATATTGACAAGTGCTGGTATTGGAAATATTTCAAAACTAAGCTAAACCGCGTTTTCGTATCAATAGCAACTGACAGATCTCCCGAAAAAAATACCTCTATTAAGATCAAGGCACATCAGTTCGAGGCTCGAATGAGCAAACGCTTCTTGTATATGGAACTAGACACGGAGTACCTACTGTTCCAGGATAAGACGACCAACCCTGGATGACCCTGAAGACTGGTATAAAGATTTGGCTTGCAATGGTGATTAACTGTATTTGGGTGCCAGCAAGACGGTGGAGGTACAATGATAGATGCCGGAATCGATAGTCATCTTATCGGCCATGTGAAGACTCCGGAAATTGTTGGAATCAACCCAGCTTCTCGTATGATCTTTTAGATGAAACAATTTTCCTAGATTTGAAAACCAACCTTTGATACTTCGAAAGCATTTTGTGTTCATGCAAGACAATGCCCAGTAACATTCATTGAATCTTGCACAATCAAATTGTTGCGTTAGAAGCAACAATTTAAACGTGAGACCGCTGTCTTCACCAGGTTTTCATTTCACCAAATTTCATATCAAAAATTTGTGGGCTATTGTAAAACAAGAAATCTATTCAGACGAACGGCAATTTACTTCAAAAACAGCATTTTAAAATTCTATAGAGAATAATTCAAGACCTGTTCTAGTTGCACTGATTAAAAAATAAAATTCAACGAACAATCGTGTCTTAGACGTCATCAAACGTAACAGACATTACGTTAATAAACGATCTTCATATTTAATTATTACTTGTGTAGCCCGAAATGGTTCGCAGTTTCTCAAATTATAACTCAGACACCGATTGAACTTTTACAAGTCGTTGATAATAAATGTGTTACTTCTCATTAATTTTCGTCGTTAACATCAATATGTTATTATTCTCCTTTGAAAAGTAATTCAGAATAAAAGCAACCGTAAAAATACAATCGAGGCTTGGTAAAACTATCCACTTTTTGGAAAAGATTATTTTTCTTTTAATATTGGCTGATGAGAGTGAAAAAATAATCGAAAATGTCTTAAGCTGATCATAAGAATATATTCACTTTAGATACGTATTTATATCCTCTGAACATATTCCGAGGAATATTAGAGTAGGTCAATAGTGTGGGTCGCACTATAGCGAGACAAAGGGTGCAATTATCATGATTATTATTTTATTATTAATATCATCATTACATTCTTAGTCGAACCACCGCAGCCACAACACGAAGGGTACAAACAGTCATGTTCGAACATAGTAAAACACGAGGCAAATTTAGAACATGACACTAAATAATGGACTGCACGACTGTGAACAAAAATACACACAAAAAAGTAATGTAATCACACCGATGGGAATAACATGAAGTAGAAAAAGTTTCATAGAGATAAATACTGAGTGAAAAAGTCAATCATTGGCAGCGTAGCAAGGATATGAATCAAAGAATCAATTAAGAATCTTTGTTCGTCATTAAAGTTTAATATCCTGTAGCAGCACACACACACACTTGCTCTTCTAGATAATGTAGAAACAAACTTACGTAGGCAATTAAGCTACCTTAAGCGGCGTCCTGTAATGCGCGCAGAAGTAGGTTGTAAAGCAATACCTCAGAGACAAGAAATAACATCGAGAACATAGACTCGTGTACATCTTACGGCTGTCGACACAGTAAACCCTGGAAAAGAAAGCAATTTTGGGGCAGGTTTTGACAAATAGTAACAATAAGAGACAAATACATTCAACTTCATTGAAGAAAGAAAATATACATAAACTTGTGTACATTGGGTACAAAAAATATCCAACACATTGACAAAGTTTTAATTAGTCCACCAGGCTGTACACGTTGTCGATTTCATTTCTACTCACACTGTGTCCACCAGGCTGTACACGTTGTCGATTTAAGAGATGCAGAACACTCGTCGCAAGTGCACGAAGATTGAATTTAGGACTGTATGAGTTTAGCCAACGTATTCGCTCGAAGAGTTTTTTTTAAACTAGTGGGAAGCATCTCAACGAGATGAAAAATTGAAGGATAATGCAAACAGATGAAGAATCGAAAAATTTTATGTATGCGATCTTTTACACGGAACGCAGGTTTCATTCACGAAAGAAAAAGAGAAAAAACAAATATAAGTCTGTGAAACTATAAAACAAAACGAAAACAGCCTCTTGCAACATGAGCCTATGGTTTTACAGTGAGTGGGTACAACTACCATAGGAGTGTGAAGTCCTCTAAGTCTCTCCAGCGACGAGGACAGGTAACATTACCATATCCCTCAGAGTCAAGCAGATGAATTCTATGCATCCTAGTGAGAAGCTTAGTACCCAAAATATGGTGGTGGAAAATTCCTATCAGCACATGCATCTCTACGAGTGGTGAATGTTAAAAGTGCCTTACTATCGATTCACATCATTCGGTTGGAAATTTCGACCAAACAAGCACACTATTGAACAACGTTGTCGAAACGCAACAGATATTTTTCAGTTTCCATAGTAACAAGGGATGTAATTCAAAGCTATATCGAAACTTAGTTCGAACGGCCTTGAACCGGCCAATTTTCAAAGCCCTCCGTCGCCCACACAAAGGCACAAAAATATTTGAATAACGAATTCTTAGGTATTCCAGAAAATGTAGTCACCCTTTGACTGCCCACTAGTAGGGAGAGACTAGATTATGGGAAGAATATTAAAGACATTGTGGATTCTATTTCATAATCAACTTCAGTACATCAACGAACAATCTAAAACGGAGATTTGATCAGGAGACGTTCACGTATACTCATTTTAAAACTAACAACATATATTGGAGAATTGTCCGAATCAAACGAATTCTGTAAACGTTTTGAAGGCCAAAAACGTGTGACTCAAATTATTATACAGACCCAAAATCTTCTACAAGAAATATTCATCGAAATGAATAAAATTTTCATTCTACCCTAGAAGTATTTTTGCTCTCGTAATTCCTTGTTGAATGTTTCAGCATGATAGTAGCAATCATGAACAATATCATAAATACGTCATGGTCATTTTAAGTAAACCTCAAAGCAAGTAAGTCCGAGACAATGCGTAACAAAAGACCAACACGGACGAGAACGAGAGCACAAACTGTGCGAGTTTCTATTCTATCTGAGAAATCAGACCTGTCAGCGATATGATTTCGCACCTACATCTCGCAACCAATCTTATGCACTTACAATGATGATGATTCTAAAGCAATGCGACTGTATTTCACATGTTTCCTAAATCGATATGATCCGACACGGGCAGTTAGAAGATTCAGATGCCAAATTGAGGTGTGACAATGAGCGGCAAGTTGGGCGAGCAGCCAGCACTTACTCTTGTCCCAGTGGCACAACTGTAGGTAGCTGGCATGCATGCATGCTACTGCTCCAATTGAGCGTGCACAGCAACTGCATCCGGGAACAATTAGTGACATCGGTTCGTTACATTCATTTACTATGTTGCTATTTCAAGTCTCGCTGAATTTTATAGATTATTGAGAATGTGAACTATTGCAATTAGGAACGCCTTTCTTGCACGGCAAATATCTAAAAACAGTGACACGGAACCTAAAAACATATCATTTGAACGTTCAAAGCCGTGGGTCACTATCGGCCAAATTATCAAAAACATGTAACCAACTTTTGTGAATAGACCTCGCTTAAACATTCGAATATAGTTGTAAAATGTTGAAATGTTCAATGAGGTGAAACAAGGATTCGGCCAGTTTCAAAATTGCATTTTAATGCATTTCTAGGCAATACAATTACAAGACTCATAAAAAATGACATCTAGAATATGCAGTGCAGCTGTGGTCTCCTATCCTTCGAAGAGACATGAACAAAATGAAAAAATTAGCGTAAAGCAACGAAGATGATACCTGCACTCCGTAATCTCAGCTACGAAAGTCGTCTCCAGCAGCCCGAGCACCACCACATTGAAGACTGCATGTTCGTGTATTCCTCAATCAAACATTTTCAGACAGGTAGATTGGAAGGGATAAGCCAATTCCGTGGCCAGCTAATTCACCAGACATCAGTCCCCTGGTCTTCTTTTTACCGCGTATTGAACAAAGTTGCCGCACATTATTGATCTAAAGCAAAGAATTGACATCTTTTACAGCCATAACTCATTTCCCTAGAGCAAAGAAGACTGCGAGGGCAACTCATCGAGACCTATAAACATCTCAATGGTTTCAACAATGTTACCCTAGAAGGGCTTTATAACAGCAACGATAACGTGCGAACCAGAACTAACGGCCACAAACTAATAAGAAGAACCTTCACGACATCCCAGGCTCTAAACTTTTTTCAGGTATAATTACCAGAAGCAGGAATCGGCTACCCGAAAATATAGTTTCTGCTGGCACTGAGAGCACGTTCAAAAATTATCTGAATGAATTTTGGAAAATAGACCCCCCAATTCTGTAAAGTACTAACTATAACTCTGGGCCTGTGTACGTATGTTTATGTGATTGAAATGCATGTAAGCGATTAAGGTGCACGCACGTGATTGAAATATCTATGCATATTTGAGGTGTTTGTGTGATTGATGCCTTCACGTTTACTGGCATGACACTTTAGTAGCAACCCAAGAATGGACCAAACGGCTAGTTCGTGTTTCCATATTCTATTCTAAAACTTCATAATCAAGCATAAATTGTATTTTAATTGTTACTCAATAAAACGGCTCCCAATTTTTAACCTTTCTAATATTTTTTCGTGGTAACAGAACATTAAACAAGTTTCAGTAAACAAATCAACAAACGAAACCAGAAAGAATAAAGATATTCGATGAGAAATCGAGCATGCATGTCTGTATCCTGCACCGACGTCTACACTCGTGTGACCTCAGGCGCTAATGTAGCAGTCTGAAGCACAGTCTTAATGATAACCATATTGTGTTAACAGGCCATCGTCTTCTGTGCTTCTTTTAGCTGAACACGACGACATTATCTGGGCGTTGTCATATAAGGCACAATCTGACACGAGGCGCTTCTTGAAAATTATTAAGGGGGCGACACACCACTGATGGACTTGCACATGTTCACAAATTATTTAATTGAAAAATTAAAATTTAATTTCTGACTTTACACTACATTCATGCTCAAAATCCTCGTAATACGAGGAAATTAATATTTTTACAAGACTTAAAACACACGTCAAACTTTTCCCCGTCATATTACTAATTTCATTGAATTAAGAATTCACGCATAAATGAAAAAAGTGAGAAATTCAAAGAGAACGCAAGCTTCGGTAAATATTATTGAGTGCAATTATCCGTGTTGGAGGACCCAGGGTTACCTGAACAAACAAGCACAAAAAAGATCTTCTATTTCTGAGACAAGGAAAAAAGAGAAGCTAGGCCTGTCTCTTCAGACACGCAAACAACGCAAAATTTATTCGTGTCCTCACAATTTTGAGCTTTCAGTGAATGTTATCATGTGACCGCACGCATTAAATCTCATCCACTCCTAATCTAGCTAACAGTTCAAATTTGGGGGCTTGGAAACTTTTGCTGCCGGCAACAATGAAGTTAATGGCTAACTAATGGGATCGGGCTAAAGTTAAAGCCACCAACTTGAATTAAAGTTTAAGAGGATCAGGCCTATGAAGACTTGGTCTACAAAAACTGCAAATATCATGAAAAATGAACGTAAAAATGATATTGTTGTAACAATTTGATTTTACTAGGTTATAAGGCTTAAATGTAAACAAGTAAAACAACTGTGTACACAAAATAAACCGTATAATCAAGGGCAAAATGGCAGGGTGTTTATAAAGTTTTTTAACAATTGAACAAATTTATTACGAAAGCAAATTAAAAAATACATACATGAAAATAATTGAAAATGAAAATTAGACATATGAGTTTTTTTGACTCCTTCAATACATCACTACATAATGGGCACCACAAGTTGCACGAAACATCAAAACTGTACTCCTTGCCATGTTCGTTGTAGCCCAACCTCAGCAATGGGTGCAACGGTATCAGTAATCCTTTGCTTTAAGCCAATAATGTTCCGTATCTTTGTTCGATACACGATATTTTAAACATAATCCTATGAAAATATGCTCGAGGGAATATCTGGTTAAACAGGTGGGCAAGGAATTTGTTCATACCTTCCAATGTACCGATCTGATGGAAGTTTAGAACCAGGGCGTTATGGCTGGGATTTAGTTCGACGTCGGACTGCACAGTCGAACGTGGAACTGCGCTAATACACGCACTAGTAACTGATTGGTGTAAACTCGTGAAAATAAATGTAAAATACATGAACAGTATGTTAATAACTTCTTCATTTTTGCATACATTGTTGCGAACATATCGATGCAGAACCTATATGATATGTTAACCAATACGTACTTTCGTTTCGTCTGGGAGAGGCTTAGAAATCTGAATTACCCTGCCATTTCTTGAGTCTCTTACAAATCATATAAAAGGTAGTCATATCAACCAAGAAAATGTTAAACAAATTTGCCAATGAAAAAATCAATAACATGGAGATCAGTTGCTTTGAGAGGAGTATAGCTGCTTCTATTCAGAGCACAGGGAGAGGAGAGTGTGCCAGTGATGGAAGGGCGGCAACAGAACACACATTAAAGCAGACCTGCACGTTCAAGCCAGCCTGCCTCACGTTTTATCGTCGGGTCCTAAAAATGTCATAACTTCAAATTTCATTGTTTATGTTTGATTCAGTGTTATTGTTTGAATTTCCTCCGCGGTAGGAATTTTGAGAAACATTATTTTCCATTTCTGCCTAATAAAGTAATCGAACCTAACAACCAAAAAGCAGAGATAATCGAAAATAGTACTTGAGCAATGTTACCTGAAATGAGTTAGGGTTGAAATCGGACAAAGTTTTTTTTGCTATTCGAAACGAGTTTGTTTCTCTCAGTTCTAATTTTCATGAAATGCACCTAATGTCAGTAAATTACTCTTCTACTAACTTGGTGCTTTTGACTCGCACATGGAAAAGTTCAACAGAGAAAGACCAGACTTAACAAACGATTTCTTTGATGACGCGAAAATGTAGTAGAATACAAATTTGTCAACAAAAATACTTAAATAAAATATTCAATTGATTACCTTGTTAACAATTCTGCAGCTTGATTTTAATTACAAAATATTGACAATATTTTAGTAATTTTTTAGCGTGTCACAGCTATATTATCAGAATATGAGTAGTCTCATCTATCAGGAACATAATTTCACGCAACCTCTAAAAAGAGTTCCCAACTCAAACATCGTTTCATAACTAGAGTCCTAATAAAGAATGAAAACAACGCTCAACTATTTCACACAAGGTAAAGTTGATCAACAAAATACGTAACACTTTATAAAGACAAAAAATATACACAGGGGTTGGATATATACAGGGTGTCTCAAAAAAATGTACTCACCCTTTAACCGTTCCTAACATGCTGTCTTCTTTGTGTTGCAGGTGTGAGGTTCGAACCTTTGCGAACATGATTCTTTAATCACATTTAATCATGTTCGCAAAGGTTCGAACCTCACACCTGCAACACAAAGAAGACAGCATGTTAGCAACGGTTAAAGGGTGAGTACATTTTTTGAGACACCCTGTAGATAAAAACACCTCGTGAAACGCACGCTTGAAAAGAAGTTTTTGTAGTGAAATACGTAGGTCGCGCTGGTGTTCTCGTCTACTGACGCCACCTATACAACGCCGTAAATAGGCTGCGTAGGTCAGTTGTTGTCAGGTCGCTGTTCTGTAAAGTTGTAATTGCATTATGTCAGAACTAACAGACTTCGAACGTGGACAATTTGTTGGAGAGCGTATAGTAGGTGCTTCCGCAATCAAGGTAGCATAGGTGTTTAGTGTTTCAAGACGCACTGTATTGAAGATTTATTCAATTTGAAATGCGGAAAAACATCATCCGCTAAATCGCAGCACGGATGAAAGTGTGTGTTGAGTGATCTAGACAAACGATCATTAAGTAGAATAGTCAAGAAAAAAACTACAGATACAAAAGTTACAGCTGAAATGCATGTCGTGCTCACAATCCCTGTGAATACCAAACCAATAAGAAGGGAGCTCCATATGCAGGGTATTTCTGGCTGATCTAGAATTTAAAAACCATTCATAAATGATGATAATGCCTGTAACTGGAGAAAGTAGTGTTCAAGTCATAAAGCCTTGCATATAGAGCAATGGAAGACAGCAATATGGTCAGATGAGTTTTGTTACACACTGTTTCGCATTTCTGGCCTAGTTTACGACTTTCGAACGCCAACCCAAGTCTATAATACAGACTGCTTTTTGTCAATAGTGAAACACGGCGGGGGTTCTGTGATGCTTTGGGCAGCCATATCATGGTTTTCTGTGGGCCTCTGATAACTGTGCAAGGGCACATTTAAAAAAAATTATGTGAACATTTTGACCAATCAAGTCCACCCTATGGTATAAACAGTGTAAAAAAAAGAAACAGGAACTCGGTAAAAGATTTTGGTAGCATCACAGGAGTACAAAAAACGGTCTCTCTTGGTATTACGTATAAAAGAAACTACGTTGGCATCTTAAAATGATAAAAATTTGCAGTGGAAAGATTAATGGAACAAAAACGAAGACACTCTTGCATTAGGTATGTTGCACGGTGCGCCGACGTAACCAACGACAGAGATCTGAGAAGAGGTAGAATGAAGAGCAAAGCCAATCTACGACACCCGCAACGACCTCCAACAACAGTGCTGATTCTGCTGGAAGTTGCCGAAGATACCACTAGGGAGCGCTATTTATGTGAAGCACACTAATGGGGACAAGTACTATCATAACACCTCTTTGAATGTAGCTCAGGAGCTTGCATTTCCCTCTACTAGTGCTGTGTTCAATGTGAGATTAACGACAATCCTTAGCGCACCTCCCTCGTAAGTCGCCATAGTGCTCAGAATGAACGAAGGATATTCACATGAAAAATGTAATGCTGTTTACGAAAACACGTTTATACTATGAATCTTCCTATCCATGCATATCGTTTTACCGTGTTTATTATTGTGCTTAGAGTAAATTTTTCAGAGAATAAGTGGTTAAAATTGCGTTACCTTAGCATATACAGGGTGGGCCACAAGTTACATCAATATCTGTTTCACCTCACTGTAACCCTACTTTTGGCCCACCCTGTATTTTATACGACCTGCTAGTGTTTGATTTGTATTTCTCAATATCTGCAAAAAGGTTTTATTAAGCGAACTTGATGCTCTCGAGAGGAGCAATTAACAGGAAGAACATGCTACCCAGTAAAACCGTATGTGTGTTCTACGAGGAAAAAGAGCTCACGAATCAGATGCCAGAGAGCTTAGGCTTTCGGGGATTAAGAGAGGAAGGAGGTTAAAGGGCAGCACCGAACGGAGAAAGTAAGGAGGATAGGATTAGCTTTGATTTCCCACTCGTCGGCTTCAGATTTTGCTCCTACAAGTCGAGTACAAAACTCCTAAAAAAACTACGGATATTGCACTCATGTTTCACTACGAAATGTCAACTCTGAAGAGCTGTCAAATCTCTTCAACAAATTTTTCTTTCTTATCTTGATGAACGTGCACTTCAATCTTAGATAACGATGTCCCCACTGAGAAGTTTCATGCAACATAGCACGATAGTGTGACGTACAGTAGGAACATCGAGACACAAAAACTACGCGGCAGTGAAGAAATACAAAACGTGAATATAGTTCATTCGTTTATGCATGAATACTTGTCTATTACCTTCGAAGGAACTGGCTAATTGTTCCATGACTTATCTTGAACAAAAATTCATTCAACTTTACCTTAACTATGACATATATTGAAACTCTAACAACCACTTTTTGATTACAAAATTACTGTGCTGTAGTCCAACGCAAAACTCGACTTAGTTGACCGAGCGATGACTACCTCGAGCTGAACGAACTATGATAGCTGAAGGCACATTAGCAAAAGTTAATGTGGTAAAAAGACTAAAATGACTTTTAAAGCAAATGATATCAAACAAGAAACTACAGCGGACTCGTAACGTGTATTTGCATCAGTATTTTATAAAACGTTTTAACAACGCAAGATACTTGAAGTGAACGTCCACTTACTCCATCGCCTACCTTCCAACAACACTTCAACAAAAGAACAGTGTTCATAAATACAATGAATATCCAACGCATTCCTCAAACAATTCATTACCTGCGAACGTCGAGTTTACTTTAGTTTGCCAATTATACAAGTGGTGTGAGGTCACTTTACTGCAATATTGATATCACACTGGAACCACCTATGACGTAAGAAATGTTGTGTGTTTGCGGCCATAAACAAACGACCATAACAAATATAAAAAACAGGTACAAGCGGTAGCAATGCTAATGAAAACCCCAGTGAATTGTTTAATAAATACAAATCTTGCCACTAACAAATTGAATTAAAAATGAAAAACCTTATAAATGAACTTATTGAAGTTTTGTCCAATTTGAAGAGAAATTCAAATAATACTGTGAGATACAAAGCCTCTAAGAAGTCACCACTATCCTCCAGCACACTTTCTATTTCAGAGTCACCCTGATATTTTTCTAACTTTACTGAGAATGTTGGAATGAATTTTCTTAGAAATTTTCGTCAACATCTTATTTTCGAAGATTGAATCCTGCTTCAGAAAAAAAACTTTTTGATATCCATCAGGTTAGATATGAAGGAACTCGAGAAGTTACTGTTACATGAAATACTTCATTGGCTAGTGAAAGAACAAATTAAGGGGATGAGAGAGGATAAGGAACAGAGCAGGTGACAGCACTGAGGCGCCATCGTGCTGGCCACACATGAGAGCTACAGGACGCGGCTAGACTTCGTTAGTTCACGCGGCAGTGTGTGGTCAACTTAGCAAGTCAACTGGACCTGAGCAGGCTTCACTCGACTTAACCAGCACGGGGGAGGAAGGAAATTATTAATTTGCTTCCTATTTCACAGCTAACTTGACAATTTTTGTAATAAGGATATCATGATTCGTGGACACAACATTTGAATTTCACTGCCTATGTGTCATAGGCGGCAACACTACAATTGTAAAATAACTAGATCTGAAAGAACAACATTTCATTTTCCATGCGCCCGTGACTTCGAAATTTTATTACGTTTATTTTGGTAGTAAGAATACCAGGCGACATCACAGAAGTTGCCTACTGCAGACTGCAAACTTCACTCAGTAGGGTAGCAAGTTGACTGTTGTTCCGGAGCAGCGAAACTTCTCTAAGACCGTCAACACAACAAACTATATTACATTTAAACTAATGAATCAATCCACTCGTACCAAAATTGTGAAGCGACACGTGAATAATGAAGAAATATACACTTGTACATTCCAAAGTCTTCCGTTCATTACTTCATCATCTACTCGCAAATAATGAGCATACACGCTGGCAGGGAATTGAAACTTCAGTTGGATGTTGATATTCACAAACTCTACCAGAAAAAAAGCTCATGAAAATGAAGGTGATGACATTCACTATGTGTAACTTGCATACATTTCCATATTGGATATCTGCCAGACTTTACTTCAAGTTCCGAAATCCGCATTGAAAACGTATAATAAATTAATCGAATAAGAAACTAATCACAAGAAATATGGTAATAATTTTTAAAAACGGCTGTAATGGCAACAAAATGTTAAAATTGCACGTCAAATATTCCATGAGTAAATTAGAGCCGCACACACGAGTGACTAGGAGCACATGGTCAGCATGCGAGTGCCGTTGTCTTGTGTCCATCACATCATTCATTTCATCGCACAACACATCAAATAAAAACACAACTCCGTAAGAACTAAGAACACGATGCAAATTTCGATTACTTTTTACCACTTTATATTCCTCCCACACTTGATATAAGTTGAAGCCATATTGAATGTAAATCCCCTATGAACACAACTCTGTTTCCTATGTCAACTAATTTGGTCGATGCCCAAGGCAGTAAAATCTGATATTTTAATAAATAGAGTGAATTAAGGAGAGGGTCAACCACGTGAATTTTTTCTCACGAGTAACTGTATTTTCAACAAGTAAAAAATTGCGATAATGCAGCTCTATTTTTTAGCCTTCAACAATGAGTACTTACACGATATTTGAACGAGTTTTTGGCACTACTCGCAAACCAACACCCAAATTTGAACGAGTTAGTAGTCTTATTCAAACCAAATTTTAACGAGTCTGCGATCATTAACCATAATTACTAATGTGGTAATTCATGCATCTGCAACACAAGAGAAAAGTAACAAAATATAAGAAACAGAAGATGCGAGTTTAGACTGCAGCATGCACTAGGGGAAGTGTAGCGTGCTGAGGACCCTCTTCAGTAGTGCGGACGTGCACGAAGTTTACAGTAGGCGCTATACTGCGGCTACAGGATCACCAAAAAAGAATACCAAGAGAAAATTATCTTCCAATCGATATGATATGACCAAAATATAAAAATTCAAAAGTTATTCCCAGAAGCGAAGAAGTTTACGCGTATCACGATGAGCAAGCGCATACATGCTATCATCGATTAAATTCCACGGTTGAAATAAACCGTTAAATGAAATCAGCTCAACAGTTTAAAAAAGAAAGGTAAAAGCCAAGTCTGAGGACTCTGTTACTAACCCACTCCGACATATTAATGAAAGGAGTTTTTGACAGAGACACCTTCCAAACCAGAAATAACGGCCAAAAACTAATAAAAAAACTTCAAGATATCAAGTTATAAACTTCTTTCTAGTTAAAATTGCCGAATCTTGGAACCAGCTGCCCGAAAACACAGTTTCTACTGCCACTCTGAACCTATTCAAAAATCGTCTCTACAAATACTGGATAAGAAGCCCCCAGTATTGTAACATTATTCAATATTCTCAAGTGCTGGGGTCTGACTATGATTGTGGTACATGTTCGTCACTGAAATGCTTGCGCGTGAGTAAAGTGAGTATACATGACTGAAATGGTTTGTGTGCTTGAGGTGTACGTGCGTGATTAATGCCTTTATTTAGACGGCATGGGTCTTCGGTAGCAACCCAAGAATAGACCAAGCGGCTTGTTCCTATTGCCTTATTTTATTTTATTCGAATACCGAACTAATGCATTGTCTTTTTTACAAATTGCGACACATGAGAACTTTGAAAATGAATAGTAAATGGATTTAGAAGCTATCTTACAACATGAAAGAGAAATTACGCGTACTCACCAGGTTACAATGAAGTTGAAGAGGATGACCGTAGAAAGAGGAAGGGCATCGCTCCACGAGAACTCCAGTAATCACGTTAGAATGAATAACTTCTAATATGTTTGCTTGAGAATCCTGTTCTGACACAGCAGAACCACTGGGTAAATACCAAGCACGCTGTCGCAAAATTCACTTCCTACGTCACTTCCTACGCGAGTTTTGAACTTCTTCGGGAACTCGATAAGAAAGTTTGTTTTCGTGGGAGTTTTTTCAATGTGGCTTAATATTAGTAATAAAATTGGTAAAATAGATTTAATCTTATGGCACGAACACAACACTAACCAAAAATTACTTAACAGCGACTTATTTGTACACAAGGGTGCGAGATTAGGCACTAATTTGGATAAGAATAAACTGTATCCCAAACTCGAAGACAATTGAGAAATTACAAACCTAGAAATAAGCTCAGTAAGCCGTAAGGAATAGCAAAGTGTGTCACTACGACTAAATGTTCCTCATTTACTTCCAGTAAACCTAAATTTCCAGGACACTACACTGGGATATTCTATGGCGTGTCTGGCACCTGAAACGAAATGATGAATTATGGATCATGCTTGAAACGAACTTACAAAATTAGAGTATGTTCTTCATCCTCTATTGTATGGAATGAATATAAACGAATATTTGATGTTAAGAACTAAAAATAAAATCAAAAGTAACAAATAAATACGGCCGAGAATAGCCAAAAAATTTAAAAATGTCACTTTCACTAGTATCTGCAGCCATAGAACTGCCCCCGTTAAGACCTAACGCACACACCCAAAAAAAAACATCTTAGGTCGATTTCTGATCATATACTCGGTAGTTTTCAGCTATAAGTTCCAATAAATTTCAGCCGTAACAGTCCATGAACATCTCTGAGAAACGGAAATCGATAATTGCAGCAATAAGTCTCGTGAACACGTCAGTAGCCAGTGGTCGCAAGAAAAATATGACATATCTTACGAAACAACAAGCCAGGAAAACGCAAGTATAAACATGACGCGGAAAATTAATACTAGCTACCCTCATTTCTCCACGCAAAACAATTAGTTCGTAAAATAGAAGCAAACTAGTTTTACTTCATGCCTTCAACTGTTTCAATTCAAAATTGAGTAAAGCACGACAATACGACAGATTTAAGTAAAGCTCTCTCGGGAAAAACAAGATGGGCTTCCCGACTGAGAAGACGTGACTCGTCATGTTCACGCAGCATCAAGACGCAACCGCTGCTGCAAGACCTTCACTGCAGCATCACACAAGGAAATGGATCCCGAACACCATGAACCCACGTCCAGTTATGATTGAGCTTTCCAGTACTAGACAAAACTCGAAGTCTCAAACGTTGTATAGGCAAATTATGCAAAATTAGAAACCCAGTCCACAAAAATTTAAACATTTTGGCGGATATCTCAGAGTTTTGGTACATGAAAATGAACAAATTCTTCGCTAAACACGAACAAAGAAATCAAACGCACAACGTTAGGTTTTCTCTCCAGAGAGCACAGGAAAACACAAAACTTGAAAATGCACAGGTGACAAAAAACGTATGCGAGTAAACATCGCAAAAGCCTATTCTAGGAAGATATAGAGGTAATACTTCTAATATGACAAGTACATCATTGCGCACGAATTATGATGGTTCCAGTGAGAAGCTAGGCACCCAAAATTATTCATACTACTGAGGTCATGGATATGAAGGTTTGATGAAAAATATAACGGGTTATCAACTTCAAGAAAATGAACAGCTTTTTCAAAGAATATAATTTTGTACTCCCCGACCGCCGAATAAAAAACGATGTGACTGTACCATCTTGTCTTCGTTATTTTATTTCAATAACTTTGATCGATACATGCATGATAAACCGCCGAACTACAGTAGAATTTAGAGAGCTCTTATAATTCAAAATATTTGAACTCATAGTAAAATTTTATTTCAAACAAGCGATTCAAACGAATTCCTAAAAATTTGAATGGGCATCGACTCCATACACTGGATGCGCTTGCGACACGCGCACAACATAACCTGTCTTGTTAGTTGAAATAAATATATTTATATTCCAAAATCAGCAACTTAAAGTTCAAAATCATCGAAGTAATGCAACTTTATGCAGAAGCCTTTCAGTTAAATGGCTTTAGAATGCACGTACTAAAACAATTGTGAAAAAGAAACAGTGAAACTTTCAATTGCTAGCGTGTTGCAGTTGCCTTGGGACGCAATGTCAGTCGAGCTCAAGATTGCGAAGGAACAAACAGCGGGATGGAGGGAGTCAGCATCCTGATGCTGTTTGCAGACATGACATAGACGAATTTTTTAACAAGGGGGTTAAGCTTAGACAGACTCGGTCTTTTACAGCTCAGAACTAGCAGTCAACAGTAAATGCAATGACATGCATGTCTATGGCTTTGGAAATACTTTATGCGCTCAAAGGGTCTTTAGCAAATAACTAATATCATGATGTATTGTTGTAATACAAGTACTGTAGATAGCGTCATATCCGCGCAACATCACCAAACAACATATCTGAAACTGCAAAATACTCATGCCAGTTCAACAACCACATTCGTATAATCCCCTTCAACACCTGGGGTGTATAAATAGAAAAAACATCAGGGTTAAAATGATTTGGTGTTTTCTGCTCGCGCAAGAACTAAAGTAAAAATATAACCAACAGCGTTGACTCACAGAGTACACTTCCCCCCAGCGTCAAAACAACGTCACTTGATTTGCCGTGGTGCAGTTCATCCCAAATTAGCATGAAAGTTTATGAAAAGAAAATGCTTCCCCCAAACACATTGCGTTCAAATTAACCTACATCTACTCTAGTGGCTCGTGCTGGCACGACGACGAGACTATGGCCTAAGAGGGAGGCAACGAGCGCTGTTGTTTCAATATGAAATGTACAGCATAACAAAACTAAACTGACATTTCATTTTGAGTGTAATATTCTCATCAGGGAGTTATGAAAAATAGATACAAAACTTCACCAAAAATTCATTAAATATGATGACGATATTTTTTGGAGAGCAATTCATGCTCCACAAACAAAAATGCAGTAAACTGCCAGGCATACTCTGAGGAGCAGGCGAGGTGTTTGTGTCGCGCTCTCTGAGGTGTGAGTAGGAACATCGAGCCAATGAAGCTGGTGTGATATCAGTTCTCATGTGTGCCTTATTTACATGCTACTAAAGTAGACATTTACATCACGTCCTAATCCGATGACTCATTTGGCTGTCAGGGCTGAACTGTGTGCAATGTTGCACCACTTACAAACTCTAGAATAAGGAGGCAATAACGCAATAAAATACTTAGACCAGTTTTACAATAATTCCAAAATTAATTAAAAAATAAACAGTGCGGCAGAATGTAAACTGTGTACACCACAAAAGTACAAAAAATCAAATCAATCATACTTGAAGTGATCACAAGGATAATAGTAATACATGTTTGCATAGGCTGAAGGTTATCCAGTGACCCTTACCACGCTATTTACATTGGACTGTAAGGTACAGAACTGAAGAGCGGACGCGACAAGGTTATGCATCGTATTGTGTTGGTTTGTTTCTCTTGTTTGAAGAGTGTGTGGCAGGCAGCGTACATGTGCAGTAACCTAACACGAGAGCACACACCCCACACAGGATGGGTTATAGACTACCCCAAGGGGCTTCCTATAGCGTATGAGTCATGACAACGCAGGGGAGGTGAGGGCGGACAGCCAGGAGGGAAAGAGAGCCTGACAAAAACCACCCATAAATCCTTGGAGCTACAGTAGCCTATACTTTAGTTATTGGTTTAACCATGTGCATAAACTGATTGTGCCTATGATGATAGATATACTAGTGTGGCAGGTAACAGGCGTACATGCTATCACTACAATATTCAGTGCAACACTTGCGAGTTCTTTAATGGAAGCATTAAAATGGATAAATCAACAAAATAAAGTCTCGTTTGTTACCTCATATTCAGGACAAAAGACCGCAAAAGTTCATTGGAAGAAGTACATAAATAGTATGAAATCAACACGGAACAGTTACACGATTCCAGAACGGTTTTCATCACACTTCCAATGGTTCATTAATTCACTATTTTCATACCTTTTGCTCCATAGTTTACAGTAAATTTTGAGCTAAATAAGAACATTCCCAGTTAGAATTATACTCTAAACATGACATGAAAATTTCACAGTATTTACACTTGAACTTTACGTAGTCAGAAGAAGTATGTGTACCAGGCAGGTTGTTGCTTGCCTTCACCGCCTGTGTGTTGAAGCGCTCGAAAATATTCCCATCATAATTGATACTTTTTGTTAACATACATTCAAAACAAATGGCGACAGTCTAGCTCGCACTACAATGTTAATAACAACCTGATAAGTAAGCCGATATTTGAAGAGATTTCAATTCGCATTGAATTACAGCCCATAAAACTAAGTAAGCAGTCACAACGAAGTGAACAGTCTTGCTATGATTCCAAAAAAAATAATCACTGCTTTGTACAACAGAAGTTCAGTAAGAGGAAGAGAAATACCATGTTTCATCAGCAGCATGAGCGTCCAGAGCTACAGGGGATGTCGAGGAAAACTTCCAAGTGGAGAGACCAATAAAACCTTGAAGCTATATTCTCACTACCAGAATCAACAGTTCCTTACTCAGAGGAAGACTTACTCAAAAAGACTAATATTCATTGTGAATAATCTAACAATGCTTAGTGACCTATTATTTCATAATAGATTATGGTGTCACGTTGAATGGAAGCGGCAAGTACATTTTATACTGAAGAATGCAGAGGCAGGCAGGAGCTGGTGACTGCAGGGGCTGGTGGCTGCAGGAGCTGGTGGCTGCAGGAGCTGGTGGCTGCAGGAGCTGGTGGCTGCAGGAGCTGGTGGCTGCAGGAGCTGGTGGCTGCAGGAGCTGGTGGCTGCAGGAGCTGGTGGCTGCAGGAGCAGGTGGCTGCAGGAGCAGATAGGCAGCACAAGGGACACAGTGTGGGAGGCAAATTGAATACGCCACGATTAAGAGCAGAGCTTAGAACAACAGTTGTTCCATTAGGAGCATTATTACGTGCTATTGCTTTTATCTCGTGGCTTGTTACTACAGACATATACAACATAATAAATACACAACTGTCGTAAAGACAGTTGAATGAACATCAGTTAATGAAATATCTAAAGATGGTGTGATCAAATAAGAATGAGTTAGAAGAAAGTTCTCCCTGTACTTAAACCCTAAGAAAATTTTACAAGGGTAATATCATTTAGTAAATCATGTAGACTGAAGACAACCACGACCGTTAGGAGTTCAACCAAGGACTGTGTGCCCATGCATGTTCGTCAGATATGTTCGTAACTGCTGGCATACCTCAATAACATCATACCTGGATATTTCAAGCGATAGTTCAGTTCCCGACAAAAAAATACAATAAATACTGATGATCTTTAATTGAAAGTATTATAAAATTCATAATTTTATTTCAACAAATCGACAGGGAAAACAAAGTGAATAATTGGTTACAAGAAATGGAATATTCTGGAGTTAACTAGTGCTTATTAGTCACGCGTGGCGTTCAATGAAGTCATGCATCTTCCAATTACTTGTGTTAGCATATAAGTACAAAGATAGAATAGCTAAAATAATTTATATTTTTTCCAAATTTATCACAAAAGTAATTTCATGAGAACTGTAGCTAAAATATTGCCTAACCCCTGCAAGTGAAGAACCAACAAAACAAGGTGAGGGCAGTAATCTTCAGGGAACGCAATATGTTAGTTTCTCCATGTAATTGGGGTAGTCGTTAGACTAATTTTATGATAAAATCTCATTAAATTTATCCCTCTAATTTTACGTTGAACTAAGCAGTAATCGAACTTTACTGAATTACGCAGTAGAAGAAACCTGTAACCACGCTCAACGAAACTTTACTGTATTACGCAGTAGAAGAAACCTGTAACCACGCTCAACGAAACAATTGCTTGAGAACATCGACCAAACCATCACAGCTGCCCCCCGAAGAATGAACAAATCACCGAACTTCACAGGACCTAAAGCAGGAGATGGAATTAATCACATCTCGTTGTGTTCAGAACTTGACCATGGTTCTGTCACCGTTCCTGCATCTTTGCCTTCCAACGGTCCTGTTCATAGATCTTTCTTCCGATGTATTTAGAATAGAATAGAATGAGGTTATAGGAACGAACCTTCTGGCCCATTCTTGGGTCGGATAATTACTTGAATAATTATTCGGTTGTTTTACCCAAGTCCTATGCCGTATTTCTAGCCGCGTCAACCATGTCGGCAGCGGGATTCGAACCCGGGTCATCCCGCTCGCAAGCAGATTCGCTCACCAGTCGACCAAGCTGACCCCAAGCTGATTTAGGCTTCAACGAACACAGGAGTCCAAATCTCTACTTCCATTCCAAATTCACTTTATTCTTTCTTACACGAGAACTGGAGATGTCCAGGTTTTAGAAGTGCGAGCCGACACTATGGCGAAAAAATGGCTCTCAGGGCCTCAAAACGATCCTTCCGCGGCCATGGATGTCTGAGGCTTTTCTCTATCCCTCTTATTCTGAGAATCCAATTGAGTCTCAATGGAGACAACTTTTCTCCAGGAAACTGTTTCCCTTGAATGCGTATAATTCTTCAATTCGCACAGAAGAAGCCTTGACCTCGCAAACTATTTTATCTTTAGGAGGTCAATCAGACAATGGTAGTGATTTTTGTACCTGGCAATTCTTTCGATGAGGTTAGTTTGCTTTTCAAAACTTCACATCTGCAAAATTAGACGAGAACAGTGGATTCTGGAACTTTTAACAACTCAGTAATCTAGGTGGAGCCTTTGTCGTGCGATAAAGATCTATGATACCAGAACGTTCTATCATTGAGCCCAAAAATATAAATGTACTCGGAAAAATATGAAATATTCATTTAAGCCTAAAAAATTAAACATACCTCGTAAAACATGATGTGACGTTTAAAATATTTAAATTCTTAGCAAAGCCCAAAACCATTTGAACGTTCTTTTAAAAAATTCAAAACTTGGAGGATTTCATTCTTCCAGTACTGAAGTTCATGATTTGCGATGCACAAAGCGCACAACTAACATGTTCTAAAATCTAAAGGAATGAAATCTTCCGTTGTATATTATTTCATAAGAAATGCTTGTTGTATCTAAAATATGTGAAGGCCATTATTTATCAGCCGCAAAATCAAATAAAAGTCAATTATAACAAGCAAAATATACTCAACATAAACCAAGAAAATTTGAAAACGAGTCCTATGCAAGAGGCCGACACATTTCATACAACATACCTAAAAAATATCCATAAATAGACTGGATCACGCCTGTAAGAAAACGCTCCCTGCCTGAAGTAAATTCTAAGAAAAACGAAGCGATAAGCAATATATTTCCCACAAAAAAAGTAGGTGCAAAGGAAACTAAACTGACTTCAATTCACTGGACTGTCACGCACTTCATAGCCATATATATATTAATGTACTAACACAGCACATAGTACCCAGAGGTTGTAAAGCAAGTTTGGCTTTCAAATGTGACGGCAGGAAAAAATTTGCCGATCCAAGTGTCGCTTAAATCGCGTCTAAAATGACGGTGCCGATGGAAGCAAGGAAGGGGCGAAGGTAGCAGCATAAGCTTCTTATGGATTTAATGCTCACAATTGGCGGCAGTGCACGGTAAACATGGGCACATGGCAGCACGCCATGGCATTGGCACGACATTTTATTGCATCACGAGCCGCTAAGTGGGCTGTAGATTGCATTTGCTGTACGTTGCATGACACGCCTCAAAAACACGCACGTAGGTCCTTGGCTTTTGAACACATTAGCGTTAATACAAGACATGTTAGCGTGCCCTGTGCTCGAACATGTTGCTAAACCTACTGTGCTTACGCATTGCATCGGCATTTTATGTTTAAGAACATTAAAGAAAGGTAAGTACAAGAGCAATTGTAGTCATGCCCCAGAGGGACGGAAGTTTTACATGTAACTAACAACCACGAAGGGCTAACCTGCCGTTGTGACCTCTATGCTTTACTCATCTTCGGGTACACTGCACAACCCAAGCACAAGCAAATCAGCAAAAATTTCAATGGCCAGTGAAACAAGTACTCGGAAGTCAATATATTTATCAACACTATCAAAGTAGGATGATAACTTTAGGAATAAATAAATAATTGACCGAATCTCATAGCAAAGTTGACACCATTAGATATACGAACACGAAAGCTAACCCAATCGCAAGAGCTTCAAGACAATAGGCTAATGTCAGTACAGACCCAATAAAGATTATTTTATAGATGCACATCCAGATATAAACTGCTATTTTGAACTCATACGGAAGATATAACAAAAATAAAATAAAATGATGATAGACGAATAAAAGAGGCAGAGCTAACCGAGGGAGCAGCAGGCTCGTGTAGCTCACAGATACTTGAGTTGATGCATCGTAAAAAGCTTGACTGAATGGAAGTCTAAACAGCGAGGCATCAATGGGCACTTCCTCACAGCCACACGCCCAGTAGCGCAGCCACGTGAGCTATACCCCTGTGGTGGCAGCCGCAGTCCCATGCAGCACACAGCTACTCGTAGTTCTCTTCAACTCGGTTATGTACACAGAAATTCTTAGAAAGTTCACGTAGCCTGTAAACTGCTTCCCAGAGTTCCACCGGGTCACTTCACAATTGAAACACTGCTAAAATGAATTTTTGAAACTATGTATCGAAATGTGAATGCTAAATTTCAAGCGCGTGCAATGGATAACGAACCTTTAAACGAGTACGCCCAAGTTTGCGGATTTGAGCACACCAAACCATAATTTTGGAAATGTTTATGCAACTTTGGAGTACCAGAAGCTGTACAAAAAGTAAATGTTTGTTTTGAGCTGCTGCCAACAAATTAAACGTACAAACCTTTTGAAGACCAGCGGAGAATCCCCTTTAATTAAGTACGTTATTGCACCGAATAATGAGAGTAGAATTAAAAGATAAGATGAGATTACATTTAAGCAAAGCAGGGGTACGCTAAAATGGCACATCAGCCATATTCACAAAAAAACACGGTTAAAGTAAGAATACGAAATATGTTCAAAAAATCTAAGACGCACATCATTGCTGTTGCATCTGACGCAGATCTCGCAACGCAAGGAAGCACCAACGAAATTAGAGCACTCGATGAGGAGGAGGTCAAGCATGCCGCTCATCCTCAAGAGAATCAAGCTCCCAAAATACGTTGAAAGACAATCTCCCTCAGCTCACCCCCTGAGAAGGTCTACCCTGAGGACAGCCAAGTGCCTCGCAAAGTTGGGTCGGTCAGCCCGGAGGCCATCGAGCGCAAAGAGAGAGGAAGAGAGAGGCCTCCAAATCAATATGGGCGGTCATGCAATCCAGCACCTGGACCTGAGATCTAAGTCAAAGAACGTGTGGTGACTCACAAGATTGTGCAGGTGTATACTTCGACGGGGGAGCGTTTTACCAGCCCGCTGTGATCGATCACATTATAAATAACACGCACATACCGAACGTGTTCTTCGTTTAATTGACGAAATTTATGCTATTTATCTGCATAACAGCTAATTGCCACTGAAGTAACAAGAGTGATTAACAGGAAGTATGTATATAGGCCCTGATTTGACAGGAAGTAGCAAAGCTTACAAAATACCAGAAAATAGAAAACATTATAGGCTATCTCACTTTTAATTATGATTTACAATTTTAAATCATTCCATCACGGCAAGATATTGGGTACATTGCAGAAGTACTGAAGTCTAAGATTGCATGTAAAAAGCATTGGCCTGTTAAGTAAGAAATCTCCACCGCAAACAATCCTATTTGGATCCCCGTATAAACTCTACGATCTGGCGTTAATAGCAACTCTTCAAAAAGTACTACTTTTTTAATGTCCTCGACTCTACTAAATTTGATCAAGAATCTGCTATATACATGAAAATTGAGGAGCTTAAATGAAGTACGTTGGAACTAAAGAAATACAAAATTCAGTAAGAATCATGTTACAAATTCATTGTCAAGGCCACGGAAGGCGAACGTGTGGCAGAAGCCCAATAATTCGACAGAGTTTGACGTCATGCCCAGCATTGCGAGTAAAATATTAAGGAGCACCTGCTTCGTTAAGATTTGGTCGTAACATAACAGCTTAAACCTACATCAAAGCAATACAGAATTACTGCTCCGACACTTCCTCAGAGGTGAAACCTTAGTGCAAGGTTAAGAGTTTGTTCCAAGTCACAGAAAAAATGTGTTATATGTTGATCATTCGCCGTTGCATAGCAATGAGCATAATTTTGGTCCGTGAGAATGATACATAGTCTCAAGGCTTTGCGATGGTGAAACACTAAAATTAAAACAAATAATCTAAGCCCAATGCTAAATTTATTAGAGCCTTCATGGAAAATAAGAGAAAACTTGTCTTTCGTAGCGTTAAATTTCAAGCGTAAATAAGGCAGAGCACACGTCACGAATGGCCCACAAGGAATGAGTGCACATAATCATTGCACGGATTTAACACTATGACAATACCGTAGTCCCCTTTATTGTTCTGGTATTTACTTTAAATTGCTAATGCTAAGAAGCTACCAACAGGATATCTTCAGCACTCCAATAACACCTGCTTTGGAGACAGATTTATTAACGAACACAAAATACTTAAAACAAGCCTCAACACTTACTTAAATAGAATAGAAGCGCGTTTTCAATCAGTACGTGTGACTGCGGTAGTTAAACCAGGAATATAATAATTCACTCAGGCCGTCATATGGAAAGCCAGCTCATATAAAGATTCCGTACCTCATGCTACTCGCATATCTCAAGATTTACTTGTTTACTACAGTGTCTCGACTAGGTGTTGACTGACATGCCCTACAAAAGCAGTCATACTTATACTGAAAAGCAGAGTTGTCCTTCGATGCTATACGTAAAGCATTAACGCTTATTTATTTAATTTTTCAATAAATTTAACTCTGCGTTGAATCTTACGATTTCAATTTGACGACTGAATGAACATTACTTTAATCTGGACGCCGCTCGGTCAGCTATGTATACACGAAGCCAAGGTTGTGCCCGTATTACATTAATACGATACTTTCGTACGGAACAACGGTGCTGTAACTGGTGAACGAGAAAATAGCACCCACTTCAATAAGCCGGTGACAACCTGTGAACGAAGACCCCCTACGTTATCAGTGAAGCAACCCGTGTATAGCATCCGCCATGGAGCTATCGCTGCAAGAACAATCAGGCCTTGTCATGCGGCGGATACTAGCAATCGGTTCGTACCGTTACGATTGCCATATCATTGAATGGTGTTACAAGAAAGCACAATGTCCATGAAGAAGGTCTAACGCGATGTTTTGTAATAAATAATTGGATCTTGTGTGTATAGTCATCAAAGAAAAATATGACCACGCAGTAATTTCATAATACTTATGAGAATTTCTGGAAACTCTTGGATTTACAGAAAATGTTCCCGGATTCTACATCGTCAGACGAAGAAAGATTCTTTACCTTCTGCAAAAAAAATGAATACATCAACAAACAACTCCGTCTAAAATTCAGAGACGAAATGCATACAATTCAGAATCCCCGTTGGTGCAAATAACCGGCATTACTAACACATGATGAACGATATACATATTGAATTAGTACAGCAACAAAGAGATCTAAGAATCATTATCAATGCAAATCTGAAACATGTGGAAAAAAAGCGTTAGAAACGCGAGCAGGATTCTTGCTTTCATTGTAAAAAACTTTGAATACAAATTAAAGAACATAATATTACCGCTCTATGCAGACGTCCGGCCACATTTGAAATATACAGTGCAACTCTGGTCTCCTACCCTACGAAGAGATATTAATAAAATGGAGAAAGTTCGGCGTAAAGCAACGAAAACGATTCTTGAATTCCGCAATCTCAGGTACGAAAGACATCTTGAACAGCTACAGGGTGTTTCAGAATTAAGGCAACAAACTTTATGGTAGATTTATGAAAATTCAAATGCACGATTGTGATTTTAAGGGTGGAAACTCAGATGTGGATAATGAGCAAACGATACAGTGTTGCATTTATTCGATGCAACCACCCTTACTACGAACTACAGCTTTGAGTCAATTTACAAATGCATCGCAAGCGGTACGTATCTGTTTTTGTGGAACTGCTTCTCATTCCCTCTGTTGTTTTGCTTTGAGGGACTCGAGAGAAGTGTGAGGGGTAGCTAAGACCCTTGTCTCCAAAATGGACCAGATAGAAAAGTCCGAAGGATTGATGTCGGGGTTCCTTGCTGGCCATACATCTTTGCTTATCAAAGATGGAATGTTTCTCTGAATCCAGGTTTGTGTTACATTAGATCCATTTAACGGTGCTGAATCCTGTTGAGACTCTATGGTGAATCCTAAAAATGTTCTGTAGCCATGGTAGAAACTTTGATTCATAATGAGACATGTACCGCTCTAAATCCAATTTGACCCCACAATGCACAAAAACAAGCGGAGATCTTCCTGTGGCTGTCACAGCTGCCCAAACCATGAAAGACTGGGCATTTTGACGTCTTGTAACAATCCTACCCTCAACTGAACTAAAGGAACTCCAAACTCGGTCGTTGTGATGGTTCACAACTTGCTGAATGTGAATTTTTTCTCATCAATGAACACCAAGTTTGGGAGCGTGCCTTGAGCTATCTCATTAGGGATGTAACGACTTCTTTCAGCCCTCATTCTCTCATGATGTTCAGTAGGCTCATGATGTTTCATCATTTTATAAGGGTTTTCCCCCAGATCCTCCAACAATCGATACATTGAAGTTTTGCTAAAACCGACTTCTGCAGCCAGTTCTCGATGGGATCGACATGGGTTTCGACGCAACTTCTCCCGCGTGTTTTTGATAAGTTTTTTGGTCCAAACACTTCGTTTCCGGCCTTGTCCTTGTTTATCAGGGGTTATACCAGTCTCCTTAAATTTTTAACAACTTTCCAAACAGTTGGACGGTTCATTTTTAACTTTTTTCAACTGATACGTTACTCTCGCCTTCTTTGTGGAGCTTCTAAAGAGACGGTAACGTAGGAACCAGAAATAACGGCAAGCCAAACCCTAATAATAAGAGGCTTTAAGACATCGCAAGCTATAAACTTCTTTCCCCTTCAAATTACCGCAACTTGGAACCAACCTGCTGCCCGAAAACATCGTTTCTGCTGACAGTGTGAACACATTCAAAAATCGTTTTGACAAATATAGGATAAGAAACCCCTCAGTATTATAACGTATTGATTCGATGTCCGTAATCGTAACTCCTGGGGCCAGCGTATGATTGTAATACATGTACGTGACTGAAATGCCTGTGCGTGAGTGAAATACGTGTCACTGACGGAATTGGTTTACGTGATTGAGGTGTACGTGCGTGATTGATGCATTTACTTTACAAAGCATGCGACTTGGGTACCACCCCAAGAATGAGTAAACGAGCAATACAACATATTTTAGGGCTTATTAATTTAATTAACACTTTTCAGCGTGCGCATTTTGCGAGTGATAACCGGTTTAAGCGACTCGTGTTCATTACATGCGTACAGGAATGCGGGGCCAGAATACAAAGAACAGACGCACACAACACACGGAAGGCATGCGCAGGGAGTTGCCGGTATAAGCAGCAGAATCGACTATTACTTCTTATTATAATCCAGCATGCAATATAATACACAGCGGCTGCGAACTAAATATCTCACACAGGAAGTGCATTGTAATTAAACATTGCAATTAAATCGTCTGTAGGATCAAAATCAACAACTGTACATTCATGGTTACAAAACAGTAACATAAGAGACCATATTATCACCATATTCAAGGTTGAAGCTCGGTTTCCGCTGCTGTATACATCCTGGTGCCTCGAAGTGTTCAGTATTACTGTTCTTCCAAACAACCCTGAGCAAGACAGATTGAAGCCTTTACATTAACAACAAAATTAAAAGGCAGAGAAAATAATGCAACAAAGCTGTGGAGTGAGAGTGAAATGCTGCGGTAAAACATCAACTCGAAGCAAAGCGTACCTGAAGTCTCTGTCTACACATTACAGACACGTTTACTTCACGCAGAGACGAGTCTTGAAGAATGATATAGGTGAGCAACAAAATATTCAAATATTCTCAAACGACATCAAACTGATACTGAGAATAGTGACAAAACTCCAGGTCTAATACGCATGAACTTTAGAGGAAATCGTTCATTTAAAGATTGAAGAACGAGTACAATTGACAGCAACTAACATCACACACCGCACTCATATGATCAGTAACAAAAAAGAACAAATTATCTAATGGAGAGAAGGTAGGTTTTTCGAAATGAGAGGTGCAACACACGAGAGACGACGCAGTCGAGGTTCAGGGCGTGGTGGCACTCACGACGATTACGCGGCAACTTCTGTTCTTTCTTCTTCTTGGTTCTCACGTCACGCTACCAATGCACCTCATAATTTACCTTCATCAACTAAACGAGACCGTAGAATAGTCGTAAAAGTGAACACCAGTTAAATTTGCGGTAGAAATGTGAAGCCCGATAAAATTTACACAAAAATAATTTCCTCGCTCGCTAAACAAGAGACGAATTTAAGTTAGAATACAAAGATATTAGTACAATTTTGTATATAAAGAAAATGCAAAAATATAAGTTGAGTATTTTTAGCTTTAAAGCGTAAATACAGATCCTTCCAAAAAAAGTCATCTGAATGTACACAATTACAGCAATCCCTGAATGAAACTAGTAATTTTCACGCATAAACAACCATTACGACGATCTAGCGAACGAACTTCGTCAGCAGTGACGAAATTAAAAACGTTGCTTAATTATAGTTATTCGGCTATGAGCAGGATATTATTACGGAAGAGATACATGTACAAAATAGCACTTGTCCCTTAATATTATTATTTTCTCTGTTTAACCAGCGTTTACGCTCCATTATAGCGACCATCTCATCAAAACTCAGTGAAGCTTCAGTTAAGTAGCATCACGACATAAGGGCGCAACATTTCAGCTGCTCAGTCGGCAGAGACCACAATGCTGACCAAAAAGTGTAAGCATTTCGAAAATAAAAACGAAGGGATAAAGTAAAAATAATAGAGAAACAGAAACGGAGACACTCGTGCAAGATGACCGTTGTACAGCACGTAGGCTTCCCCGATGAGAGACAGAAGAGGAAAAAATGAGGTATATCTAGCCACAAAACGATACCCACAACAGATTCATGCAACAAACACTGCCGAGTTGTAAGCAGCTAGGAATAAAACTAAAGTGTTAATTGCTCATGGTACACTGAAGAGGACAGACACCATCAGTATGCAGTTTCAAGTGGTATTGAAGATTCCTACACACACGTACCCTCATCAGGAACGCCAAGTCCTCAAGATACGCAGAAGAAAAATATCCTTTAGTATTCACCGCGAGTAAGGTGGAAATATAAGCATTAAACATTCATTTGCTGAAAGATATTGTACTGTATAGAGAACTTTCAAATATAGTATTTAAATGTTCACTTCATAAAAGTAACATGGTGATTGTTATACGGAATCCAATTCATAATAACGATACCAGAACAACTACCAACAAGCTGCTTCTGGCCAACACTGATAGTGCATTATTAACCATTAGTGCATCAGTGCATAACACAAATATTGCAGAGCCAGAGGAGCGACATCGGGCGGCTCTGTTCTCCCTTACAGCGCATTTTAGTGATAAAAATCGATGAACGTAAGGTCGAACTAACCATTTGAAAACTGCCACAAATAAAACGGAAAGCTAATAAAATAAACACCAAACACGATATAAATGAAAGTTATGGACGTATTTAAAATGAACAGTCTTGGCGTATCCAAAAGACGGTTTCGGATACGCCGCTTCATGATATTCGAAACATGATGATCGATTGATCAATTTCAGATCTGTCTTTGTTTCACTTTAAAGTTTCACGTAAAACGATGGGACAAAAAATATTATTGGGTGGTCTGTGAGCGTAACCGGCGTCATTGACTTCGAACATGGCAGCGAACATCCACAGACAAAAAGTTAAAAGTCGACAGCAAATATCCAACGGTGAGAGATGAGTCATATCATAGACCAACCAAACACAAGACAATTGAAATTCGAAAAGGAATTTGAGGTCTGCCTTTCTAGTGAACGAAATCAATAGAAGATACCAGCAATGAAAGTTTGCAACTCTGTGGTGGATAAATAGGGTGACTCATAGTGCTCACGGTTCGCTGTCGAGAACAGATGCTAACTGATACCTCAGCGAAAGGAATTAAAAGTCCCTAAGAAAAGATAACTCCATATTGTTTAAAAAGAGCTACCTCTGTTGCTCAATTCAGTATTGAATGAAATAAAACGAAGAATTATCATCTAAATCTTGGAATGAAGCAATCAAATATCGCACCAGGGCCATGAAATTTCTGTTGTGAACTACACAGCAGTTCCATTCTGAACACGAGCAAGATCAGATACACACGCATCTATTACACACACGGATCTTTGTGTGTTACGACTGCAATTTACTGCGTAAAAAAAAAGAGTTCCTTTCGGTTACGCGAAAATACGAATAATAGGGCATTAGTATTTCTCGCAGGTACACACTCAAAATTCTTTTAAGCAGACACAGTATGACAATCTTAGCCTGTGCAACGACTCTGACTATCTCAAGTGATGATATGCCCTCGCAACAAGATCGCAATTGAGAACATGTCAAGGAAGTAAAAATGTGCAGCTCAGGTGGAACAAATGCTCACAACTCTAGCGTGCTGAACTTAACTACAGAGCGGCATACCTGAACATTCAGAAGTGAACAACCATTTTATGCAGGATTTGCAATAGGCAGTTGTAATATCAAATAAAATATTTTTTGTCATGATTCACAATTAAAACTGAACCATAACATGAGTACAATATGCGTTAAAATGTGCATCACTCAGTTGCAGAGAATATGTGCGTGACAATTTTAACACAATGTGCACCGACTAATGACAGGTCTTATGCCTACTGAGAGCATGACTTCCATTAGCACTTGTGAGGAGTGTCACTACACGAGCAGCAAGGCCGGCTTCACCTTACAACACGCAAGAGAAACACAAAGGAAGCATGAACAGATGGTGCTCAAAGTTACGTGTGATGCAAGACCAGTCTTTGCTGTGAAGCCGTAGTCTATTGACTGCATTAGCGAGCATACATTTTCAACAGTACCATTGTTAATAAGTTCTGGAAACAGGCATTTCGTGACAAGTGGTGCTCTCAGAGCATGTCTTCGAAGTAGGAATTTGAGGTAAAGAACAAAATTAATCACAGTTATCATCAGGGTAAACAAGCAGTCCGCCTTGTTCCCTTGAAAGAATAAAACAAGTTGAATATAGTGTTGCTTGTTTTTAACCAATGAATTTAATATAGGTCGAACTTGAACCTATTCAAAGATTCTAAAAAATAAACCAGTATAAAAGGTAAAAAAAAACACTCACATATTCAAAATTACTAAACGAAGTCGAGAAATAAGAAAACTGGCAAGAACTCGGGTTTGAGAAGTGACCACGACCAGGCTACACTTCAGTGGAACACATAAGAACAAATATTCGCTCGTGTAACACTTTAGCAACAAAAATATAAATATTAGTACACACCCTGGCCTTCATAAATCTCTCATAGCAAAATAAAACCGCTCCTCTTATAATTTCCTTATTACATGCGCACATAAATTAGCGAGTTTCATATTTTTGCATGAACAGCCCATGAAAATGAGTAATTTTACATTTTGATCTCAGCAATACTACTCAACAATACTGCAACCTTCAACAAATTTAGAAGAGTCTCGTACACGAATGTATTAGACTTTTGAAATCAACTTGAATTAAAATGAAGTTAACTCATTTTTTAATTTACCTCGTGTGAATTCATCAAATCAAAATCCCCTAAGAGATGACTATCGTATGGACACCTGGCACTACGATGACCTGCACCGTCTCTCATTGTGTCCTGCACACCAGGCAAGCACTGCATGCGGTGTAAGATAAGAAAAATGTAGGTATGGACGTCACACATGGTCAATGAAAGCTTTCACCTTCGTCAGGCGTAGCTACGCGGGTTGACCCACTACGCTGACAGAACTTACGCTCACTGGCCGCAAGCTTTTCAGGGCCAGGAGAGGTGGTTGTTGTTGCTGGCGTACCAGCTGTGTGCTGCACCTGATCCAGCTGGGTACGGCACAGTCGTGCGATATTTGGTGCACACACGAGTGTAAATGCTAGAGGCTGACATACAAAAAGACTGAGCGTATCCACATGCTTGTGATCAGCTTCAAAATCTGCTATCAATAAGTTTTGATGATTCTTGACCACGCAAGCCGTGATCATGTCCACGTCATGACTTTTACGCAACAACTGAAATAAATTAGAAAACTGAGGACGATGGTAGCAGAAGTGGACTGAAATCGTGACAAAAAAAATAGAGAAAATGAAAAATAATTGAAATAAAAAACAGTAACAGCGAACGGAGAACTAGCATTACAAATGAATTCCATAACTTGACCTCTAGAAAATATATACATGAAATCAAGATCTAAAAGGATATTTTTTCTGCCCAAAGGTCAAAGAATATACATGATGATAGTGTTTGAATGAATTTTAATACGAAATGCACACATCTAAAATAAAAAAATCACTTACTGATTAAGACAATTAAAATAACTGAGTACAACGAAGCTTTAAAAATACTACAGCAAATTACACGCCAAGGTGCTCAAAATAATTGCATAGTTAAGCCCTGTAGAGAACTTAAAAAAGCAATTACGTAACGGCGAGCAGAGAGTAACTCTGAGCACAAATGAAGTTATAGGGCGCATAAAGCAAGCAGCAGTCCGAGATGACAGCGTGGCAGAACAAGGCTACATTTCTGATGTCTACATTTGGACCTACACGACAAGCTTGAGCCTATGCACGAGTGGGCCATCTGTTGTGCATGATTGCGCCTCAATCATAACTAGAATATTTACACAAATACTGGCGAGATGACTCACGCAAGTTCGAGTTGATTAATCCACCACTGTGATGAATGATGCCTGAATATGTAGCTACAAACGATAAGAGTGACTAATTCAGCATTAAATGTCACACCTGGCCATCTGGCATGAAGAATTGCACTTAGAACTAGAGCATGAATTGCTTAATACACTTCAACCTTCAAATCAAACTTTAAATTACCGAGACTACAATTGTTGCCAGTATATACTACGAATAATTTCAAATCAAGATTAAAAAATTAAAAACTGAATTATCAGGCAATAAACTACATTAGATTAAACACGGAGTTTAAATCTTTCATTTATCCATCTGGTAACAATAGGACTAAAGCAAATCGGTCACCTATGTCAACAAGTTGAACAAGTAAAAATATTGGGGACTGTAGCGAGTGATACCAACTGCCGAGACAGCACATGAATTAACTCTTATCGTGTAGATCTACTGGAGCTGACCTGCTCCTACCTAACTGTACAGGTCCCCCAACAATGCTGCATTTGACACACACTCTGTTCTACTCGATGTGTTGTGGAGGCGTGTGTTCTACCCATGTGAGTTACGTGGCAGAGTAGGCAGGTGTTCCATAACACAAGACACGTAACGAGCTCACTATTAATAAGAGCAGTGGATGTTTCAAAAGAGCCCACAATGCTTTTATGACACGGTTTGTGTCCCCGAAAAGAAACGTAAGTCACATAACTCTTGTTAGTGAAATATATTTACAGTGAAGAAACCTGGAATTCAAGGTAAGTAGTGCTCCGAGTACGACTTGAGTGCCCTCTGCTATGCGAATTTAAGAATGTATTCTGCAAGCGTGCACGGCTCATTTCATAATTTAGCAATCACATAACCATAAAAACCAACTTCAGTCGATCAAAAGTACTCTAAACTCAAACCCTCATCACGTCAGACTAGCAAGAGTTAAAACTACATCGCATGTTTAAGTGTTAACCAATGAGAAAAATGTAAGAGGTAATTTAAAGCTTCAATTCGAGCCGAGAATAAGGGAACAGGTGTGCTGGATGCCACTGAGGAACACAAGTTGCAGGAGTGAGGCGGCAATGCCTCACAGGCTGCGAAAGCAAGGTCAAACCGGCCTGGAAAAAAACGCACGAGCTCCAAAGAAGGATTCCAAGTACACGATTTTTTACGCAGGGGCAGCTAGCGAAGATGAGTAGTAAAAGTAGAAGTGTTTCTGAATCAAGGTTACTCAACAGTAACTGTTCATGCATGAACCTCTCAATTCGAATTCACTCAAATAATAAGTTCATAATAGATTAAACACCATAATTTAATGGTACTCGGAAAATTATTCCATGCATGACTGATAGTTTGACATAAAAAAGTAACTGAAACGATTTGTCAATACTCACGCTTCAAATTTATTCAATTTTGTAAGCATGAAAGACAAAATATTTTTCTATAACACAGAAAGAAAGCTGCGTAGTTCATCAGTTGAACACATACCACGCTACCATACCTGAAATTTAACTATAGTTGCCTCACATTTAACACTATCTTCCGAGTCAACCTCAGTAAAAATTTCGCCCCACAAAGGAGCAACACTTCCGAGTCCCAGTTGGCATAGCCTACCTACTCCGAGCAAAAAAGTAGTGTATCTTAACAAAATGAAAAATCAAAGCGACAAATTAAGAATCTGAAACATAGTCGCTCCTGCAAGAGGTCGACTGTACCCTCACGGCAGACAATGACACTAAGACAAGGCCTAACACATCAACTCCCATTAGACTCCGCCAACAAGAATTGCTAATTTCATGGTAACGGAAAATACTACAAAGATGTTTGTACTAAATACACTGACGAGGACTGACACTACAAGCACACTCCAGTCTGAGTTAACCTCAAGAATCTGAAAATAGATGCAAAAAGTTGGCAAGGTTAATTTGTGCCCGAGTTCAATCCGCAACACAATTAAGAGAAGGCAATTTAATACCCGTATATTACATACAAGTCTGTGCCCACATAGGAAGTCTTCTCACTAACTTGTAAAATAGTCAACCAAACCTTCAGGAAGGTCTTGTAAAAACTCAAATTTGTAATGTAAGTTTGCTTTGGCTTGAATTTATATCAATACATGCGAGTCTAAAGCAAGATACCTCAATACATTTCTAATAAATCTCAGAATTTTTCAATTACAGAAAACAAGAATTTTGTTTGAATGATGCAAGTTAACGGTGAGTAAAATTGCTGAATATTCGTTTCCTGGAAGAAAGACGTTAATTTTAGTTGCTTAGCTTCACAGAATGAATACAATTTTCTGGTTCCTTTGCGGTTAGAAAATTGCTGAATTTTCTGAACTCACATTTATAAAGCACGAAAGGAAGAAAAGACAAGAGAACCCCAGATATCGAGACACATCGTAAGAAGCACGCAACTTGCATTGAAGTTTCCAGGAACGCTGGAGGAGCCACAACTACGCACGCCACATGTTAAGCACAACATACAGGACTGGAGGAGCCACAACTACGCACGCCACATGTTAAGCACAACACACAGGACTGGAGGAGCCACAACTACGCACGCCACATGTTAAGCACAACATACAGGACACGTGCAACATCGCGTACAAGAACTACAACGAAGGAGTAGCAGGAAAGGGCGAAAAGAATAAATCCCAACTCAATTGCTAAATAAATAATATGTTTTACAGATTTTGAAAACTAAACCCATTTTCAAGTTTTCACTAGTTGAATGAAAAATGATGCTCACAATGAAAATACAGAATATAAATAGCATATACGGCGAAGATAAAGTTAAAGGCCGCTCAGTAATTTAAATGCTCGTATAACCACGAGACGAGGAAGAAAGTATGCGGACTAATTGGACTGTTTAATGGAGCGAATATTTTTAGTCGTTTACAGACAAGCCTTCCAACCAACATGTACTCATTACTAAACAGGTCAACAACTGCATTACAGAATTGAAACACACTCACTGTTTGTCCTAATCACACTCGCAGAGCTCCAGCTAGCGCACTTGAACATGTGCCCGAGCAACATCATTGACGTATTTCATAATCTGAGGTTCTACTCATATTTATGCCTTGTAATAGCATTAATCTATTACCTACTCATGCACACTATAATTACACAATACCAAGCCTTCAATAAGAGGTGGAAATTGAAATAAAGTTAGGCTTTGTTACCTTAATTTTCAACAGTGCCATGAAATAGAAAAACACATGGTGAGGTTTGAAGGGATCAACGTTCTTAGGAACATCAGACCGGTTTAATAGGAGCTTTTTAGCGATGTATTTTTATGAAGGACAAGACCAAGTCTTGCGGAACACCTGCAGCCAGTACTGGCAGTGGGCGTCAAGGGCGTTCCTCACACAGCGGTACTCAGATACTTTTATTTACCTGAGGAATCCTATTTTTTATATCCTCTCTAAGTACTCAAAAGAAGACTTGTGCACCACCTTACTCGCCAAATATTTTCTACCACGATTATTTGCATTTGTCGAGCCATAAGTCTTGTTCAATTTTCAACACAACTGGTGATTACCTCTTCATTAAGCTCACATATTCTACCCACAGTAGTATGTATCTTAATTGTAAAATGAAATATTTTATCAGACTTTTAACTCCTAATACAAAACTGAATATAAGTACAAGCAGGCTTCTAAAATAAAACTTTACGTAAAATAAAAAATTTACAATAAAATAAGATATACTCTTTATAGTATATGCTTTATAACACTATTACAGATCGGTAAAAAAAATGGCAAAACTTCCTTAACTTTTGTTATATTCGAGAACACAATCTACCGCTGCCTAAAATATACTGAAATGCAAATGTCCAATTCATGGGTTAATTTCTTTGATTCACAGCGCAATAAATTATTTAGAGCTTAAAGTCAGCCCCCATTTTAAGGTAAATGACGCGTTCGTCTCTCACACGTATGACATAGCATTCTTTCATTATTGTCTCACGTGTATGATACGAGGTACAGGTATATGATATGCAGCATTTCTTCATTGTCTCGTGTGTATGATATGCAGCATTCCTTCATTATTGTCTCGTGTGCATATGGAGCATTCCTTCATTCTACGCCTCATGATTTACTAAAGCATGAAGCGTACATGAAATCGGAAGTGTTAAATAACATATTTTTACGACTAAAAACATTTGAATAATTGAACATTTTTTTAACACTCTATGGAAGGATTTGAAATTAGATACTCAAGCTAAATGAAACAGAAAGCTAATATTCATCCAAAAATGAGATGAGAAAAGGATGAAAAGGCAAATGCGTTTTCCTTATGGTGTCGTCAAGAAATTATTCATTCAATTTTCATTTCAGTTTCCTATTACCTCATGTTGAAGTAAGAAGACAGCACTTACAATTAAAATAGAATTCATCTTGATTAGCAGACTTATAAATACTTGCAGAAAATAATTGCAACTCTGTAGTGGAATATAAACAGCACTCGTTTCTTTACGAACGATTTTGCAACACTCCAATTCGTTATCTTATTGCATTTTAAAACCTTTATACTAGCGTAATCCTGATTTGTATTTCACACTCAGCAAAACGTGGTACGCACTCCACATACTGGACTCGGACACTGGACAGATATAATTTAGTAGGCCCAGAAAGAAATGAACTCTTGCTAGGAGGTGACTCTGGCGGCACATATGCATTTGTATGCAAGGTGTACGGTTTAAAGAAGAGCAGCGGCTGCAGAGTCACGCGGCTACCTGCTCATCAGTGCAGGCTGTGCACGTGACACTCAGACCAGCATAACATCAACTACTGTGAATGTGAGCTTCTCAGCAACTTGTTAATATCGGCTAGTGTTGAGGTCAACTTGACACCTTTACCCGATGAAGACGTACATTGTTATCTGCGAGTAACATATAGTTGGTGATACTAGTCAATGATGCCATTCATCAATAGTAATAACGCTAACAAAACTCTAGTAACAAAAATAACGCACATCTCTAACACGTATGAAAGATACAAACTTGCCGTGTTAGAAAGCAAAGATAGCTTGTTCACATAGGTGATGACAAATCATTCGTACTTGGATGAAGCGGAAGCCGATTAATGAAGTTCAGAGAGCGGAAATGACATAAGGCGCCAGAGTCAATACGTAGAGGTTCCTGGACACAGCGAGTGGCGACAGGTTGGACCAAGCAACCTTGACTCAAGGCAGAAATGTCAGAACGCCTCATCCTCGTGCTGCCACCTTCTGGTCAGCCTCCAGCGCTGCATCGTCACTACAGGGCACGGCTAAACTCGCATGTTGATGAGAACGTGAGAAACGGTGCCGAACACTGAACAATGACGCTAACTTTGACTAACGAGATATCAATTCGAAAAAAAAGGTCGTAAATCCAATTTACTGTAAAAAATTATTCAGTCATAAAAAAGGAAAAGTAATCTAATATTTTTATTGTTCAGAAGCAGTGAGAGTTACCTCACAAGAACCATGAAGTAAGATTCATGCATGCCATCACCACTACACAACAAGCGCTAAATTTAAAAAATATTATGGCTCTCAGCAAAAAGTGTTCGGAAACAAGAAAAGATTTGCCATTTCCAAGCGCCATTCACGACATTAGTACGAGCGTGACTGACCGAAGCAACGTAGACACATCATTGGCACTCTTCTGTGAAGTCAACTTTGTAATTTCGTAAATGATGGAAGGAAATGTATTTTAATTTTGAAAAAAATGTCAACTTTCCATTGAAGCGGACAGCCACAACTTAGACGCACAACGACTACAAATGCACACTCTGCGACTGCAAATGCATAATTGAACAGCTGTAGTGCTGAGCAGCTCACGTGCCGTTAAGAAAACTAAAACCAAAATTTGAAGGTTTCGTGCGTCGGTTGCAGACAGCTGAGCTAACACGGAGACAAGGTCACGTTACAAACGACCACGGAGAGGTTCTTCAAAGTCAACAAATGCTGTGTACAGACCTCCAGCATACGTTGATGAGTTAGCCCTAATTAGTGCGTCGAAAATACCTCAAGGAATTTAGGATTTCGAGTAGTAATTACCTTCTACCAAAAACATGAATTTTTCAAACGAAACAAACTGAAATAATCTACTCTTCAGTGTTAATAGAACGCCAGTAAGGGTTGAAACACCATCTCAAAATAATTAAGATGATATCCGTCATACTCGATGGGAGTTAAATTAAAGTATAAGCACCAAGTTAATTGTACGGGTTAGCACAGCCCACTAAAGCATGCAAAAGAGGTAGCATAGGTACTTCGAAAAAATATAAGAGCGAAAGGAAAAAGACAAACAGAAAAGTAAACACAAATGTGCCAGTTCGATTGAGTAGGCCGATTGCGACGATAAAAAATGGGAAAGGAGAAAAGCAGGTCTACATGACTCATACAAAACACACAGCAACAGACTTCAGCAACAAGCGTTGCTGACTTGGCAATGGGTGCCTAGTCTCGAAGTAGGCAGAGCAACGAGGACAAGCGCCATCAGCAACAGCAACTCTTCTTCTTTCCCATCCTTCCAGGAGCGCTGAGTAGTGCGGACACAGTGAAGGACAGACAGTTCCCTTCAGTGACTCACTCTCTCTCTCTCTCTCGCTGAAGATAAGGAGCTCCATACGTAATGAAAAGGCAAGAAAATCATGGATATTGATCAACGGACTTCATGAAGTTCTCAACTGAGTAATTTTGTACATAAAAACTGACAAATTATATCATGCACACGCGAGTAGCGACAATAATAAAACAATAGCAGCATAAACGATGATAGGAACTGGAATACTTTCATCTGCTATAATCACCAGCGCAAATATTACAACTACAGTAGTACCTAGGATCAGCAGTAGCACTACCATAACACTAAGAGAGCCAACTTGAGAAACACAAAGCACAGTAAGCAGGCGCTTCAGTAGACACGCGGCACAGCAAGCAGGCGCTTCAGTAGACACGCGGCACAGCAAGCAGGCGCTTCAGTAGACACGCGGCACAGCAAGCAGGCGCTTCAGTAGACACGCGGCACAGCAAGCAGGCGCTTCAGTAGACACGCGGCATGGATGCCATCATGAAGTCAATATGCTTGACGCATGCGCCATTCACGCGCATACGTGCATTCAACAAGTTCCAAACGCCCACAAAATAAACTCATCGCATTAAGAGGAGCCTCCATAAAACAAACAAATTTCACGCCAGTGAAGACCATCAAAAGCCTGAACAGTTTAACTAAGCACTGAGAATCTTTTGGCCAGATGGTCCGTATTAATTAGAGGAAACTCAAAGCTGGCATGAGTCTTCAAAATCTGAAGCTGGCGTATGATTCAGTGTTTGTGTAAGTCGAAAAAAGTCTCGTATTCGCATGCGCGCTTCTAACTGTTACATTAAATAGGAGCCTCACCTCTTTAATAGGTAGACACAACAGATACAAAACATAAACAGAAGTGTTAATTGCACTCAACATATGACGTATACAGATAGCATTCACACTATTCTGAAGTCACGATAGTGTTCTGAACTATAAAAGATAGCAGTACGTGTATGACATCTTCTACAGAATTAAGTACATGAATAAAGGTTGAAATTTTTGTTTTTTGAGTTATTTTCACAGAAACGTTTCCCGGAAAAGATATAATTAATGAACACAATGGCTTGAATCATACAGAATATACCAGTACCTCTCAAATTCGTACACTATTTGAAAAAAACATCGGTAATAAAAAGTTTATAAGGTGGACGTTGAAAGTAATCTAGTTTTCTGTACATTGGCAACTAATACGCTTTGTGTTCCACGAGACGCTGAACTACAACGAATAAGAATGAAGAACACATTTCCAACTCTTTTGAGGGCGAAGAGACTGAAATACATAAATCAGTATGAAGTGCTACCTAAGGTCGTAACGCAAGAAAGGCGGAAAACGTGCGTATTTTCGAGAAGCGCTCCATCTGAAAATTTTCATCCTTTATACTCAGGACAATAAATGGAACAGGTGTTTACTGTCGATGATTCTTAGCAGTCTGTATTTTAGTTGTGAAATAGAAATAAAGTCAAATTGAGCGAGACTTGTGAATTCGTATAGAGCCAGTTAATGCTGAGTTGATAAATTTGACACCCTGCAATGGAGCTGAAATGCCTCAAAGAAGACAATAGAGTCTCAAGAATTAGGAGTTTGCCTAAAGTGAAGAGTTGCGGGCAACCGCAGCGGGTCATGCAGCTGAAGCAGGAGGGGCGTCGCCGCGCTCCGACTCCCAAATACGCCAGTCACAACTGAAGCTCGCTCATGTTTAGCAGTACTGCTCAGATAAACATGCGGGGCCGCGTTCTCTTACTTCTCTGAGATGGTCAGACCCAAGGAAGTACACGCATTCATTACACGCCCACACCTCTAATTCTCACGAACGTCAGAGCAAAGTTGATCACTGTCACCAACACATAACTCTGAGAAAGAAATCATTTCGCAGCATTCAGCGTCATAAAGAAGGCACAATCTCGTTCACGGTACTTCAACCCTTAATGTTGTTCCTCAGGCCTCTTCACTCCTGAAGAGCATGGCAGTCTCCAGAACAACTACCCAGAATATCATTCATCAAACAGTATTGCTATGACATTAAACTACAAATAATTCCTCAAACCGAGATGAACGCCATGTAAATAAATGATGAAATTCGAACACACGTGTAAGATCAATTTTCATCACAAGACAAGCTCGATCATAAGTTAAATTTGTATCAAACCATGTAGCTGTGATTTTAAACTTGTAAAAGCAGCGTATGCCTCCTTGGTTACACATTACTCTCAGATTCAAGTAAACACTCCTACAATTAGTCAGTATAGGGCCAGAACTACACACGTTCACAAAATCTGCTCTATAAATGAATATGAAAAAATCAATATTGCAATACCAGGATAGCAATTGAAACTTCACTGTTCTTTTCCATATTTCCTACATAATTCAATCGCAAACATTGATAAAAACCTCCCCATATGAAAGGAAACAACATTACAGCTCGCAAATGCAGGCTTGTATAGGACACTTGTGTGCAAAGTGACGGCCTGCACAGCACCTTCCCATGCAGTGGTCCGAGGAGCGTGTCAAGGACCACAGACCACCAAAACTGCCTTGAGTTCACACACCTCTGTCATCATGTGAAATGCACGTCCACCATCTCCGAGAAATATCCGGTCCGGTAATCCTAACCCGCATTATTACACTGGGACCCCAATATCCAAAGATAAAGTTATCTTCATACATGGAAAGCAAAATAAAGACCAGCTACGAAGAACCAACTAGCCTTCTCTTAAACTCCAGCACAATAAGTTATGGAAACAAAGAATTGGCAGAAGTAACCTAAGATGCCTAATTAATGAGCGTTCAATGTACAACCTGATGATTAACATCAGCCACAAAAATACTGAATAAACCTAGCAGGGCGCTGAGTCGGCCGAACTTTCTAATTCTTTGATCAGAAAAAATACCACAGAAGTAAATTAGGAGTTAAATGTCGCACGGCGGCTTAGCAGCGCCAGTGCAGTGATCACTAATATCAAGTGACGGTCTCATCTTACATTGCATGATCGCCTTCACTTGATGGTCCTACAGCGGGAAATTTCACCGTATGACAATATTCAGGTATTTCTTCCAAAACAAAATTGCATAAATGTAGCACAGAATTGAGTCGTGAACTTTCTTCAACAACGAAGCAAAATTTAATTTACGTTCAAATAAGTAAAACTGTTGGAAATTTCCCCAGAGGCCCATACATCAATGATGACGTAATTGACTTCTCTCTTCAAATGGTTCAGCTTTCCAGTGTCGCTAAACACGCATTTTGTGAAACAACTTGAGTATGACATTTAGTTCAGGCTCACTAAATATATTTCTCAAGTTTCTGAGGAAAATCTAACTAATAAAAAATGAACTTCGTTTTCGAGATGAATTCATATAAATAATTACGTAATTAAAAGAAAATGTATCAGCTTACATTAAGTTCAATAATGCAGAAGAGGAATGTCTCACATGGATGATGCCAAGAGTTGCCGACCAATTAATAAAATGCATTAAATACGGATCAAAGTCTCACATTGTATTGACCTGGAAGATACACCACAAGGGATAAAATATCCGTTGCCAGAACCAAGCGAACAGAGGACAAAAATCTTTTACAAACCCGGAAAAGGTTTCTCTCGAGTTAGGCGACTCGTGACGACGACACGACATAGGCATTGTCGAAAAATGCACTTGCAGTGAGCGAGGATGTGGGAAAAATCTAGCGTCCAGAGGTGCGATGCGACATAAGGAAATGTCACACGGTCAATTAACCTCGGCGCAGAGGCGTGATGTGACAAACAAGCGAACCTTTCCTAAGGAAGACGAGTGCAACAACCCACAGATAACAATTAAATTACGGTAAACATCCGCTCTCAAAAAACACTACGTCGGTTCGAGCCAAGAAAAATCTTACGAGTTAAGTCGCGTACAAATTTCAAGGAGCGTTAAAAATACTCTGATTTTCTAATTTTACAAAGGTTGAGTGGCCTTTCAAAATCAGGGGATAATTTAACCATCAGTACGTTCACACCCAAACCATAACCTATATAAATGACCAGACTCATATTTAACTTAGAAAAATGTAACTATCACCCTGATGCATGTAACTGTTTAACAACAGCTCTAGTGTTGCTCAAATGATACAGTATGTTCCACGCACATTTATTCCCTTGTATTTGTATAGCATGGCCAGGCCTCAATTCATGAAGTATTTGCAATCATTGACAAGCCATTGTTTTAGAGTAAATCAAAACTTCAGTTTTGTGGAAAACGAACAGAGACAAATATTAGCTACCTAGCCAAAAATAAAAGTAAGTGTTACGCAATTCAATGAAAGTAGTAATAGTAATAATATAAATATGATATATAAATGAAAGAAGTAACAATTTTAAATGTAAACATACGTAGACATAAGAATTTTAACGAGTGTCAATCATCTTCCTGGTGACCTAGTAGAGAAAGAAGCCAGTTAGCAGACCCAGTGGTCGACACAAGTTCGATTCCTTTATGCCAATTTAGCGCAATTACCACAAGAACCTCGTCATGTGAGTACATCTTGCGCTCCCACGTAATGACGACGCAATTAAAAATACGAATATTGAAACACTATTTGGACGATAATATATTTCTCTCTTGAAATAGCTAGCCTCCTGATTGAGGACAGTGATTTCAGAGCGTATAAAAATCAAATACCAATTTAAGAACTTGTTTTACTACAACAATAAACTTTATGCAGTGACTAATAACGTTGAAAACTATCAACAAGTAAATTCTGTCGATTTAACAACTAGGGTCGCAGGCAATAAATCATACAAGAATTTTGTGAACTACACACAGTTTCAACTCTAAGTCGCATGAACTTTAGAAAAAGAAGTGACGAATGAAGAAAATCAAAACAAACAGTTTATCGAACAAATGTACGGCCCACAACAATTACTTTCACATAATTCCGACTCCAGTTCTTCATTTTTTCCGTTAGTAAGAACTAAAGCGTCTGAAAGAAGAGGTATAGAGACATGTGCACCAGGAAGAAAGCGCAAGGAGCAAGCACAATACGGCAAGGTAACTTGAGGGCAGCTTCCTACACAGGGCATATCGTCGCACGCTGATCTAAAAGCGCCACGTGTGGAAAGATCTGAAGGATGAAGATCCGCATCGTACTAGAATCAGAAGCTTATTATATATAGGATTTGACCACTGCATTCCCGTGAAGTGTGTTGTAACAGTTGGTACAGACGGCTTCTCAATGGCGCAAAGAAAAATAAAGAATGAAGTACATGAGATGTGGATGACACTCTTGGAAAAGATTCGTCATCCGAAAAGTCGAGTGATCAACGAGAGAAAAAAGGGAAGAAGGAAAAGAGAAAATATTTTGCTGCATAAAATTAGCTGCACAGCCTCCTGTAAGAAGTAAGTTGCGCGGTGGGTAGAAAAGGCTACACTGAAAAAAATTAACACGTTTGTTGCGATTGCCTAGCCGGTGTAAATCTTTACTTTGTACACATAATTACTAAAAGACTTGGAAAAAATTACAGAACCTAACCTAAGTGACCCACCGGTGGGTCGCATCGCAACAAACGTGTTAATTACCTAATACACAGAACGGAGAGCTGGCAGCAGCGGAATACCCTCAGTGTGTAATTCAGAAGTGGTACACGTCTTCCTAGGGGCATCAGGTCTTTACGATATACTGGAGAACACTGGCCTTCAACGCACTCCTTTGGAGGCCTTAGACAAGACAGCATCGTACTTCAAGTCAGTAGTCCCAGAGTGAACTCCTACTTAGTAAGAAAATATATATTTTCATACAAGTAGTGTTTCCAATAAATATAATAGTAAAAGCGAGGTATAAAATGAAACATCACCTATATTAGGTGGTCACATTGAAGCATCCCACACACTGGAGCCATGCTAGCCCTAGACACAATCATAGCACCAGTGCACACTGAGTAATTTGCGGCCGAAACTTTACGTGTTAACAGTTTCGATTTCAAAACGGTCCTATGAAGGAATGGAAAGAAATCTGGATGCTTTTTGCTATTTGAAACTAAATAATTCCAAGTGAAGCAAAAAGGTGTTCGAAAAGACATATCCTGTTACAATGCTCAACAATTTCTAGTTACTACACAGCAGTAAACTGACAACGTGTTTACAGCGACACACCTTCACAATTACAGCTCTACAGTGGTCTGTTCAATTAAATAATATGAGCTTTTCCTGGACACAAAACTAGCGCTGTTTTTACTAGTGTATTTGTGTTGGTGCACTAGTGCTGCTGGTGGAGCACTAGTCCTGCTGGTGGTGGTGCACTAGTGCTGCTGGTGGTGGTGCACTAGTGCTGCTGGTGGTGGTGCACTAGTGCTGCTGGTGGTGGTGCACTAGTGCTGCTGGTGGTGGTGGTGCACTAGTGCTGCTGGTGGTGGTGGTGCACTAGTGCTGCTGGTGGTGCACTAGTGCTGCTGGTGGTGCACCAACACACTGCTGCACACCACCACATCAGCAGCACACAACAGAGTGTGAGGTCCAACACGTGAACAGTGACACAAAATCAATGCGACGAACAGAGCCTCGTCGCTGTGAGCCCTGCAGTTCACTGTAGGAGACAAGTCCCAACACAACACAACAGTTCCCCTACTCGCTGCTGCTGATCATAGTAAATTCTTGATGACGGAATGAATGTTGTCTAGCTTCTATATAGAACGGCAATGTTCCCGCTAGTTAAAGAATGAATATGGAAAATACAATGATTAAAAATTCGACGGGCCAATTCAAATTTCATTTCAAGTTAGCCCTCGTGACACACGTACATATCAGATAAACCGACGTGGGCACTTTTTTAACACAAAATTTCAATTCCCATGATTAATGAATTACAAAAAATAAAATCAACTCACAGAATTATAGAAAATTCGGATAGTGCGCACCACAGCATGGTTAAATTTCCGCGTAGATAGAAAAAGGGCAGATATACATACTCGATAGAAGATGGGCATATTCATTCTTGAAAAATTATCATTTTAAGTTCTAGCTTTGATTAAGTAACTAAGTATTGAAACCCACAAACTTTCATTTAATGTGCTATCCCTCTGGCTTTCACTATTCCTCGATATTTTTCAACAAATTCTTGGATGGCTACACGAAGATCTTCCGAATTTTGTTCCAGCCGTTATTCAATTTTGTGTTTAGAACATAAAAATGTTACGGTTAAACTTACATTAGGTTGCACTGGTAAGACATGATCACAATGAATTACTCAGAGCGTTGAGATCTGGCAAGGAAGGAAGCCATTCATGAAGGCTGGATACCAGCCTCTACATCCCTGTAGTATGGATACCAGCCTCTACATCCCTGTAGTATGGATACCAGCCTCTACATCCCTGTAATATGGATACCAGCCTTGACATCCCTGTAGTATAACACAAGCAGTGTAACTCATCACTCAATCCTGTTTAAAAATCTCAATATTATTTTCATAAGTCAGAAGGCATAACAGAATCAAGAGCTCTTCCCAAACCGCCCTACACACACACACAGTTAACTGATCAAGACTCTGAAGCATATTTCAGAATTCTGTAATTTTTTCAAACGTTGAAGATATTTACTCAAATTTTGATTACAGTGAACTAGCTTAAGAGAACACTTTCGCATCTGTGAGAACGATATCTTGCGTTTTTCCTGTTCAGTAATAGCCTATTCTTGGTCAGCCTCTTCATAATTGTAGATGCAGTAAGCAGTCATCTCTCCCAGACCTCGTAAGCGACACTAAAACACATCGTACGTGTGTTTTTCGCCAAGGTTCCGGCCTTGTTGCCTTTTTTTCTCGTTAGCGTTATTGGGTTGTCAGTATTTTAGCCTTCACGGTTTCAACGAGTTCCAGCCGTGTAAAGGAGACGAAGGCTTTCTGGTCGAGGTCAGCCTTGGGTCAAGGAAGTCTCATTGTGTCCATTAATTGTCCTGTTCATCAGCATTTTTATGATCTCACGTTCCTCACCTGCTTTAAAATCAAGTAAAGTCGCTTTTCCCTTGTTGCTTAAAGAATTTCTTTTCTTTTCTAGAAACATTGTAAGAAGTTTAACTATAAACTATAATCAGACACACAGTTAGGACTGCCTATATTATTGACTTTTATTGCATAAATTTGCTTACATCAAATTTAGTATTAAATTTGATTGAGAGTTATGTAACAAGCTTACACCACCCATGTACGTGCACATTTATAGTCCGGTAAAAATATGACTATGCTGACGACAATGTGATCAAAAATAACTGTAATAGAAAATAATGTTCCTCGTAGATCAGAAATGCAGTCATCACACGAGGGAAGGTTATTTCTTCCATCACTCGAGGCTTTCGAGTTGACAGATTTTAGAGTCGAGTTCAAAATCACACGAAGTTTTAGGCCTGAATGAGGCGAACATCTTTTGCAGAAAAACTTGAGCGCAGCAAAGCAGTTAAAATCAGCACTTACAGCACACACGCTAGTTTGATTAATAGACCACCCAGTTGATAAATACATACTCTGAGCACTATAAGTTTAGTGAGAAAAGGAAAAAATATAAGGTACAGAGAGACAAAGACACACAAAATTGAGGAAGATTGAAGTGTGCAGTAGTGGCAGTGTAGTATACTACAGTGCAGGGACAGTGTAGTGTACTACAGTGCAGGGGCAGTGTAGTGTACTACAGTGCAGGGGCAGTGTAGTGTACTACAGTGCAGGGGCAGTGTAGTGTACTACAGTGCAGGGGCAGTGTAGTGTACTACAGTGCAGGGGCAGTGTAGTGTACTACAGTGCAGGGGCAATGTAGTGTACTACAGTGCAGGGGCTGTGTGGCTCTGTGCCAAGTGCAGTAAACGCGCTAACAGCTGCTCTAGTTTCCGCTACTCCACTAAATTGCAACACGATACATAAAAAACGTGTCCATAAAGCACGTCGATATTAACTGAATCTTATTCGCAAATGACACTATTTTCTAAATAGCAGCTGCATTAAAGTGCAGAGAGAAGTTCACAAGTTGCAACGCAACGTTTTAATACAACAACACATATCAAGTGGAACTAAGGCTATTACTAAATTGAACAGTACTATATGATGTACCTAAAGTGCATTATGGAATTTGTTTACACATCATCCTTCGATCAAATAAAGCAACAAATTCTATGTACGAGTAAGAGCTCGTTCAGCTCGTTTCTCTCAGTGTATTTCTGAAGAGAGCTCGACAAAATCTTACAAAAGGTTGAGTGTCTGGCCAGATACAAGTTTTCTAAAAGCACGAGCACAGAGAAAAGTATTGTGAGTTATAACACAACTCATGATGCATGTCGAGACAATTCGAGGCGTCACAATATAAACCAATAATAAGTTTCATTGTTCAATTTCAGACCTTGTTTTAAGGCACAGGTAAAATTCTTCAATCAAAATAGAGCAAAGTTATGCGTCATGCGCTATAGTATGATACACATTATTTAACTGTTTTTATTCACATGCATGGTAGTCATGCACGAAATATCGTATTTGAGCTGTAAACAGTAAAATATATCAGAAGTGTTAGCACACTTACTTATTCAACCTAAATATGATCAATGTTTGTTTCTCACTTTTTTCAACGCTTCTGATAGATTCTATTCTTCAAAAATTCATTTTTGTATCAACAAACTGCCCAAATGTTTTATTGCCTGTTTTCTATTTATATGATGCTTCACTGCGCATAAAAAGCCAAATTGCTTAAATTGGTGGCAATGCGCAGGAAAGATATCATTAAACTGGAGACCGTTAAAATATCTCGTAAATCACATTTTGTAGCTTTTAGGTCGTGAAAGTGTGAAGACGGACATCATCGTGGTGCAGAATAGGGCCACTTCTACTAGTATTCACTAGCCTGGGTTGCTTCTTTTGAAACTGTCATAAAATCAATAAACTTCCTGGCAACACGATGTTGTTGTTGTACCTTGTTGCGAAAAAGAATACAAAGGCTGAAAGAACTAACTAGACATGCGGCATTTCATGAGTAACAACGTAAGCAATGTTCATTTAGTCGTATGGTTCGCTGTAAATGAGCCACATTTTTATTTGTTATTGACTGCACTTAATTTATTGCCGTACATGATGGCTGAGCGGCACGTATAAACCAGGGCACTGCAAAGTAATAAGTGAACTTGCCCTAGCGTACAGTAGTGTCAGTACAGCGCACAGTAGTGTCAGTACAAAGCACAGTAGTGTCAGTACAGAGCACAGTAGTGTCAGTACAGAGCACAGTAGTGTCAGTACAGCGTACAGTAGTGTCAGTACAGCGCACAGTAGTGTCAGTACAGAGCACAGTAGTGCCAGTACAGCGCACAGTAGTGCCAGTACAGCGCACAGTAGTGTCAGTACAGAGCACAGTAGTGTCAGTACAGCGTACAGTAGTACCAGTACAGAGCACAGTAGTACCAGTACAGAGCACAGTAGTGCCAGTACAGAGCACAGTACTGCCAGTACAGCGCACAGTACTGTCAGTACAGCGCACAGCAGCGCTACAGCGACCAGAACTTAAAGGTACACAGGGCGCGTGCTGTCAACACGTTTTATGTGCAGCAACTGTGGCCAGCGTAGTTGATCGACACAAAACACAACCGCCATTTTTGACATTCGTGTCGTAATATTAAGAAACTTTTCATTATTACCTCAAATGAGTCACGATAATCTACTAAATCTATGTCTGTAGTTATAAAAAGAAACGTTTCATAAATATTCAAGAAGTTCACAGCTCGCAAGAAATTAAATTTGCTCTCATTACGAAATTTTTCTATGAAAGTTAGTGAGGTGTAGGGGAAAGTTTAGTCGGTCCGTAAAAAACAACGACGTCCAAGTAATTGAAGTCAAGAATAAGGAATATTTCGAGGGATAAAGTTTACCATGTGACTCCAGATTGCAAGTGACAATAGTTTGCAAAAGTTATCCTCAATATAATACTTATTACACAATAGAGTACCTGGCGTACCCAAGCTTATTTCTATATATTTTACGTGAGCGTCAAGGAATTGACACGCAGATAACAGTTGGACAAAGTAAAACAACATCAAGATTCAGTTTTAATTTTTAAGTAACAATTATTTCATTTTTACGAGTTCTTTAATAGAAGTTCGTTAAGAGCTCCTAAAGAATTACTTTGCATGGGTTCATCACTGAGGATTCTTCAATGAGGGTTCATTCATAACTGTCCATTAATGAGGGTTCATTCATAAGGATTCATTCAGGGTTCATTAATGAGGGTTCCTTAACTCTAGAACGGTAACTCGGATAATTTTCTCCCTAGTTACCACGCTTTTGAAATAAAGGGTTACCATTCTAGGGTTAAGGAGAGCCCCTTAATGAGTTTCATTTTTAAGGGTTCATTCATACGAGTTCTTTAATAAGAATTTTGCACGATGTTACAAACAAGGGTGTTAATACTCAATAAAATTCAACAAAAAACAATGTGTACAAGAATATTTTCGTACAAAAATTGATGGATTAGCTTTATACTGGCCCTCTCGTACACGAAATATGCTTCATTGAATATTCTTTCAGGCGATTGACACACCTTTACTTTACTGCATTTCTTTTCCACAACTATGATCCCCTTTCTCCAAAAAGGGGGATATTGCCGGGGTCCCTTAATATATTATTTAAAAACGGCCAAGGGGAATGAAATGCAGCGCACGCACGAAACATCACAAGTGCACGAGAAAGAAACAGGAACAGACGAAGCTCGTGAGCCGGTCGTGACGAGGTGGCACTTACACCTAACAACAGGGTCAGTATCGACTCATTAGAGCGAGAGCTTTCCATCAAGAACGAGGAAACGGACACATAAATGCTGGATCGTTGAGCTAACGAGCCCTCAAATGCGGCGAGCAAACAAGCGAGTTTCGTGTGCACCGAACGATCACGCGCGTGTACCTCAGCAGAAAGTTGATGCGGTTTGCCGTACTTGCGTTGAGGGCCAAAACTCACAGGGAAAAGTAAAAATGGAAACAGTGGAATAGAAAACACCTACGCAATGAAATGAAAACAATGTAAGTTTTCTTCAAAAAGCAAAAGAGATTTATGAAGATAATTATTCGCGATTCTTGAGAGGTTATAATAATCAAGGACCCGAAATCATATTATAAAATCATATTATAAAATATGATTAATATCTTCTTTGTTTTCTGTCTCATAAGAGACAGAAAACAAAGAAGATATTAAATGACAATGTCTTTTAGAACTGCCGACAATCAGCACGCGTATGAAATCTGCTAACTTAAAGACGGAAAATAACGATGGGAAAGCGAGGATATTTGAATAAAGAAAAAAGCTGTATCAGAGAAGAGAGAAGATGCTGTAGAGGAAGCATCATCACCGTGTTGGGTTGCACGAGGAAACAGGGACTAATTTGAAGGTGCGTGTCACATAAGGCGCATGAACTGAAGAGTATCCTAACAGCCAATACTGACGTGAATCACTGACATTTTTCATGATATCAAAATGACAACTGGTATACAATATCGGTCATACATTCCGATGTGTAACATTTTTCAAATTACACGCTGAATGTAGAAATTACATTTTTACATCAATGTTTCAGACGATTATGCAATCAATTTTTTTCTGCATTGAACTTTAACGTCCACTCGAGAAACATAACTAACTGAATTATGAATTTTTTCAATCGAATATGCATCTAATTAAGCAAAAGCGCAACTGGCTAAGAAGCAAAGCGCAATAAAAAATTCTGAGGTGACAGTCAAGTGAAAGTGCAAGTCAGGCAAGCATAAAGGCCTAATACACTTACTCTTGTCGAATAATAGGAAAATATTCAGCGCCCTTCCACGCATGAGAGACTCAGGTTACAAGTTACGAAGAATTAGGACACTAGGGATACACCGGATGTTAGGAGCTCTGCTTCAAGGTAAGTTGAGATTGATACCAATTACTTCCATGAGACAAAGAAAGGAAAGCGTAACTTTTATAACTTAAAATAAGAAATTGACGTCGACTAAAGGCAAGCACACGGAAACGAAGGTCTCCGGGTTAAAGGTAAATACTAAAAAATTCAACTAAGTAATCTAGAAACTTTGAATACGATAAAAGGAATTCTCTGGGAAAATATAATGATTGACTAGTGCAAATGAACGGTAAAACAATGATAGAACAAAAGCATCAACACAAGACCAACTTTGAAGGAATACCTCCTCTCTGAAAGCGAAAAAAAAATAACTTGTTCATTTTCAATAACGTTGACACATGAAATATGCAACATTAGAATTTCAAATGCCACATTATTTAAATCCTGGAGTGGTAGAAATACATTAGTTAATAATACCACAAACAATGTTCATGTTTCACAAAGCGAATAAATGTAAAATGTTTTCAGGCAGGAATGAAGTTAACGTGAGAGATGCCCAGACAAGCCTAGTATGCATACAATAGAAAAGCTGAGTAAAACAAGTTCAACTAATTTCTCTTAAATAATAAGCTTAGCGAGTTTGTAGGTTAGACATTACCGTCACATAGGCATTACTTCTCTCCGAGTTGTAATCTACGAACCAAAAGCCTCCATTAACATGCAAGAAATTTATTTCAATTTTTCTTTAAAATTTATGAATCCTAATTATTTTAAATAGAATATCAACGAAAGTTCCCAAGTGATGTACATTTTTCAAGTTTCGTACACGTGCCAGGCAAAGCTGTCACTCAACGAATATGCGAATTCCGTACGTCGCATACGTTAGAACTTCACTTAAGAGTACGAGGTGATCATGATAGACGGATGGCATCAGATGTTTAGCTGTGCGATGTCTTCGCTGGCAAACGCATAAAAAATGTAATAGAAAAAGAAAAGAAAGAAACAATTATAAGACCTTATAATGAGCGAAGAGCGAAAGCGTTTTCAAAACTAAAACTCAAGGAAGACACCAACTACATATAAGTAGGAGTGCATTAAAATCATATCTTGTCCTCACAGTCACGGTGACCAGATGGAATCAATAAGCAGGTCTCGTAGTCAGGGACACGAAGTAGGAAAAAACTTGCAACACTTCGAGAAAACGAGAACGGAAAATGATTTCATAGCTAGATACAATTAATAAAAAACAAAGCATTTTTAAAATGCTATGCATCAAAAGAGAGCAAGATCTAAACAGGTCCATATCTTGATAAACAGGAGAGGAAGTGGTGATAAATTTCATGATGGTGTTCAAATGAGATGGCAACACAGAGAACGAAGACATGAGTAAATGTAGGAAAATCGAAAAAAACTCGTACCGTAACAAAGAGGAAGTGCAACAGATCCACAAGATTCAGGAATAAATCGATAAGAAAGGACCACAAGCGGAACAGAGCTACAGCGCACACGTGTTGCAAACGAGGTGGTCAGCTATGACAACTGCAACTTGGAGGCAGAGGACCAGACTACTCAGGCTCAGCAGTTGTGGTTTAGATCTCAACTGCAGCTTTGCGAGACTGATGTCTATGAGGGAGCTCAGTTTCTGTGATACTCATTAGATCACAACTTATATTGACCAATACATTATGACATTAGTGTTTACACGAGTCTGTATAGTAGATACTTGGTCATCCAACTACCAACTACATCTGAGTAAAGCAATTAACAAAAACTTTTCTGATAAGATGGACAACCAAAACTATAGTAAATATCTTACATTGAGTACTCGTACTTTGAGTTCAAATTATACATAATAGTGGATGTATCAAAGGCCGCATCTGGCACCAGCTATGCACTTATACAACGAATCACCTTATGCAGGGTACAACCATCTATGCAGCAGCTGAGGTAATACAACAGAGTGCAGATCATGTTGGCAACAAATGGAGAGTACAGTACATATTTATGGCGCTTGATGCTCAATCACTAAATATTATTATGCGGCCCATATGCTACTCTAAGACAGAAAAAAAGAGGAGCAAGATAAGAAACGCCTAATTGACATGTTTCTACATACGTTGCAGATTCTGAGGTGGGCGGCTAGGGACTTGTCAGAGAAGCATCAAATGCACTATTAGTTGGAGGACTATGGGGGTGTCTCTGCACACCGCTGATAAAGAGCAAGTCCTCGAGTTCAATAATAAAACCCAAAAAAGGATCCCCGAAGAGGATTTCCTTCAGAGAGTCTTACATAAAAACTTGTTGCACGAACGTGACCAATTTTCAGAAAAGTTTCATACTCTTACAAGCTCAAAGCGCATTAAATTCTCCAAATATGCATGTAAAATTATTATAGGTTTACGAATCAAACTAGGAAGCAATTTAAATTGCAACACAGAACAAAATAAAGTTTGCACTCACACGATGGAGTTTTGGTAATCGTCTAACAGGTTAATTTGAACTCGACAGAAAATAATTGATGAGAGCTGAGCTCGACTCACGTTACAAACTGGGAAAAACTTCACCCCGTATCTTCAATAAATAATAATGAGAACTGATACTATAGTTCCTATAGGTATAGAAGAGAATCAGCGAAATTTTAAGAAGAGTGTGGTTACTTCACTTCGGGAGTCTTCCTCTTGATAAAGAATGTTTGATGTTTAGTTCTATCTACAGCGCCACCAGGAAGACGCTCGCGTTTTACCCTCGACAAAAATAAAAATTGAAAACAAGACGAAAGCTTTACTTAAACTGTTTATTCTATCGATTTAATTTCTAAAATAGCGATTCAAATCCATAGATAAAATCTTAAGTCAATTTTTTCATTATATAAATTTTCAACATTTAGTACAGTAGATACTTATCCAGTTCTTTCCTACTTTAGCTCACTGCTGTAGCCCGCTGCTCCACTCAAGAAAATTAGACGCACAAGTAGGAAGACCAAGACCACATAAGGCCAGATGGAGGTGCAGTTTTGACGACCGAGGACACGTGAAGAAGTTTTGCCAAGTGAGGCAGGCAGCGTGGGCGAGCACACACGGAATCCTGAACTGATAACACTCCTACTCGCACGGATCACGCACCGGAAATTCTTGATTCACCTGAGTCACTTGCATGTGCGTGGGTAACGAGGTAATGGAGGCTTGTGCTGTTTGCTAAGTGACCTTTTAAGATGAACTAAGAAACACACCGTACAAATACTGCAACTGTACATCAACAGTGGGTGTAGACAGTCGTGGCCGGGAAAAATTAGCATAGGTTCATGTATTAGCATTACCGTATAGTTGCGAACTTCGAAAACGTCGTAATTGAATGTTACTAAAACAAGATCAACAATTCAAATGGAAGGAATTTTTTTCACGTCATGCACCAGCATTTGCCATTTAATATGAAGATGACCAAAAAGACAGTAATATGAAAGCCATTTCCACACACCGCGAAAAAATTAAATACCTAGAGAAAGCAAAAGCTTAAGCAAAAAGTAAGATTCATCCGCGACGTAAGACATGAATTGCAGTCCAAAAACACAAACGTAAGCACTTAAAATCTATGGCGCACAGGAAAACTATAAAAGCTCGACGCTACATGCGTGCTTGTGGGTCACGTCAGCACTGCAAAAGGAATCAATTTACACTCGGTGAACAATTTGCACTGTCGCAACTCGAATACTGCAGAGGAAGTATCTGACATCATGCGTGGGCTACAGGGTCGTCAGAGCAGAAAAATAAATCGAATACAAGGAACCCGTGGGAGGAACCACAGAAAAGATGTAACGAGAATAAAGCGATTCGGTGCGTTGTCGATGGAATAGTTAAGATGAGAATTTTTGTACCCAAGCTCGCAGCGCTCTGTTGTGTGCGAGAACACAAGGTGAGTTGTGTGTGGAGGCGCGTTTATTCCTATGAATTCATAATATCTCGGCAGACATAGAACCGTAAAATAAACTCCAGAACAGGATTAATATTTCTTTGATTCACGCAAGTGAGGCACACGTTGGAACTCACTTGAAACATCGAGCTCACTGGTATCAGATCTCTCAACAATACCTGCTCACATAACTAGATAACACTCCGAAGTTTTGCTCTTGCATTATAACAAGAGAAACAAACACAAGGTATATAAATTCTTACACAGAGACTCAGCCTAAGAAAATATCCACTGTCACCAGATGGGTTAATAAATAACAATTCTTTTTTAATATTTGAGTAAAAATTACAAATAAAGATCACTACACATCATAAAATTTCTCATTTTGTGTAACGATAATCTGAAGTATGCTGTAACGGGTGCACTCTTATTTCCTTCTAAAACGGTCAAGTCCCCATTTAATGAGAGAAGATTGTAGAAGAGACTACTAAGTTCGACCACATCTAAAGTTTACATTTGGAAGTGCGATACAAAGCAGCAGGCCACTCTCAGCACAAGTACACAGCCAGACGCTCAGTTCCCTTCACTCACAAACAAGCTCAAGCTAAACGAGAGCTCAAGGAGCGATTAAAGAAAAATATTTCACATGAAATATTTTTAGTAAATTAACACCTCATAATTTATTTCTTTTTGCACGCACGAACATAAGATGCGAACAAAAAATCCTAACTGTAAACACAAGATGCTGAGGAAGTTAACTTCAGGATTTAGATTGAAAACAAAATGAATTTGCTTTAACGATCACCATAAAAAATTGGAAATAAACTACAGCGACCAAACCATTTTATGAAATCCGACCACGTTGTTGCCGAACACCAGAAACGGTTACCATTCTTTTTTTTCAGCACAAATAAAGTTCACAGCAAAAAAATTCCAGTGAGCTCTGCGGATTAGTTTTCAAATCTTTCTTGCACAAAATTGAAGTGTTCACAACCGTCCACTGACACAATAACAGCGTGTGGGAATACGCGCAGTATCACATCAATCAGAAAAATCGGAATTGTGGCTCCAGGTTCCACGGCACGGCTGTGAGGACAGCAGAAGGCGAGAGCCTCAGAGGAGGAAGATAACAGCCGCGTTCAGCATCCAAGCACGTACATTGGTCGTAATATTATGCATGGAAGAGACCTGAAAATTGACTGCAGCGACCACGCATGCCATGTGATGTTTGTGCAACACAGGCACGACTACACACGTACATCTCTGATCTCTTCTACACTCAAGTTTCACACACTCCGTGAATTAATCTATGATATTAACTATTGTTCCCTGGTTTTTGTTATCAACCGAGTTTAGTCGCATTGATAACATTTTGTGATTTTAAGTACGAGATTGAACCTCTATAAATCATTTTCTTTTTCCCATCTAGTGGCTGTATTTTTTAAATGACGACATCCGAGGTACTGCATCTGAGTGCTGCTTTAGTCCAGTCTACCACAGCTCTTCACCCTTAAACTCCATACTAGGACTCACCTCCTTATTTCCATTCAAAAAATACTTATCACATAAAAACTAAACAGCAAAGTTTTTCCTACTCTCCATCAGAATTTAATTCAGGACTTGCTGAACATTGATTACTAACTTCGTTGTCACAACGCTGCGCAAGATGCATTGCATGTCGCGAGGCGTTCTGCTACGAGCATGCAAACCAAGTCTTGCACTTTAATTATAGCATTATGATGGTAACAGGTATTTTAATATAAAAATCTTAAAACAAAATCCATCTGTTATATGTCAGTAGTTACAACTTTAGACAAAGTCTTAGAATTCACACTACAAATGCTTGAATTACTATTACATGAATATCTAATGGCACCAAATATACATAACCTGAACAAATACGACTGCAATATTGACAATGGTGGCATTCGAAACCAAGAATTCATAGAACCTTCAACTAATTTCTGGAAGAGAAG